>CM053504.1:70921743-70947145 GCA_028627145.1 Eidolon dupreanum | reverse complement strand
TTTTATTTCTTAAACTAGGTACAAAATAAAACCACTCACTGTGGGGTTATGAATTTTTGCTTTTAGTTCCTAAGTCATCTAGAAAATCTGAGTCTAAGATAAGCCCTCCCCTCTAACTGCTCTCCCTCTCAATTCTCTCGGAAATATATTGGTTCATCTGTGGCTAAACCACACTACAAGCTAATAAATACTAATTCACATTCATTGTTAATCCAGGAATTTTTAGAGCTATTTAGATCCATAGAAAAACTAAGGCACAAATGTCTTGCACACTTGTAGAACAAACAGTGGTCAGGCAGGACTAAGAGATCCAAAGCCACACCCTGAATCGGAGTCAAGGGCCTGTGTCTCCTGGCCAGGAAGGGGCCACATGCTACACTTGGATCCTGCATGGAGCCATTGCTTCCCTAGCCTAGAAACCATTAAGTTTTCCAATGCGACGCTGTGGCCTGCTTATTTAAAGATGGGAAGGACACGCTGGCAGGGGGTAAGAGGTCACCCAGTCTCTGTCAACTGCATATTAAGGCATTGAGACTCTTGGTGGTCTTATCCCCAACCTTGAATGTCATGACCAGTTTTTGCAGGTTTATAGGAAACTATTATTTAAGAAAACTCATCAATTAAGTGGACCTTTTCTGATGCTAGTTTCAAGAGGGAAGTTCTTTTGTTCAGAAAGAAGAGCTATGAACAAGAGTTGTGTTCCATCTTATTACAAAGTCTATGGTATGGTATCAGGTTTATGTAACTGACAGCTTTTCCAAAATTCTGGAGTCCAAAGTTATTGAAACAGATATGTGTCAGATGGATGAGAGAGTAGATGTAAAATACAATGGCTTCGTAAGATTGGATCCTTCATTCAGGGGAAAAGATTCCTTCATAGGAATATATTCTGACAATCTGGGTGAAAATATAGTGTGCATTTGATAAGCTGCTAAAACATGACTTCTCATTAACCCACTTACTCTCTATATTATTACTAGGTTATTAAACCGTCCTCAAAATGTGTTGATTAAATAAGCTGACATACATAACACTAATTTAGAAAAATAAAATCTTGGAGTTAGTTAATATTGATCTAATGAGCCATTACGACAAAAAAAATGAGGATGATCACCTAATTTAGGTAGTTTTATCATTATTGAGGTTGGGTTGAAAGTGGTTTATTTATTTCTTAAACTAGGTACAAAATTTAAAGTTTCATGTAAACCAAAATAAAAGAAGAAGAGGATGAGGAGAAAAATAAGAAACAAGATCCTCAAAGATCTGCATATCTCTTCTTGTACAACTACAGCATGAGCCTCCCCAGGGGACTTCCATGTGTGTCCATGTGTCACAGTAAATCAGCTCAGCTTTCCCACCAGGGCTGGGGAGAGCAGGAGAACAAAGGGCTGGAGCAGCAAGGGCAGCCATGGTGGGAGAGGAGAGTAGCACCAAGCCACAAAGAAGGCAAGGAAGCACTGTGGTCAGGCAGGGGTGTGCCCGTCCGCGGAAGCAATGCTGGCAAGAGTGGCAAGCCTGGGAGACAGCCCAGAGGAGAGAGGAAGAGGCTCATCAGCCCAAGGAAATGCGGCTCCAGAATGATGACCCTTTGAAGGAACCGTGAATTTCTTTAATCAACTGATTTCCTCAGTGTCTAAAACGCCTCATTTAGCAAGGCTTGTTCTGGACTGAAATTGAATAGGTATAATTGACAAATGCTTGAATTTGGGTTCCACTCTGGGGAAAAAATACCTCTCCACTGGCTTCTCAAATGTAATTATGGAAAAAAGATACATTTTAAGGACCTTCTTCCAATTCATTTTGGGGTTAGGTCCTGGCTTCCCCCCCCTTTCTACACACACACACGCACACACACACACACAATGACAGAGATCTGGCTTTCTTTCTCAAGAGAGGCACTAAGGGCCACAGATGAGGCAGCTGTCAGGGACTAGGCTATAATCAGCTTTAACTGGCTCCCAGCCTGCAGAGGGCACAGACCTTCTTATTCCTATGCTAAGAGATCAGGCTGCTGGCCCTGGGATGACTGTGGGGATGGTCTGAATTGGTTTCTGTTTCAAACATCTTCCTCGGGCAGGATCTCAATGCAGAACTTACACTGACAGTCTCAGGAATGTAAATATGCACACAGAAGAGGGTACTTTAAAATTCCAGGTCATGGCTTTGACTACATGTAACATGTCACCCCCAGCATGATTTAGAAGGACAGTAAATCAATCAGACAGTAAAAAGAAAAGTTAAAACACAACTAAAATGGATTTGTCAGGCAGGTCTGAAATGCTACAAGATTGCTAGTTAAGAACAGTATCCCTTTTCTCAACTTAAGTGTTATATCCCCTTCTCTTCACCAACATCATAAAACCCAGTGACCGTGTAACTTGGAAACCAAGATGAAATGTGGAGGCTACTGTCTACACAGGTGGCCAAAGGTAAGGGTTCTGTCTGCCCAGTTGAGCTGTTTGGGTGTGACAGGGCAACTGACCCCTCCCATCACCCCAGACATCTATTGTCAAAAGATATGGACTGGATGATATTAAGGTCACCATATCTGTACCACAAAACAAAAGTAAAAAAAAAAAAAAAAAAAGGCATTCACTCGAAATCTTACAATGGGAGGTGGGAGTGGTGGGTGGGTGAGGGTGGGAATAGAAAAGCAAGGGAAATATCTAAACAGCAGGATACGACAATAAATGGGAAAACAGCAAGAGAAAAAGCACACTAGGTTAATATAGGAAACTAGTTCTTTATTGAGAGATTGTATATTAGTATTAGTGGATTCTGTGTGTAACAATGTTGTCATGCACACAATACAAAAAAAAGAAAAAAAAAAAAAAAGGCTGGGCCCACCATGCTTCGAAGGGCAACAGAACAAAAGCAGCGTACAATGAGCAGATGGCCCGGGCTACACGACCACAGTACGGTTCAGCAGGGTAACATCTCTAACCGAGCGCTGTACATTGTCAACTGGGGGATGTAAAAAAATACAGATCATGCTTTAGTTTTAGTACAAGAAAAGGTGAAAAAGATACACAACCAAAAGGATATTTGATACAGAAAAAATTACCCACAAAATAAGAACAGGAAGTAATTCAGCACAGCAGAACACGCTATCCCTGTTTAATGGAAAACCATTTTGCTGGGAATTCTTTTTTCTTCTTTTCTTCCCCCCCACCCACCCCCTAGACTTTCCTTTTCAGATTGCCACATGGCGATCTGGGGAGGCCACTTGGGATTTTATTTTGGAAGGGCCCTCGAAGTAGGGGCCTTATTCTTTCATTATTGCTCTGTTTTGTTTGTTTTTTCAAGCAGGTTTGGCCTGTGAGGCCGCAGAAGGGAGCTGGCTGTTAAAGGGGCAGCTCTGAGGGCCAGGGCAGATGTCCAAAGATGCTCTTGACATTGTACAATTAAACAATTAAGACACCGTGCCCAGGCTCCCCCTTTAGCCAGGGACCTTGCTGCACCAAATTTCCAGAGGCTATGTGGAGTAGCAGTAACTGTCATTTCATCAAACATTTTCACATATATATATATATATAATTTTTGCCTCCACCTAAATGTAATCGCTTCACTTATGCCTGGGTGTTGTTGCCAGGAAGCTAGCTGATGGCCACCCAGATTAGTGGGAAATGGGGTGCTAGAGCCTCCAAGCCAAGGCAAAAGGAATCCACTTAACAGGGATTTACAGTGCAATGTACTCGGCTAAACAAGATGAAGATACAAAAATGGTTATTTCTCTACATCTATTCTGAAATGGCCTACATCCTATACTACTACAATGGAGAAACTAAAAAGAACAGATTTAAGCTTGCAGGCTATCTAATAGTTTTACAAGAAAATTGTGGTTTAAGACCTTGTTGGGTTAAGCATTAGTATCCTCTATCGGAAGGTCATGAATTCTTATCACATTGTGCTAAATTTTACCCACAGCCGGAGTCACCCTGAGCCCTTGAATTTCCTGTGGGCGTGTTTGCCTTGAAAGTAAACTTTGACTGACGGGCTGAATTTGTTTTGTTGGATTTTTTTGGAGTGGGGGGAGTGGTATTAAAAATAAAATTTAAAGGCAGCTGAGCAATTTGAATTTCAAAACATGGAATCGGCATCCTGCAATGGTATTTAGAGATCGGTGGTATTAATGAGGATGATAATGATTTAATCAGGATAATTATACTTTCAGGCTCAACATCCTTCTTAATCATTTTTGAATTTCTGCCTAGTGTAATGTTCCCCACCCGTTTTCAGAGGAAATGCCAAGTAATAAGACATAATTGTGATTTGGGGGAGAGGGGCTGGCGTTTTCAAGGGAGATCTCATCCAGCCCCCCATTTCTATTCCTCACACACCCGCTCCACCACCGCCCCCCAACGCTAGGCCGGCCTGAGATAGGGGATACTGCCGCTTAAATAGCAATGCCTTCCTCAGATGGAGACAGGAGATGGTTAAGAGGGGTGTCACAATACAGCTAAATGCGGAGGCAGAGGGTCACAGCGCACACAGCAGCGAGTTGACCATTCACTGAGCTACACAATGAAGAAAAAAAAAGATTTGATAAATGCAGAATGTCATCATTCTATCATCACACAAAAAAACTGCGCTTCAAACAGGCCTAAGAGGGCCAACCTTGCCTTTTAGGTTCTGGGGAGAGGCGTGGGGTTGGGGACAGCTGGGCTGGAAGAAAGAGGGCTGGGCTTTCATTTTCTCGCCCAACCGGGCCCCTGGGGCGCACTGAAGTGCTGGCCCCTCGACCCCACCCCCCACTCAGACTTGGTGGAGCAGCCCTGGTCGCAAAGGGAAGACATCACTCTGTGCGTGAGGGAGGGCGAAGGGGAGGGCCTTAGCCAGCAGGGATTTAAGCAGACGTGGAGTGGGAGAGGATAGAAGAAACATTTCCAAGAAGAGAAATGTGAGTCCAGAGGCAGAATACAAAAAGAAAAAAAAAAAAAATGAATCCAAATGCATCTCGGATTTGCTTTGGGAGGTGGGAATTTTTGATTAAAAGAAAATGGAAGAAACGGTGGGGGAGAAGAGGGGGGAAATCAAGCTATTGTAGCAGAATGTGAGGGAAAGGGATATGGGGAAGGGGACCGTGCAAACACACCCCATATATCACAGTTAAAAACAAAGCCGGCGCCAGCCCGCTGCTTGGTCAACGCATGCCCTGGGCAGAGGCCTGGGGGCAGCTTCCCACCTCATCCTCACACAGCAACACCCAAGGGTCGGGGACCCCGCTCCCGCTGGGCCCAGGGGTACACAGCAGTGCACATCTGACTCTCCGAGGCGCGCATACTCTTGCACACACACTCACATACACACACACACCCCCAAGCATCTTGAAACCGTGAATGCAGCTGTCATACAAAGACAATGGGGTGCAAAGGGGTAGCACAAGGGCAACATAGAGAAAGGGTTAAAGGAAGAAAAGAATGGGACTGGAAAACGTGCATGTGTCCACGAGAGGGTGGGGGCTGGGGCATGGGATGGGGCAGATCCCAGATCCCAGCTAGCCAGCCATCGGTATCAATGGCCAAAAAATGAAATACAAACACAAATAACACAAAACACACATGTACCTCAAAAAAAGCAAATCACACAAAACCAAGAATGTTTCCACACACGCAAGCACGCGCACGCACGCACACACACACAGTCATGTATCTCTCTCCCGTCTTTCGATCATACAGGGCTAGGTATTAAGGGAAGGGGTTGTGATTTAGAGGAACTGCGCCCGCCGCAAAGAATAAAAAATGGGGCTGGGGATTCGCCAAACCCTAACTTCGCTACAAAAGCTCCCACCAGGGCGGTCGCCTCCATACTCAGGGGTCCACCCAAAAGGGAGAGGGGAGAAGCCACTGCTTGTCCTGCGTTCCCCCGGGTGTGCCCTTAGACCCCAGCCTCCCGCGGCGCCCGCCCCCGCCCCGGTGCCTGCGGCGATCCACGCTACGAAGCGGACCCCGAAAGGAAAAAGCGATACCTCTGTTTCGCACAGAGCCAAACACTGGAAGCACGAGATAGCCGACGTGGACCAGGACCATCCTGGCTCCTCGCGCGGCGGCGGCGGCGGCTGCGCGCGGGCCCTTTGTGGCGCGGCTCCCGGGCGCGGGCGCGGGCGGCGGCGGGGCTGCGGGAGCCGCCGGGGCGGGAGGCGGAGCGCGGGGCGCGGGCGGCGGTGGGGCGGCGGCTGGCGGGGAGACAGATGGCCCATGGAAAGGCTCCCTTCCCGGCCCCTCTCGACATTCAAAGGCGCTGGGGCCGCAGCTGCCGCCACACAAAGGCGCGCGCAGCCAATGGGAGCAGAGCGCAGCGCGGCGCGGCCTCGCCGGAACCGCGGGGGACAGCGGGGACCGCGGGCGCGCGGGTGGCTGGGGGAGGGAGGGGTGACGGCTGAGAGGGAGCCGACGGCCAATCGCAGTGGCCCGCGGCCGGGAGCGGAGGAGGGACGGGGGTCAGCCCCGGGGGACGCGTGGAGCCCAGCGCGGATGCGTGGCCTCCCGCAGGCCAGAGCACGCGCGCGTGAAGTGCCCTGCACACAGACATGGGCAGCGTGCACACGCAACGTGCACACATAGAGGGAAGTGCACTTAGATATGTGGCGGTGCGTTCGTGCGTGCGGAGAGACAGGCATGAGGGAACCAAGTGCACACGACCCGGAGATCCTTGCACACCGCGCACGGGTCACTCGGGAACGTGCGCATGGAGGCTGGCGCACGTGCAGAGCCTGACTGCGGGCACAAGTGAAGCTGGAAAGCAAGCAAGCAGCCGCATACAGAACTCAGGCGCTGTCACATAGACATGCACACACCCAAAGCCTTGTTAACGCAGGAAGCGTGCCAAGAACACATTCGCAAAGACACACAAAGCAGACACACAATGCAGATATGTACACAATGCAGATATGTACGCTCCATGACTGTCTCACCACTTTGTTGCTCTTGCAGAGCAAAAATTATTTTTCGAGTTGAAAGCCACTCATCCACGGAGGTATGTGCACACACGTTGTATACAGAGAAACCCTCAACCGGAAAAACCAGAGTCATTGAGCCAACATTCACCCCATTCTGACACAAGCACAATCAGCCATGTGCATAGACACGCCCACTTCTACAGTGGACAGACACATATGACTTCAGGGCTACGAGGCGTCTCAGATTCACACATGGAGGCACAGCCACGCTGTCACATGTGGCCTGTGGCTGGCCTTCCACATACAAGCAAGACAGAAGCAAATAGCCTTCACCCTCCGGCCCCGTTGTCAGGTGGACTGCTAAGACTGTTAACACACTCAGCCCACCTACTATGAAAATTTCCAATAGGACCCTCAGACCAAACTCGCAGTCCATACCAAGGCCATACTAAGCTATGGAGGGGGAGGGGCATCCACAGACGAAGGACAGAGGCCATTTCCTGCATTGGGATTTGCCTTCAAAACCCAGTGGCTCCTTTACTTAAAAAAAAAAAAAAAAGTAAAATCACAATGCTGGAACTGGAAGGAATCTAATCCAACCCTAAATGCCCCTCTTTTAGAGATAAAGAAAAGGAAGACCATTCATTGAATACATATTGTCACAGCCTAGGATGGTGATGCAGATTCTCCTGAGAACCCAACCCTTGCAACCCAGAGGGGTCCACTGAAATGTAAATGCCTGCCAGGTGCACAGATGAGCATCAGCATAGGGTGGTGGGGAAAGGACACCTAGGAGGGGTGCTGAGTGGGAGTTAGAGAGGGCATTTGGGGTTGACTCCAGAAAAGTGACTTCTAAGCTGAGACTTGAATGAAAAACAGGAGAAGTGAGATGAGTAAAAGGGGAAGGCAATAAACAGAAACCATACCCCGGCTTTGCCAAGACAGTTACCATATTCAGGGAAGGACTCAATGTACATCTTTCTCTGTCTCACAAACACACGATCCTCTTCCCCACCCTAAACACCTCCAGCTGCCCCCAGAGAACTCAGGGATGAAGACAGTCAGGGGACACCTCCCAACAGTTCCAAGCCTCACTCTAGATCCTTTCAGCCCACTCCTGCCACCAGATCTTTCCTTTTTTCATTATTTGTTGAACAAACATAATGCCACCACTAATAAAAATCTTAAAAATGAAAAGACCTAACGAACATCTGACTACTAGAATTTTTTCCTGTTCTATTTTAGGCTCTGCCAGTATGCATATATATCGGATTTGTGGTCATAATTTACACATTTTTAATCCTGCTTTTTAAACTTAGATTTTGTCAGAAACATTTTCCTGTGCTACAAAGTTACCTTCGTAATTTTCATTTTAAATGTTTTCATAGTATTCCAACAAGTGAATGTACTGTGAAATTACTTAATTATATTCTATTCTTAGACACTTAATTTGCACCCTGTTTTCCATTATTACAGATCATACAATGAACTTCTTCATGCCTATGGCTTGTTGCTCTTGTTAAACTATAAGCTTAGAATAAACTTCTAAGATTGGCATTTGTAAATTGACAAGTATAGAAAACTTTATTGCTCTTGCCACATATTGCTTTACAAAAAGATTAAACTTGTCAATGCTATCAGCAATATGTAGTGTGCTGATTCGTTTGTAGTTTTGCTAGCTTTGGGTGAACGTTGGTTTTTTGTATGTTTATTCGCTTGTTTTTTACTTAAAGAGCAGTTCACAAAGGCTCATGACTACTCAATCTGACCTCAACTGCAGAGGTCAGATTGACCTCTTTGCTGAGGGTAAACATTTTAGAATTAGATTGCCTGACTTGATATTTCGATTCTTCCACCAACTAGCTTGGACAAGTTATTTAACTTCTCTAGGTCTTGGTTTCAATATCTATAAAATGCACATGATTATAGCAACCTTCCTCATAGGATTAATGTGAGGTCCAAGTAAGTTAATACTTGTAGAGCACATAGAATAATGCCTGGCTGTTCGGCTCTTAGTTCTTTCCCCTTTAGCTGTCCATCCCTCCCTGCCCACTTCCTCGTGCACTCTTGTTACTACTTGTGATTGCCTAGGTATGGCATTTAGTGTAAATTATACCATAACATGTAATATCCACAGACAAAAGCAATCATCAAGGAATAGACCAGACCAGCTCTGTAAATCTAAGGAAATTCACCTACTAAGCGTACCCTTCATATTTGCACATCAAAGAAACACAACAGACAGATGTCCACTTCACCAGTATACCAACACTGACATACAGGTATGAACCTCCTGCTAAGAAGGAATTAATGTGGATTAGGAAGAAGAGTTTTGTTTTTAATGAAAATTTGGGCCAGTGCCTACTATACCTCAGCCTCAATGCACCAATCTGTCTAATGGGGATAATACTAACCCCATGTCAGACCTTCCTTAAAGGTTTACTGTTAGGATCAAAAGAGAAAATACTTATGAAGTCTGTAAATAGTACAGAGAATTCTAGAAGCATAAACATAGTGATGTCTACAATCATGAAACTTGATTATTGTCTTGCCCATTTCCTTATTTTACAGATGAGGAAATTGAGGCTCAGAAATGGAGTTATGAACAAAGACACAACCATTCCTGGCTGACTTCGAACTAGAATTAGTATTTCCTAACATACAGCCCAGTATTGCTCCTACTTCCCATTTTCTTCCATCATGCTGAGATGACTGTTTTCCACTCCCCTTCTATTAGTTAAAGTCCACAGCAGTACATTAAAGCAGATTCTTGAGAAAAGAAAGATTTGTAGAAATATTCCATTTGTTGGGCTTTTTAAAATATGTTTTTCCTGCCCCCTGCCAAAATTAATACCTAGAGCATATTTGCAGGCTTAGCACGTAAGACTCAGGAAGAAATATAAAAAATGAAAGGTAAAGATCAGTCTGTAATTCCTGACCCAAAATGGAGAAACATGACCCTTTAAAGCAGAAGTGGCACTGTCACCTTGCATCAAGACCCCCACTTTGATTCCTCACTCTCTTTTGTCTCCTCTCTGATCACCTTCAGAAAGGGGTCTGTTTATAGAGCACCATGTTTCTTAAGCTCAGAAGCATCTATTTTGAAAACTCCTTTGGAACCCAACATCAGATCTGGGGTATGACTATCATTGCCCTTTAACCAACAAGTGGAAACAAATCTATCACATCAGTCATGTTGACATCAAAAATTTTCCAAGACTGATGACAGAATTTCTGCTCTTCTCCAGATCATGTTGGCATCAGATAGACATTGCTTTCAAGATCAGTGCAAAATAGTTGTACTTCAGTTAGTGTACTCCCATGAATAGTGTCACAACAGCCCCATGCAGAACATGGTAGGGGGTCTAGAAGCAGCCTGCTGCAGAATAGCACAGCCCCAGACACTGACAGTCAGGGCATAAACATGAGAAAATAAAGAAGAATTCAAGAGGGTTTGCACATAACCAAGTATGATGAGGCATCACACAGAATTCAAAGTGGCATGGTAGGAGAGGCCTCTAAAGGATGAGTCTGTTTCCAACAGGCTGAGAAAGTGGGGAAGCATTGAATCAAGAAGGAAAAACATGAGCAAAGGCCCAGAAGGACATGTAGAAGGAGGAGAAAAAGAAGGAGCTGGAAAGAGGGGAAAGAGGAGGGAAAGAAAAGTGGAAAAGAAGGGAGGAGGGAAGGGAGGGAGGAGGCTGAGAAGGAGGGAAGAAGGAGAAGAAGAGGGAGGGGGAAGGAAAGGGGAGAGGCAGCAGCAGCAGCAGCTTGGGTTGAGTAAGGCTGTTCGAGGGAGTTCAGTGCCCTGTGCTGAACTGGAAATTTGGGACGTGGAATAGACAGGAGCAGTGAGGTCTGGACTCGTGTGTTTACTCATGTGTTCCATGCACATGCCCTGAGCACAGCCCTGTGTGCCAGCAACTGTTTCAGCCCTCAAACAGGTATAATCCAATAGGAAATAAAGAGGACTCAGGGTCCACAATCCTCTTCTCCACTGTAATAGAAAAAGTATCTGAGCACCTGGCTCCAGGTTAAATACCTAAGATCCCAGAGCCCCTGGCAGGGAGGTGGGGTTCTGTAACTGCATCCTGGGAAAGGGATGCAAAGAGGAGTGGTGTGGATGGCTTTCTTAGAAAACAGAGCTGGTTTGGAGGATGCTAGGAAATCATTCAAAAACAAATAACTGGTAAATCAAAAGTATCAAGCATTTATCCTGCCTTTCCTTCTGCAAACTCTGTTTCAGGATAATAAAATATTTGGTTGGGGGATGTTTCTCTTTATAGAAGTATGGACTAATACCTGAAGAAGAAATGATATAATGAGAATATCATCTTAATGAAATAATAGTTCTAGGCAAGGACTATCAACAGCTGTGAATATGACCAAAAGAAAGATAATGAGACGTGACTTGCCTCCTCATAGAGGAACGGACCAGCACTTATGAAGTAGTCTTTCTGAAAAATGGAACCTGAGCCTAATCAAGCCTCTAGATCTAATTCTCAACTGAGAGTAAGCACACAAAACAGAAATATATTAAAAGATGCTATTGGAGTACAATTAGCAAAATCCAGATCATGGAAAACTCAATGGGACAAACGTTTTCTTCCAAAAATAAATTATAAGGGAAAAAAGGAGATGGTAGGGTAACTTATCAAGCAAATGCAACATTCAGACTTTAATGAAACATGATTAGAACAAATAAGCTATAAAAATAATTGGGGAAATACGAACACTGACTAGATATTAATAATATTAAGGAAATGTTTTTTTAGATGGAATAATAATATTGTGGTTATGCTTACACAAAGAATTCTCATATTTGCAGATGCTATACAGATTATATTAAGTAATGTCTAGAAGGTTCTTACCTCTCCCAGGGGGAGAAGTATAGATGAAACTAAATTGGCAATGAGTTGGTAATTGTTGAAATTAGATGAAGGCTACGTAAGGGTTCATTATGTTATTTACTCTACTGTAGTTTATGTGATGGTTAATTTTATGTGTCAACTTGACTGGGCTAAGGGATGACCAGAGAGATGGTAAAACATTGTTTCTGGATATAATGTGAAGGCGTTTCTGCAAAAGATAAGCAAATGAATTGGTAGACTGAATAAAGAAGATCACCTCCCCAGTATGTATGGGTCCCATATAATCCCTTGAGAGCCTGAATAGAATGAAAAGGCAGAGGAAGGGCAAATTCACTCTCTGTGCTTGAGCTGGGACATACATCTTCTCCTGCCCTTGAACATCATGCTCCTGGTTCTCCAGCCTTCACACTCAGACTAGTACTTAGACCATTGGCTCTCCTGGTTCTCAGACCTTTGGGTTTGGACTAGAACTCCACCTTCGGCTTTCCTGGTTCTCCAGCTTGCAGACGGCAGATCATGGGACTTCTGAGTTTCCATAATTGTGTGAGCCAATCCCTTATAATAAATCACCTTCTGTATATCTAGATACATATTCATTGGTTCTGTTCCTCTGGAGAACCCTGACTAGTAGAGTTTATATTTGAAATTTTTCAAAAATAAAATACAACAGATCAGTTGGCACACATTCTTGCCTTTTGCAGGCACACGGGAAGATATTCCTTCTGGTTGGGCAAGTGAGAAAATAATGCTTCTTCCACATATTCTTCAGAGCCCTAGACCAGGAGCTTGGGCTGAATTTCAGTGTCCCCTCGCCTACTCTGCTGCATGAAGTACTCAGGACCACAGACTGTTCCAGCTCACCACCACTCATGGCTGCTACGGACAGCTACCTACTTCACCACCTTCCTATCAGAGAGATATGCTCTCACTTGTTTAAATCACTGTGTGAAGAGTGTATAGAGTGTGTCTAGTCAGGTGGATAGGTTAGCTGTTGCTACAGAAATATTACATAGTAAATAGTTATAAAATCACAGTGGCACACAACAATACACATCTATTCTCACAGATGTGAGCAGGCCAGCTCTGCCCCTACACAGAGGCAGCTGCAGTAGTTGGGTTTCCCACGCTGGCCTGCGGGTTGCTGGGTGGCTCCACTCCACATGTCTCTCATCCTCCTTCAGCTAGCCAGGACATGCTCTTCTCCCGCAGGGGTGAGTGGAAACTTGCTAAGGTGTGCCAGTGGTCACAGCAGCTTACGCAGAAGCCCACAGAGGCCAAGGCACAGGGTGAGTTAAGGAAACAGTGAGTGATTTTATTTGATGGGAAGTGTGTGTGTGTGTACACACATATGTGTACAGGCCTGGTGAAGAAATGAGGAGCGTTTTGGTAAACAGAGGGGAGCACTGGGTGTTTCTGAGCAGATAGGTGAATTGACCAGGAAGAGTAATCTATGCACAAAATGAAGAAGGGTGACGGTAGATTGTAGGGGCTGGGAAACCAGGGGCATACATCATGGGGTGGTGTTGAAAGTCAGACTGGGAATGGCACATTGATTCTGAGTGCAGGGTATAAAGGAGGAACAGAGGACATGCCTGACATTTTTAACCAGGTAAAGAATGTTCTGTGGGCATCCTTCCCCGTAGGAGGGTATAATATTCCAAACGTGGTTCCCACACCCAATTTTCCTAAATCCAAAGTGATTACATATATATTCATCTCAGAAAAGTTATGCTTTACTCTCATTCCCTTTGTGATTCTGATTTTCTTACTAACTTTTCCACATTTTCTCTAATTTTGTTCTTCTTAAGCATGAGGAAGTCATATATATTCATAAATCGACTCTAATGCAAGCATCGCCATGGAAAACATGCCTCAGATTGAGGAAGACTACAAAGATGCTGCAGAGTGCCAACAGCCCCCAGCTTCTTTTCTACCTCTCTTCTTCGATTATACAAACCTCTGGCTTTTAATTATATGTACAGCCCTCTGGAATAAAGACTACATTTCCCAGATTCCTTTGCAGTCAGATATGGCTGTATGACAGAGATCTAACCAGTGAGATGTTAGTAAAAGTTCATGTGTGACTCCTCAAGCGTGCTCTTTAAGTGAAGAGATATTCCTTTCTTTTCCTCTTTATTATTTGTACTGACTGAAAGATAAATGGAAGGGCTGGAGCTGAGCAGCTCTATAGGACCGTAAAGTGGAAAATACATAGCAAATCTCATGCAGATGGTAAAGAAACAAGTTTCAAAAAGCCGGTCACTTGATGTTTTCTTGAAGCCATACCGTCAGCCCCAGGTGGCCTCTTCATGACTTCCTTAAAATAGGAAAGAATTAAATGCCTATCTCACTGAAACCATTGTTGTTTTGCAACTTTCCCCCAATTTCTCCTACATGTAGCCAGGTATAAAATCACTACATGACCACTGATTCCTGCCTATGTGGGTACTAGACGAAGATAACGTGTTTTGACTATGATGCGAGGCTTTGTTCAGGTTTATGGAAATGTGTCAGTTGGAAGTTCCTAAGTAGAGGCACTACTTTCATGCACATCAAAAGGCAACGGGGAAGGGAAAAGCAGGGGGAAAGTGGTCCAAATGAATGTCAAGGGTAGATGGAGAAAATTGGGCATGACAGATGAGTGACTGCTTGCCTTTGCAGGCAAGGGGACATTATGACTTTATCTTCGCTCCCTAGAGCCCTCATTCTTCCTCCCTAGTTGGCAGGAGTGGTTGAGGTATGGAAATCCACGTGGGGGTGAAGGAGAATCCCTAGGTTTACCACCCTTAGGGGCCCGTTCTCATACTTGAGTGTGCATAAGAATCATACAAAGAACTTGCTTACTATGGCCATGCCACCTTGAACAAGCCCAATCCCATCTGATCTTGGAAGCTAAGCAGGGTTGGGCCTGGTTAGTACTTGAATGGGAGACCACCTAAGAAGACCAAGTGCTATAAGCATAAAAAATAAAAAATAAAAAATAAGGTATTGTAAGCTGACAAGGTCCTCGCAATCTATGAGGTCAACCAAGTGTTGCTCGCCTAAAAAAAAAAAAGAAAGGAGAAAGAACTTACTTAAAAGGTAGAGCCCCAGGAGCCTGCCCCCGAGACTCTGACTCAAGGAGTCCCCAGGACAAGGCCCAAGAACCTGCATTTTAGCCCCAGCTCCTCCCAGGTGAATCTCATGCTGATGGCGAGGAGCCATCTGGGAAAATCCAGCTGAGATCTAGACTCTCGGCAGAGTCTTCTTTGCTCCTCATCAGATGCCTGGCACCCAGCACACTGCCAGACTGGTGGCTGCTCAGTGCCTGTCTGTCTGTCGGCAATAGGGAGCCATGTGCACTTTTGAGCAAGAGAGTGACTTTGAAAACACTCCCACTTCTGCTGGCTCTGCGTTCTGAGCCTGCTGAGGGAGAACAAAAGAAATGTCTAATCTAACAGGAACTGAAGAGTTTCTTTTTTAAAAAAATCAGATTCTCAGGCCAGCATTTTTATCCTCAGCCGACTTTCTGACTTTGCAGCCAGGGTCTAATTAGCCTGCAATGAACTCTGTGTTAGTATTAAGTGATTCATCCTTTTGGAGACGGGCCTGAGAAGACCTTGAGGAAAGAGACGGGGTGTGGAGGTGAGGCCGAGTCTGGGGCCCGAGGCCTCACATTTGCAGGGCCCCCGGTTGCTGTCCTCCCACCTCCTCGCATGGTGCTCCTCGTCCCTCGCTGCGATGGGCACAGGGACTGTGCTTGTCCTCATTTCACGGGTAAGGAAACTGAGGCTCTGAGAGGTTAGGTCACTTTATGCAAGTCAAGGGCAAAGATTCACAGCCAGGCGAGCCCCCTAGCCCAGGTCACCCCACCATAGGACACTGTGACTCTCTATTCCAGCTCCCGGAAGCCAGGCTGGCTCTGTACCTTGTTGGTGGCATTGGCCTCACTTTACAGTGAAACTCTAGGGACCCAGGACTCCCATCCCATCCTTTCAACATTTCTCCCTGAATCAGGCACAATGCCTTAAAATGCCACCATGTCTCACTCTTCTGGGTTCAATGGTTTAACCAGTGAAGGATTTTGTTCACTGGTTTAGAATGTGACCTTAAGACAAAGCAGTAAATGTTCAAGTAAATTTATGCAAGAGTCAACCCTCTAGAAGCTGAGTCCTCTCAGAACCCGGGAAGCTCACGCTCAACCATCCTTGGCATATTCATCGTGTCAGCTGAACCGACCTCCAAAGCTTTTTGTACCCCTTTCTCCTCCCCTGGGTCTCCTGTCCCTGTTTCTCTGGGTAGTCTCTATGCCTTGAGTCAGACTCCAAAGACAGAGAGGTTCAAGTTTGGGCCAGGCAGAGGAACAGATTTCAGAGAACTTCAGAGGCCTGTCCTGGAGATAGGGAAAGGGGAGGAAAAGGCTTAGGGTGGAGGTCCAGCTCCTACCAGCTAATGGGCTGGGAGAGTGGTGAGAAGAGTCAGGGCCAGCCAGACCTCCTGGGGATGTCCCCCTGCAAGGCAGATGTGGTCCAGGCTTCACTGAATAATGTGTTCAGGTTGCATCATTAGGGCTAGATTGATGGTTGATTACCAATAATAACTGCTCCAAAGCAAAGCCAGATGGGGAGTGTTCAAACTGAATGAAGAAGGAAATGAGCTGCCATCCACAGGGAGAATGGCTTCATGGGGGTCCTTGCATCACGGACTCTCAGATCCAGAAGGGACTATTCACAAAATTCAGTCCATCCGTGACTCAGGAAGGGAATCTTCACTATAGCATCATCCAGAAGTAGTCATTCAGCCTGTGCAAAGATACTTAAAGTGACAAAGGGCTCCTACCTCATGTGTCTGTCTTTCTGGGTCTCATTCACCCATCTGTACAATGAGGGGATCATCCAGATGCTCTACAGAGTCCCTGCCTGCTCCAACACTCTCTGATCCTTGAATTCCTAAACCCTGTAAGGCATCTGACCCAGAAGACTTTTGTAAATGAGGTTACAGCCCTTTGAAGTTCCTAGCCCGAGGTCTGCTGCATAGTCACCCTTGGTGCTTCCAAACAAGGCTGCGAGAATGAGTGCAGGTACTTACTCCCTTGCACAGCCCAGGCAGCCAAGGGAACGCAAGACACCTTGAAACTACCAGAGGCGAGAGCACAGGGGACCTGCAGCCATTTCCTGGTGGACCACAATCTTGCAGCCCCGCCCCCGACATCCAGGGCAGCAGAGGTGGGGGCTTTGTGTGTGTGATTGTTCAGCCAGCAGAGACCTGGTGGTGTTTGATTTTTACATCAAAGCTCCTCACTCCACCACATAACGGCACTTCTTACGTCTTACTTCCTACCCAGGCTCCCATATGTCATATCATTACCTGTCTGCCCCTGAAGGCCCTTGAATTTGCCATTCCTGGTTCATCCCTCTGCCAGACACGCCCCCAGACTGACGCCTGCCCAGTGAGCCCTCTCCTAATTCCCTAGCACAGGGCCAGTGTTCTTAAATCCCTTCACTGGCCTTACTTCCTCCAGGCGGCCCAGGCTTGTCTATATCATTTTTATTTCTCTACAACACCTAATGGAAGATGCAAATATTCTTCACCTAGGCAAAATCTGAGCCTCGCTTTTTTGCTTTGTTGTATTGTAGTCAAATATACATAACATCAGATGTACCGTTTTGACCATTCTTAGCATACATTCACAGTAAGAACTTTCACATTGAGTACGTTCACGACATCATGCAAACGTCACCACTACTTCCTGAACTTTTTCATCACCTCATACAGAAACTCTGTACCTATTAAGCACCCCATCTCTCCCTCTCCCAGCCTCTGGGCACCTCCAATCTACTTTCCATCTCTATGCATTTGTTTATTCTAGATACCTCATGTAAGTGGAATCATATAATACTTGACTTTTTGTGACTGGCTTATTTCTCTTAGCACAATGTCTTCATCATCTACATTATAGCATATATTAGTATATCCCTTCTTTTTAGGGCTGAATATAATTCCATTAGGTGGAGAGACAACATTTTGTTTATCCAGTCATCTGCGGATGGATATTTGGGTTGTTTCTATCTTTTGGCTATTGTAAATGATACTGCAATGAACATTGTTGTAGGATTATCTGTTTGACTCCCCGTTTTCAATTATTTGGGGTATGTACTTAGGAGAGGAATTGCTGGGTAATATGGCAATTCTATGTTTAACTTTTTGAGGAACCATCAAATTGTTTTCCCGAGCTTTGCTTTTAAATCCACAAAATATCCCCTCCACTGAAAAGCTTCAGTCTCCAGCTCTCTCCCCTCCTCCTAAATCAAAATAACCAGGCCCTCTGTGCTCTGAGGCTCCTGTGCATATGACAATGCAACACTTGTCACATTGGGCTCTGGTCATGTGTCTAGACTGAGTGCCCTGAGGGCAGGGACAGGGTCTCCTCCAGTCTTGTGACACCAGAGTCTGTGTTCTTTGCTCAGGTTGTGCCAATGATGAAATGAATCCACGTTTGTTTGACTGACAGGTGATCAGTTGCTCATTCACTCACTGACTGATTGTCTGAACAAACATAGCACTCCCCCTATTATCTCTGCCAGATCATATTCTTTTATTCTTGGCTGGAAAAGGGATACTCATTACCTGTATACCTGTGAAGTGATTAAGTGTGGGCTCAAGATCCAATGCTTAATAGCTGTGCTACCATAAAAAGTTTTGAAACTTCTCTGAGCCTCAGTTTCTTCACTTGTATAATGGGTTAATACTGCTATCTACCACAAGTGGCTGGTGTACAGACTGAATGTAAAATGCTTAGCACGGTGCCATGCCCTGCACATGTCCTGATGTACACAGTGGGAGCATCAGGAGTAATCTTGCATAGTCTCTTTCAACTTCATGCCTCTTACATTTTTCTAGTTTGGTTTTGACATGGGAAAATGGGATTGCTATTATTGGCTTTGATTGCTCATGACCCACCCTGGGGTTGGCCCAACACCAGTTGCACCAACCAATATTGTTAAGCAGGAAGAGAGGCCATGGCTGTTGGGTGGGCACCAACAGTGTCACATGAATTACAGGGTCCGTCAGGGAGAGACACAGCTGAAGACTCTAGAGCAAGAGCTGCTAACACAGGGAAGGACATTGTCATCAGAAAGGAGTTAACCTAACAAACAAGCATCAACCTCAGTCCTGAAAAGAAGGGCCAGGCTTCAGAAGGCACGCATTTTGAATAAAGACTGGAAAAAACAAAGTCAGTGTCTTTGCAGTGTGTGTGGTCCATCCTTCCTGCCATCCACAGCACTGGGCCCTGTGGACACAAAGGCAACTGCAGTGTCTACACAGGCTGCTGGGTTGAGCTACCCTTGGTCATGCTTAGCTGCACTCCATCCCCTCTCACCAAAGTAGTACCCACTGGGCCATGCCTTCTGCCCTCCTAGCTCCCTGTGAAGGAGCTGCAGGTCTCTGATGCTCTGAGAGGTTGGTGGGGGGTGAAACTCTATCCCTAGGGATCCTGTCCCTGCCTCCCAGCTGCAGCAATTTGAGAAGCAGCCCAATGAGAGCCTGGCCTAACTGCCAGGTGACAGAAAGATGAAATCAGCAGGACTGAGGCTTCTAAAAGGACTTTATCACTTGGTAGAATAATCAGAGCATAGCAGGAGGGCAGACAAAAATGGCAGATTGAACACATATACTTGAGTTTACTCCCTTCCACAATTCACTAAAACAAATTAAAAAAAAAAAATTTAAAGATGTAAACCTACAAGGACAGGGAAGACGGGAGAAGATATTGTAGCAACATATAGGGGAGGGGAGAGCTGGGAAGCAAATGGACAAGTGGTACCTGGAAACGGGCAGCCCCAAGGGAGCTGAATCCTAAGTCAATGGGGCAAAAACTGAGAAAGGATTCAATTCCACTGAAAAGGCTCAAGGGTTGACTGTGATGGGACTCTTGGAATTCGAAGTCAGGAGGCTGCTGAAAAGTAGGAGCTTTGAGAAGCACTCCACAGTGCTGGGCATCTGCCTCCTTTTCCATCAGGGCATGGATTCTGGAGACTTCTTCTCTGAGGAGGGTAAAGCAGAGAGTCTGTGGGCAGGAAACCAGTTTGTACCCTCCCTCCCCAAGTTTCCTCCCGGACTCAGCCTCCACAACACTGGCACCTGAAATTTGCCCTCCAGACAGGAGATCAGAAAAGAACTCCTTGGGCATTTGACCACCCAAAAGTAAAAAGCTAAATAAAGACATGGAACCAGAGGTTTCTCAGCAAGGGTCCACCAAGATGACCCTACAATGAAGCTCAAGGTCAAAGTGCCCCACACACCATTCAGTTTCTAATCAGCATTTTGGTTCCTCCCCATCCACTCCAGCATTTAATTAGAAGCAGACAGCCAAAGGTTACCAGACTTCATAGAAAAGATTTTCTAACACAGAGACCTGTGACCTAGAGGCAACAGACACTATGTGGGAAGAAAAAAAATTTTTAAAGATCATTAATATCCCCAGAGAAATAAGAGATGTTGCATATCAAGAATGGAATGTTATTTTTAAAAGGAACATTTAGAGAACAACAGAAAAGAAAAAAAGAGTTCTTGGAATCAAAAACATGAGCACAGACACGCGGAACTCAGTGGAGGGGTGGAAGATCAACTTGAGGAAATCTCCCAGAAAGGAGAACAAAGAGACAGATACAAGAAAAAACCAGGAGCTCCAGTGTCAGACTAGGAGAGGGAGAAAGAGAGAGGGTGAGGGAGAGAGAAACGGAGAAAATGAAGATGATAACATCTTTCTCAAAATAATTTAAGAATACTTCCTCACCCGGAAGAAGAACATTAGTTATAGAGCTGTACAGAGCTGTTGTAAACATGGATTCCTCTAGGTGTTCATCTCTGACCTGCCCCAGGTTTCAAGGAGAATTTCACATCTCCCAGTAAATGGTAAAGAATAATCTTTATTGGAAAAATTAAAAAACCCACAAGGCCAGGGTCTGTAAGAAGAGACATGAAGACAAACAGTGGGAACCCCTGAATCTCCCATCATTTCACATAGAGCTGCGCTGGGGCAATAGTGCTGCTGTGATACAGTGTGGATCTGGTTCCACAGAGGGAGCTCGCCCTCACTGTGGGTCTTCCTTTTATATGCAACTGTAGAAAAGCAGCCTTATCAAGGTGGTAATTATAGGCTGCTGAGCACCAGGCAGACTAGGTTCAGGGTACCTGATGTTTGCAGTTGTTGGGTAAGGCCAGCTGCCCAGCATCTGGTGACCTTGGAGTCTGCGGAAATTTGTAGGTATACCCCCTGACTCCCACTGTGAAAAGGTAGGAGAGAGGAAGTTGTTGGTCCTGTAAGAAGCTAAGCTTAGGTATAGTTCCTCCTATCAGGAGATGGGAGCCATGAGGCCCAGCTGGCTTATGGCTAGGCAACCCAGAGTAGGCTCCTAGGGTCTTTTTCATAATTCTGCACTATGAAGACTTAACAGCCCATTGAGCTTCTAGCAGAGTAGCTGCAAACAGTCCCATTTCAATGCACATGACTGGGAATTTTCAGTAAACTGAGAACAAGAAGAATACCCTGCAGACTTCCAGGGAGAAAAGCAACAGGTCACATAAGGGGTAAGCGATCCCAATAGATCTGAACCACTCAGCATCCATAATGGTAGAGAAGATGAAGCAAAGCTTTCATCATTCTAAGGGAACATGATTTCCACCCCAGAATTCTCTATCCAGACAAATTATCAATAAAGTGGGAGAATGTTTTGTTTTCCCTCTAGCCATGCAAAGTCTCCAAAAATTACCACTCCAAACCCTTTCTCAGGAAGCTACTGGAAATAAAGGAAGAGGAATGCAGGAAACAGGAGAGTTAACCAAGTGGAGAGCCAAATGAATTTGATTGAGGATGATGGAGGGAAGACACAGAGAGCTATCAGTCAAGACCAGACTGGTTATTATCATGCCCGCTGCTGCTAGGTCACATTGTTCACCTGACAATAGGCTCTACCAAAGCAAGGGGGTAAACCAAAGAAGAGAAAGACATAAGATTCAGGACACATAGACACCCTCACCTCAAAAGAAAGGCAAAGTGAATTTTAAGGATGGCAGCAAAAGGGAGTTCCAGGATGACAATCAAATGGCAAGCCTAGAGAAAAGATCAAGTCCAGGTTGGAGAAAAATTAAGGTCTCCAGGAGGGACAACTCCAGGAAAAAAATTGAAAATAATAGATTACTTCCTATAGGTGACTTTATGGAAGGCCTACCATGAGTATAAAGAAAGTTAAGCAAATGAAAACAACAAAGCAATTATTAACTTTGGGGAAAAACAGAAGTGAAAAATAGAGAATACAATAGCATGTATCACAATATTCAGCTGTGAATAATCTTTAAGCATAATAGGCCTAATAACATAGACTCTGAATGTTGATTTTAGCATAAATTGTAAAATAATCATATTAGAAGGATAATGGAGGGGAAGGAGAGAGGATATTGGTGTAAGAGCACTAAGCCTCATCTATCATAATAAGAAATCAATCAAAAATGCCTTTAATTAAGTAATCGATTAATCAAAAAGTAATCAAACAACGACGAGCAGCATATTTTTCAGACACATGGGTAAATTCCCAGAGAAATAGGTAATAGAGTCTAGTGGTTGCCTCGAAGGAGGAGAACTGGGCTGGCGAGGTAGGGTGGAACAGGAAATACCACATTATGCCAGAAGACTTTAGTACTATCTAGCTTTTTAAAAATGTGTTCATGTATCATTTTGACTTTTAAAATTAATCAAACAAATAAAAGCATCATGCTATTGGAAGGCTTTGACTTGGAAATTGTTCCCATGTCTGATCTGACTGACCAGTAAACACTGTATAGAGCCACAAATTTGCTCTTACTTAGTAGCTTCGGGCCTATGATTTTCCCCAAGAAGGTAAATGTTTCCAACATATACGATAAGCATTTGTAGGGTGAACAAATAAACCAACAAATAAACTAACAAGCCAGGTAGCCACCAGAAGTAAAACATAACATACTCATGAGAACCCAGTGGACACTGGGTTGTGTCACAGAAGCTGTCTGTTAGGGGCCAAGGCAAAGACAAGGTTGTATATGAGAGATGGCTGGGACCCAGGAAACTCCCCTTCTCCATAGATAGGAGGTGTCGTGGCACCAGTTCCAGACCCACAGAGGATAACTAACTCCACAGCATGGGTGCTGATGTACACAGGGGCTTGGGCTTTGTTATTTGGTCTCTTTTAACAGAAAGAAACCAAGACTCACCTAAATCACCCTAAGAAAGACAGATATGACGGTCAGGAAGTGTGAGGACTGAAACTGAAACAGGACAGGATAGACTGGGTAGCCACCAGAGGAAGCTTCCTCTTAAAGAAGCTGGTCTAGCTAACTGGAGGATGAGAGGTCAGATGGAGAGGAACCGAGCCTCCCAGCCAACTGCCAGACATGTGAGCAAGGCTGTCATGGACTGTCTATACTGGCCAACCTCCAGCTGAACGCAGCTGCATGAGGGAGCATAGGTGAGATAGCAGAAGAGCCACCAGCCAACCCACAGAGTCATAAGAAATAATCAATCATTATTGTTTTATACCATATAATTTTTGGAATTTTTTGTCCATAGCAATAGATAACTATTATATCAAGCTACTTACCACTCAGGGCAACTGAAGCTCAACCCCTCTGGGGAACTCTGGGAGACACTGCAGAACATGCCTCAGAGAACTGGGGTATTTATTCACCAACTCTCCATCCACCATAGCTGCTTCCAGGACATGAACTCTCCAGCACTTCTGGTTCAGCCTGCACACAGGCCAAGTATACTCCCTGTGGCGAGAGCTCTATACATTGTCCCATTAAATAGACTGTGGTGGTAAATGCAAGAGGATCTCAGCAGGATACTAACAGCCTGTTACAGTGTGTAACCCTCTGTGCTTTTCAGAAACTTCTTTCCTGTTTAACCAGCCAGAGTCACTGTCTGTTGCTTGCAGCATGGAACCCTGATTGATGAATGAGCATCTCCATTCCAGTCCTTCTCGGCTACCAGCTAACCTGGCTCCGCTCTATTCCACAGTTCTAATTCTGGAGGCAGCCAAGTAGATTGACTCTACACATCCATAGCCCCTAATGGGCTGAGCTCTTGCAGCCAGAGGGTCACCAAGTGACCTGCACATAGACTGGCTACCATCAGGGATCTGCTTGGACCAGAGTTCAGTTACTTCCCTAAGCAGGGCCATTGAGTGTGTGCATGAACCGTGACTAATCTGCTCCAAAAGGTGGGGAGAGGTATTTGTGTCTGAATTCTTACCCCTGCCCTATCTCACCATGGGGACTTGGCCCATTGTTCCCCAATTCAGAACCTCTGGGGCATGGAGCCCTCTGTCCACGGTAGCGAAGAAGAAGGAGTTCCTGGTATCCAAAATATTTGCCCATTCCCCGTGTCCCCAAGGAGCCCCCAGCCCCTGACACCACTTGAAAGTGAGGTGCATACCTGAACTCAAAATTGGAACCTGAAATGCATTTTCCCACATAAACCACTCTTTAAATGTTGACCGAGTGTAGTTAACATTGCACTGTTAAAGATAAACTTCAGGAACGTTATGAGTTAAATAAAAATTTATGGACTGGCCTGAAAAACCAACCACCATTTATAACTTGGTTTCTATGGGAAAATGCATTTGGAGTTCCAAACAATTGGCTCACATAGAGATTTCTGGAACATAGCCTGGTCATAACGTTGGGAACTGTAGGTGGCTTCTCAGTATACCCAATTAACATGGTCGGTGTGGGTAGTTAATAGTGGGCTCTCGCTCCAGGCATGGAGAGCCCCGAAGAAAGGTGCAGGGTACCCTGGGAAAACTGTGGAGCACCCCACCCCTTCCTTCTGGAATCTGGAAGGGACCTCAGAGCTGATGGCCACTCAGGGTAACATTCCTGACAGTCTCTGCTGATATGCTCCAAGACCACTCACTGCTTCACAGAGATTTTCTAGGGCCAACTGTTACTGTTCAACAATTCTTTCCTATATTGAGCTGAAATCTGCTCTCCTCTTTCTCTCACCCTGATTCTGCCTCTGCAATTTCTACTGATCCTTCAAAACTTGCTCAGGTTTTAACTTTTCTGTGAAGACTTCATTTCCCCCATCTTCCTCCATACTACTTAGAGTAATGCTAGCTGCTATAACAAATAATCCTCAAACATTTCAGAATATATTCCTTCTTATTATAGTGGGGGGTCTTAGTCAGCTTAGGCTGCTATAACCAAATGCCACAGACTGGGCAGCTTAAACAACAAACATTTATTTCTGGAAGCTGGGAAGCCCTGTGACCTAGTGCTGGCAGATTCTATGTCGGTTGAGAGTCAGTTCCCAGTTCATGGACTGCCATCTTCTCACTGTGTGCTCACACAGCAGAGAGAGATCATCTCCCTTATGTCTTTTCTTATAAGGGCACTAATTCAATTCACAAGGGCTCCATCCTTATGAACTATTCACATGGCTCCACCCAAATGAAAACAGAGGAGAGTCCTGGAAATGTCATCCATAGCTAGACAGGTATTTCTAGTGATGACTGTAGACCAAGGAAACACAAAGTTTTGATGGATATCAAGTTCTCTCTCTCTTACACACACACACACACACACACACACACACACACACACACACACACACACACAC
>CM053504.1:70858609-70921243 GCA_028627145.1 Eidolon dupreanum | reverse complement strand
TTTTTTTTCAGGTACCAAAAACTTTAATTTTACTGTGTTCACTCCCCTGTCCCCAAAAACACCAAAGGCTCTTTTTGGCCCACATAATAAAGTCAATAAGAGACCTTTCATGCTGAAAGCATCTGGGGTAGTGATTTTTAACTTTTTGGGAGCCACAGACCTCTTAGAGAGTCTGAAGGAAGTTGTGGGCCTCTGTCCAGAAAAATACACATAGATGCAAATCTTATGTGATTTGTCAGGAGGTTTTTGGACCCCATGAAGTGTGTCCATGAACCTCAGGTTAAAAGCTTCTGACCTAAGTAAATCCAAGGCCGGGAGGAAAAAAAAGCAACTTACCGAAGGTTGCAAGAAGGCTAGTGGCATTCATGTTCCATTAAGGTTGGCTGCAGTCTGGCTCCCACTAACCTTCCCAGCTTTACCTCCCATAACTTCCCTACACAGACAAATTAGCTTTTACTCAACACTCTTAGCCTTCTCCAGGTTTCCTCCAGCCATTGCTCTCTGCCCCTCTGCTAAATGCCTTTTTTCCTCCTCTATACCTTCAAAATCCTCTTCATCAATATCAAGATTGGCTTCAGCTGCATATAAGTGACTCCCTCCTCCCCAAGTAAGAGTGTCTCAAACACCCAAGGGTATGGTCTGTCTGGGTAATGTAAGAATTTCCTAATGATAGAAAATATCATTCTGGCTTGATACGTGGAGGAGTATAGAAAGTCTGTGGATATTTTATTAATCTAAGTGGCATGCTAGTGAGGAAAAAATTTTAATTTATTAAGTATTTTTTTAATAATTTGTTAGTTTTAAAAAATGTTTTGTTATGGGAGGGGGAAGACTTCTGAGATAATAAACAGGATTATCTCATATCAGAGACCCTTAAGGACAATTGGTGTGTGGTTTCTCGAGGTGAGTGATCTGGAGATAGTATAATAACTCCATAAAGTCATCAGGGACCCAGGCTCCTTCTGTCTTTTTTGCTCTGCCATCCTCAGAATGCACAGTCTATACGCAAGTTTGCCAAGCCAAGATGTCTACCAGGAAGCTGAAAGAAAGAAGGCCATGTCTTCCCATAAGTCACTTCTTTTTAAGGATCATTTCCAGAAGTCCCATATACCACCTCTGTTGTATCTCACTGATAGAAGCTAGGCTCCTGGCCATATCTAACTACAAGGGAGGCTGGGAAATGTAGTCTTTTCAACTGGGCACGCTACTTAGGGTTCTGTAAACGGGGCAAAGGGGTGGGATGGATATTGGCCAGGCATTCTTCAGCCTCTGCCATGCCATCTCTAAAGCCCACTTCATTCAGTAAGGACTTGCCCATCCACACTCAACCGCCAATAGTCTCAGCTTCCTATGCAATCTTGTCTAAGCCTTTTATTTTCCCATCTCCAGGTATTTTTAAAGTATCTTATTGCTATCTAAATGATTTTCTACTACAAGATATCAAAGTTTGAGGAAGGCAGCTAAAATAGCACTTTGAAAGAAATTTATAACACTAAATGCTTTTGTTAGGAAAGAAGATCTAAGGTCAGTAGTCTAAGCTTTCACCACAATAAACTAGAAAAGGAAGAGCAAACTAACCCAAAGCAAGCAGAAGAGGTAATAAAGAGCAGAAATCAATAAAACCTAAAACAGAAAAACAATAGATAAAAATCAATGGAATAGAGAGCTTGTTTTTTGAAAAGATCAATAAAATTGACAAACTTGTAATCAGCCCGACTAAGAAAAAAAGTGAGAAGTTGCAAATTACCACGATCAGGAATTAAAGAAGGGATAACACTACAGACTTCAGACATGAAAGGATAATGAGGGAATTTGGGTGAAATGGACCAATTTCTTAAACTATCAAATTTACTCAAAAAACAAACAAACAAAAAAAAATCTGGATACCTTGAATAGTCCTGTATCTATTAAAGAAATTGAACTCATAATTTAATACTTTCCAACAAACATAACTCCGGTGTTTCCCATTCTACCAAACATTTAAGTAGAAATAATACCAATTTTATATAGTTTTTTCCAAAAATAGAAGGAGAAACGCTCTCCAACTCATTTTATAAGTCCAGCATTACCCTAATGACAAACGCCAAAAAATATTACAAGAAAAAGAAATTTCAAATCAATATACCTCATTAGCATAGATGCAAAATTTTTTGGAATTAAGAAATATTTATTATTGTGAATATGACCCTACTAAAATCTACCAAGTGAATACAAAAATCCTTAACAAAATATTATCAAATTGAATTTAGCAATATATAAAATCTCTCCTCCCTCCTTCTCTGCCTCCTTCCCTCCCTCCTTCCCTCTCTCCTTTCCTTCCTTCCTTCCTTCCTTCCTTCCTTCCTTCCTTCCTTCCTTCCTTCCTTCCTTCCTTCCTCCTTCCTTCCAGGGGTCTGCTTCCCCCATCAAGCAATCCAGACAGGGGCTCCCAGTGGCTTCAATCACAGAAAGTCTCACAGTATAAACTATACTGCAGGATATTAGCAGATCTTATTGTGTTTATGGAGGAACTTAAGATAGGAGTCAGAAAGTGTGATGAGAGTGATTGAGCAGGACCACTACTCCTGGTAGTGGGAAGGGGTGGGAGGGCACCACCCCAAGATGAGTCCCCAGGGATGGGGTGTAATACCTGAAATTCCACCAAAACTTGAAGCATCCTTCCACACCCCTAGTTAAAACTGCAAGTGGCCTGGGAGAGGAAGCTCTGTAATTAAGCCAAGGTGGGGGAACGCTTATTAGATCCTCTTAAAAGTGATAAAAGGGGACAGGCCAAGTGGGGGCAGGGCAGAGCTGGGAGCCTCTGGGGAAGCAGATGCCTGTGGTGGAGAGGAGAGGCAAGGCTGCAGATGAAGAGGTTGGAGGTGGTCTGACTTTGCCCTCCCTTGCCCCCTCCATTGGGCTCCAGGCCAGTCCTGCTGACCCTCCTCCTATGTCCTGGCCAGGGCTTGGCCAGATGCCCCAAAAGACAGAGCAGATTAGGCCTCTCTCCCTTCTACAGCAGGGGGCCTGGCCATCCCCAGCTCCTCAGCAGCTTGCACAGCTGCTCCTCCTCACAGCTGGGTCCAGGGCAGCAGTCTAGGGGCCCCAGTGGCTCAGGTCTCCTAGAGAGACCCTTTCAGGCCTGGAGACCTACCTTCTCCCTGCACAGGGCTGACATCCACAAGAGGATCCAGGAGGTGGGAAGTGGCCGGTGACCTCTGTCGCATGCATGCGAACAATGCAATGCAGGAGGGACTGTCAGTGGGAGGGACAGAGGTTCTGGGAAGAGGTGTCCTGAAAACCCCCTTAGCCACTGTAAGGTTCCTAGAGCTGCCTTAACAAATTACATAAACTTGGTGGCTTAAACAAGAGAAATTTAATTCCCTTACAGTTCTAGAGGCTAGATTAAGATCAAGGCATCAACAGGACCGCCCTCCCTCCAGGGACCCGAAGAGAGCCCTTTCTTGTCTCTCCCACCTTCCAGTGGCTCCAGGTGTTCCTTGACTTGTGGCCACATCACTCCAATCTCTGTGTGTGTCTTCACCTGGCCCTACCCTCTGGGTCCCTATATCTTCTATCTTCTTCTGTCTCTCTAAGGGCCTTTGTCATTAAATTTAGGGCCCATCTGGGTAATCCAGGATGATCTCATCTCAAGATCCTTAATTATATCTGCAAAGACCCTTTTTCCAAATGAGGCCACATTCACAAGTTCCAAGGTTAGTACATGGACTTAACTTTTGGGGGATCCCGATTCAACCTGCTATACCTACCAACTCCCACGGGTACCTCAAAGCCTCCCACATTCATTTCCAATGGATCCTCCAAAGGCAGGTGACCTTTCCTCCCATTTCACTGGGAAAGGGACCCAGTGTAGTTAGACTTCTCCTAAGACTCATAGACACATGGGGCCTCACTCCATCCCTCTGTGCCCAGTGTGGTAGCAAGGTGAGTCCTGTTCCACCCTGCAGCTGCCTCCCCCATCCCCTCCTGGGGCCTGTGGGTCTGGCTGCAGTCTCTGAGTTGGAGCCAATGCTGAGGTGAATATCCAAATGCTGTACTCTCACACTTAAGGAAAACTAAGCTAATTTAATGTCCAGGATGGCCGCATGATGGAAAGGGAACCTGGAAGAGGGGACAGGGGAGATGGAGGAGGTTGTATTGGTGAACAGCACAGTGGCTTTCATGCTGTGCTCTGAGACTGATTGGAGATGCCCAGGGAGCAGGGATGGGAGAAGGGGTCCAACCACCCTGCTTCAGTGTACCTCTTTATCATTTTGCCAACAGGGGTTCTGACAGCAACAACATAATGTGAACATCCCTGAGCTGGATACCGGGTGCCTCCCTACTCTCAACTGACACTGCACCTGCCCTTCCAGCCCCACCCCCGGGGTACCTGAGCACAGTACCTGAGCATGTAGGCCCAGCCCACGCATCTCTTTCACTCTGCTGAAGAATGAGATGAAATATCCCCTCCCACTTTTAACTACAGAAAGAAATAAAATGATCACGATGCATGGGAACAATCTCTTCCTGAGCAGGGCTGACTCCCTCTTGAAGAGGTGAGGTGAGGCTGGGAGTTATAATAAGAAGTGACCCTGTCCCACTCAACAGCAAATCCACTTGCTTCTCCAGTGTGAACCAGAAACACCCGCTGGCAAGGGTGAGCCCCACCCGCCATCCTCACAAAAGGCCTCATTCTGTCCACAGTGTCCCTTGTGCCCTCCCCCTGGCTAAGTCACAACCCCTGGAACACGCTGAGAACATTTCTCCTGTTTGTCACAGTGCACGTGCAGCTGTCACCTCATTAGCCTATCACACACACCAGCAAGGCAAGGAATTATCTTAAAGATGGGGAAACCAAGGCGCTGAGAAGAGATCATTGCACGGCATGGCTAGGGAGAAACGACAAGGTATTATTCGGAATTCTTAGTGCTTCATTCACCCAACATTTGGGAGAGGCAGGGGGTAAGGACTTAAGGTTTCAGAGTCAGGCAGACCTGGCTTCAAGTTATCCGCAAAGTAATCGGCAGCATGACCTCGTGTAATGTGACCTCACTGAGTGGGAGCAGGAAAGTTCCTGTTTCAGTGTCGTCAGGATTAAGTGAGAGAATGGAAGAAAAGTCTTAGCACAGCATCCATTGTATGATAAGTGCACAAAACGTGAGGGCTTGTGTTTTTCTTTTTCTTCCATGTTTATCTTGAAATAATTTTAAACTTATTTAGGAAAAGTTGCAAGAATACTTTGGAATGTAATTCCTAAGAACAAGAATATTCTTTTATGTAATCACAATATAGTTATCAAATTTGGGGGATTCAATGCATTGTAAGCATTATTTATATTTGTAATATTGATGTAATTTTTTAAAATCTAAAATCCATATTCTAATTTGTCAATTGCCCCAATAATGTTCTTTGTACTATAAAAAGCAAGCTTTCTAAGAGATCAAGACTTATTTTTGGTTCTTTTTGTCTGTAGATTGAAGGATGAAGTACTATGATCAAAAAATTATAAGAATTATTTTTTTCTTTCAGCGTGGTTATTTTATTCATTTAAATTTGGTTGGATTCATTTATTTCCATTTGAATTCAATTTTAGGGTACTTCCATCTTTGTTGATTTAATAATAGTTTTTTAATACATAGAACAGTGACATAATTCAAAAGTCAAAACTAAATAAAAAGGCATACTCAGAGAAGTGCCGATCTCATAAATCTTTTTTCCAGCCTCCCTCTCCCACCTACCAATTTGTAGATAAACAATTGTAGATAACCAATTTCAGTAGTTTCTAGTTCATCTTTCCTATGCTTCTTTTAGGAAAAAATAGGTAGATACATGCATATTTCCTTATTTTTTCCTTCTTTCTTACATAAAAGGTAATAGTATATGTTCTTTTGTGCAACTTGCTTTTTTCACTTAATGGTGAATCCTGAAAATCACTTTATATCAGTTCAAAGGGCTCTTCCTCATTCACTTCACAGCTGTGTAGTATTCCAGGGTGTTCCCTGGTTTATTCAACCAATCTCTCGTGCTTTGACATTGATGTAATTTCCTATATTTTGCAATCACAAATCATGCTGCCATGAACCCTGCGTACTCATGCCTCTTCATGTCATTGAGGCGTATCTTCAGGGTAAGTTCATGCAGTGGGGTTCCTGGGTGGAAGGGACAAAGTAGTTTTCTTAGGTGTTGACGGTTCTGCCCTGTGGGGTTGTGCCTTGTGCATTCCCACTGGCCTATCTCCCTACAGCTTCATCAACAAAGTGCTTGTCAAGCTTTTGACTTTTTGCCAATCTGATGAGTGAGAAATGGTATTTCAGTGCAGTTGTAATTAGGATTTCTCTAAATATTTTTATATGTTTAAGGGCTATTTTTGTATCTTTTTGTGTTTGTCAATTGTCTATTCATATTTTTGCCCATTTTTCAATGGAGTTTTAAATCTCTTTTTCCTTCAGTTTTTAAATATTCTTTATACATTAGAGATATCTCATTTTATTATGACTGTGTAGCATCTACCTCTTCTGTGCCAGCCACCATATTGGAGACTTAGAATCCTATGCCTGGGGTGGTCAAGTTTAGGAAGAGAGAAGAATTTGACACAACATCCTAAGAGTTGTAATGGAGACATGAAAAAGATAGGAGAGACTTCTCTGCGTGATGAAATCCAGGAAGGCTTCACAAAGGAGGTGACCTTTAAAAAGCTGACTGTCCAAATTGCAAAACATAGAAAGGCAAACAGGAGCAGGTGGGAAATGGCCAGGAGAAAGAAGCGGGTAGCCTGGGCTCTAAGGCCCTCTCAAGCACCTTCAGACCTCTCAGCTTAGAGGCCAAGTTCAGACCCTTCCCACCCAGTTCTCTTTCTGGGCCATCCCAGTATCCTTCCATGGAATCATACTTCTGCCTGGCCTGTGGTGAGCCAAGGACTGCCAGCTGCCACAGCTACTCTTACTTATCCAAGTGGGTTAGACTAGTGAAGCAGTGGATACGGCACTTTCCTGCTTTAGACCCAACTGCTCAGCTGTTTCAGGCACAACTGGCTTTGCTATCTTGTTTATGGGACTGAAGATATCTGTGTGTGTGTGTGTGTGTGTGTGTGTGTGTGTGTGTGTGAGAGAGAGAGAGAGAGAGAGAGAGAGAGAGAGAGAGAGAGAGAGAATGAGCGCGAGGGCGAGCTCGCTCGCACATGGGGCACACACCCAGGAACACCCAAGAGAAATGTAATCCATGACCAAGAGGTCGTGTTTCCTCCATATGCCTGCAACCTGTGGGTTTGTAGTTAAAATTAGCTCTCGCCGTCCCTCTGCCAGCTGAGACTCCCTCCCTCCATGCCAGGCTGGAGGATTCACATTCCTGTCGCCGTTACCTCTCTACCAGGAAAGGGAGGGGACTCATGAACTGGCTGAGCAGGGAGGGACAGAACTATCAGAGACCTGGCCTGAGGTGATGGGGTTGGGCGGGGGGGTCTTCTAGGCAGACGTGGGGTCTGAACTAGACTGTGAGCATTGAGTGGGATTTAGAGAAACTGGAGAGGCCATGGCGAGGGTGAGCAACATGAGGGAAAGACAGGGATCCAGCACCTAGCACAGTGTGCACATTGAGAAAGATCCACAGCAGCTATGGAGACATAAGTTGAGACAGACCCAGCAGGGGTCAGGATGCGTGCAGCTGCAAGCCTGGGAATGCTCGGAGTATTGGTGAAGGCAGGTAAAGTGCTGTGATAAATAGAGCCCAGATAAAGAAAGGCTTGGACACAGTAGAAATCCATTTCTCATGTCCCAGTGCAAGGCACAGTCCAAGCCTGATCAAAGGACAGCTCTCTTCCATGGGGTGATGGAAAACAACAGGCTTATTCCCTGTTGTTTTTCCACCATCCCTGACTGAAGATCTTATTGTGTGCAACTGCCTAATGGAAAGAGAACTTGGAGGAGGCATGCCTACTGTTTAAAATCCCCAGCTCAGAACACATGCTCACACTCTAGGTGTTGGCCACCCCTCCAGGTACTTGGAACCCTGAATGCTTTCTCTTTAATAAGCCCTGCTGGAGTCATGGAACCCTGGCCCTTCCCCCTGCTGACCACGGCCTCTGCAAATCTGAGCCTGCTCTCCCGTGTCCTCTTCTGGGGTTTGCTGGCCTGGAACCTATGTTTCCTGGTCACCCAAACTGCAACCTAGTAAATTTGGACCCCAATACCCCCAACATGCACGTATTTGCACATGCACACATGAAGACTGGCCAGCCTAACTGGAGGAGCCCCCTGCAGGGCTCCAACCCCAACAGAGCATGGACCACATTCAGCTCCAGGTTCAGCCCCAGCCTTTGGGTTCCCGCCCTTTCATGGGTGCTGAGAAATGCTAATTAAGGGATCGTGCCCAGGAAGATGGTCTCACTTGTCCCCTGTAGATCAAGGGGCGCAAATCGGCTACACACCCCTGCTTTCAGAGACAGTATCTCCTGCCCAGCCTGGTTAGCCTCTGGCTTTGTGACTCTGGCATGGAGCACTCACTTTCTCCAGGGAGCCTCTTGGATTAACACCCCTGACCAGCACCTACCACAAAGCCTCAGTCATTTAGGCTCCAGAATTCCCCTCCCTATTATAGTATAACTTTCTGGAGCAGAGAGAGCACAACTCTCCACTCTGGTTTCTTATTTTTTCCACGTGGTTCATTTCAGGTCCCACCATGGAACTGTTCTGTACCTTCACCTCTTCAAAGTCTGAATCTCCCAATAACACCATCAAATGGCACTGACCAGGGTAGTGTGGCCAGCGGTTGCTCACCTGTGATGGGCCCGCCACGCTCCTTTCCCTTCCTGCATGCAGAGAGATACTTCTCTCTCTGTTTCCGACTATGTTTTAAAGAGAACATTGTATCTGTCCTTTGTCTTTTGTTCTGCGAGTCTTGAAATGGCTCTTGGACAAAAAATAATGTATGCCCTTAAGAAATTCTGAACACATTTCTCATTTTTGAAAACTATATGGGCTTTGTGTTTTTATGTGAAAAAAATACATGTTAAATAAATTTAAACTTTATTTCCAAAAGAAACATTCAGAGGTGATTTGTAGAAACTTTCCTTCTTTCCTTCTTTCCTTCCTTCCTTCTATCTTCTCTCATTTCTTTGAGATCCTACTCCCTACTCCTTCCCTCTCCTTTCTATAGGCATCTTCCTAACAGGGTTCATATTTTTACATCTGTACGTGCTTGTTTGGGCTACATATCACTTTAATCAATGTGAATGGGTTGTGTTTTGGATCTCACTCTCTGACGTTTTCCTCTCAGCTCTGTTTGAAGCTCCTACATTCAGCTCTCTGTACATCAAATATGTTACTTCTGACTGCTGCATGTGGAGAGGCATCCAATAGATGCTAGAACAGGGAGGCAGGTGCCAGCACACTTACAAGGGTCTGGGTCCGAAAAGGCACAACCCTGAGGCCCTGAAACATTAGATTTGTCTAATCTCATCTCCAGCAGGGCCTAGCTTCCTAGCGCCACTCACCAGGGCTGTGGCTGCTGTGTGTCCATGTCCATCCAATTAAGCTTGGATTAATTCCAGAGATGTTGGCCTTTGTAGGGGTGGGGACAGGGGCGATTAGAGGATGTCTTGCAGCATTGCAGAGGAAAGAAGTGAGTGAAAGTAGATACATTATGGCTGGAGATGGGTGGGGCGGGGGGCAGCTCATGTCACCAGCTCAGCTGAGTTCTGGGGAATTGCTTCTAAAGCACTTCCTGTCTATCCCTTATCCCTGGGCAGGGGAGATGGGAGTGTTGGAGGTAGGTCTTCATTTTTGTCCCCTTCCCCTTAGCTCCCAGGAGCAGGGAACAGAAACTTCCAGAAAAGGGCTATGAACCTTAGGGTTTGGGGCATAGTGGGCCTGGCCCTGGATTGGTACCCAGGCATCCAGGAGGGGCCTGCAGACCAGGAACCAGCTTGGCCCAACGGACCGCGAAGAAGGCCCTTCCTCAGTCCCCACTGCTCACCTGCCAAGGACCTAGCAGGAGTCGGGGGACAGAGTTCTGAGTACAAGTGCTGACCATGCCTAACTGGCTTCAGGAAAGGAAGGGTGGGTGAAGAGTGGGCCTCCTTGTGGCCCTCCATTGTAGAACAGCTGTGCTTCTCAAAACACACCTGCCCAGCCCTAGAGGCCCACCGAGGCACTGCAGGGAGGGTGTCAAGCCTCCAGTTTGTCCTGCGTCTGAGCACTTGAATAAGAGCATTTGAAGAAAGGGCTCTGCTGCCATTTGAGAATCACTGCAAGGTATTGCCCTGCCTTAGATGAAATGTACCGGGTCCTCCACACCTTCATGAAACTGAGTTCCTTAAACCCCTTTTCTCCTGAATGGGCACTCGGGTAGTGCGAGGGCCTGAGCACCCTGGGGATCCGGGCTGCCAGAGAGGAAGGAAAAGGGGAGACTGGGAGCCCGCGGAAAACTGTCTCTTTCGCAGCGCCGCCAAGGACGCCTGCCAGGCGCCGTTCCCCACCCCTCCCCCAGCTTCCTTCTCTCGGTCCAGGCTTCCCACCTGTTCATGCTGAAAAGGAAAGACTGTCTGCAGGGCAGCCCCCAACTCCCTGCGGAAGGGATGGGGATGGGTAACACTAGAGAATGGTTCCTCAAACCGGTCTCCCCGGTTCCAGACAAAATGAGGTGGTCCCAGCTGAGCTGAAAGGAGATACGGGCTGTGCTGGATCTCGGGACAAGACTCTGGATTTGGTATCCTGCCTCCTGCCTCGCGCCTCCCGCCTCCCACCTCCGCGTTGGGCAGGAAGGAGAGGGGCCTTTCACTTGCTTGGGCCCAGAGAAGAGAATATAGTTTTCTCTTCACCTTTGGCTGATGTCAATGTAGGAAATAACAGCAGGGGCTAAAATTTTGGGGTGGTATGTGTCACATTCTGTGCTGAGTGCTTTATGCGCATTCTCCCATTTGAGGTGAGGTGCTTCATTGTTTCCATTTTATAGATAAGCAGGCAGATTCCAGGGTCCAGCGACTTGCCAGGGTCAAATGGCTAGTGAGGAGGGAGTCACCCAGGCAGTCTAGCCCTGAGTCTGGCTGTTATACAGCCCCTGTTCCACGAGGAGCAGATGGCTACATTCAGCAGCGAGATGATCTGGCCCCCATGGGCACTCCGTTACTCCCGTGAGCCCCTAGGGCGGTGGTTCTCATCCCAAGTAAGTGGTATCAGATTTGCCAGGAAAATTTTCCAAAAAGCGCTTGTCCTCTCCCCACTACAGCTTGTGTCAGAACAGGCTGGGGTGAGGCGCACAGCACATAACTGGTAAAAACTCCCCCAATGATCCCGCTGCTGCCCTCGCCTGCTCCCAGGCCTGGACGTCTGGAGACCTGTGCCCATTGGGCCTTTGGGAGAAACAGCCTCAGTCCCATTTCATGTTCCAAAGGAGCCTCAAGGCTGCTGCTGGCTGCCTGCCCCCGCCCGATGGGTTAGAGGTTCCACCCATTTCCAAGCTGGATGGAAGGTTCGGACATGACAACGTAATCATATATGCCAAGTGCCATGAAACGTGTGGTGGCATGGAGAAAGGATTCGAACCCCGAGATTTAACTTCTGGCTCTTCTACTGCCTAGCCCAGTGCCACAGGGTCTCACCAAGCCCAGCCCACAGCATGGGCTGTGGCTACTCCGCCTACTTTGCATACATTTATTTGAACATTTCCATAACAGAAAAAGTAGGGCTTTTTTTCCTAGTGGTCTGCTGTATGGATCAAAAGAAAAAATAAATGCCATGTGCTGTTGCCTCTGCAGGCAGGGATGAGGGGTGATGACAGGATTAACCAGCTCATCTCTTTAATTCTCCCTGGAGGAAGGTCTGGTGGAAGGTCAGGGCACCAACCTGACCAGAGGAAATACACGGAGGCCCAGAGAGAGTGACCAAGTCACAGATCTGTAGGGCAGAAATGGAAGAGGCCTGAAGCTTATACAGAGTTTGTTGTTGCTGTTGCTGTTGTTGTTGTTGTTGTTGTTGTTGTTGTTGTTGTTTTGGGGGGCTCTATAACAAAAAGAATGCAAAATGACAAATACAAAGTAAGTACAAATGAGAACATTTACCTAGAATGAGAAAAGCATAGCAAATTACGAATGTTAAAAAGCTGAGAAATATCACAAATATTATAAAAGCCAGAAAAATAACATAAGATTTTCATTAATTTATAGCCCAATCCTACTTTTCCTATATATATATATATATATATACATATATTTATTTTGGCTGCATACTCTTCACTTACCTCTTCTTGGGACAACTTTGTAATTTTTTTCCATAGAGAAAACAGAAAGATATTCTAGTCTTTCTTCAAACATGGTAGATCCAAATTTTTTTTTATGACGGATAGTTTAGAAAATGTTCATGTTCACAAATTAGTATCAGTATCAGTATCAGTATTGTCCTGTAAATGTTTAGGATTCTTGCTAAACTAGGAAAAATCTCTACCTCTTTCTTTCGTATGTGGCCTATAGAACTCATGGCATTTTACAGTTTCTTATTCAAATCAGTCAGAATTTTTTTTAAAAATCTGACAAATTCTATTTATCAGATTCCCATTTAAAAAAATATATTGTGTGTATTACGTTAAAAAATTTTTATTGATGCCTCTTGTTAAAGATGGTAAGGAAGACTTTATTCAAAGGGGAACTACTACAATGGGGGTTTGGGTGGGGGAGAGAGATTGGACTTCATACAAGGAAAAGTGGGAATTTACAGCCAAGGAGCAGGGTTGGGGATTAGTAAAAAATTACTAAGAGGAAACATCAGGAGTAAGGCGGGATTCTGGCTAAACTGACCTACAGGCTTCTTACTAAATGCAGGCCGAGGCGATCAGCACCATCTGGGGGTACAAGCAGGTAGAGGATGAGGGTGATATGATATGCAGGGTGGGAGACTCTGGCTAAACTGACTTGGCAGGATTCTTGCTAAAACTGGACAATGAAGAAAGGAACGCAGAAGCTCAAAAGTCAGAGCCTAGTTGAGAAGAGTGTTCAGAGGAGTCTGACTAGAGTTTGGTCAAGGAGAGAATCTTTGTCATTTCCATTTTGAATAGGGATTGATAGAACCAAAATTTCTGATTTTATGCATTTGATAGTCAGAAGAATATTCCCCAGACTAGCTTCTGGGTTCATCATTTTAAACCTTATTTCTCCTACACTGTTTACATGTCCCATAGTCCCACCTCAGAGGACATGCTCATGTTGTGACACAAGCTCTGGCCTGTACTTTTGTGTCATTCTGCTCACAATGAGCCATAGGAATATTCCAGAAGCCATTCCTAAATTGGGACGACTAGTAATAAGCTAACTATATATGGAAGTGACTGCAAATCACATAAATAAATCCCACTTAACTCTATCTCTCCTGAGTTTTGTTCAGCAAATAAGGTCATCATCTTCACTACTATAGTGACCATCAAACCTAAACAGTTCCACCTGATTTTCAAAGCCCCCTACAATCAACCCACCTTGTGTATCTATCTAGAATATGCTCCCTCTTACCTCTTGCCTCGTCTATTTATTTCAGTAAAGAAAGTATCCTCACATATGCAGAAGACACACTTTACTGTAATATGATATTTATTAGATCTTAAAATAAGTCATTTGTGGAAAACTTGGAAAAATTAAAACAGCCCAAAAGGTTAAAAGCATCTCCCACAGCCCAAGCATTACTATTCATTTTCTTGTGACTTCTTTTCAGTGACTATGTACTTAACTGCATGCTTCTGACAAAACTGAGAGCACACGGATGTATAACATGCCCCTTTCTCTCAGCAATAACTGAACACACTTCTTTCTGCCTCCATGTCTTCACCTCTAGATAATCAAAACGTAGAGTTAGAAGGAACCAGAGCAGGGTGGGAACTCCTTGGTACCATTCAGAAAAGAACATGACTCCGAACCAGCTTGTGCTTGAATACTCCCGATGAATGGGAACCCTGCCTCGCCAGGCAGCCCGGCCGGTGGGTGGGCGGAACTACTTCCTGGACAGCGCTTTCATCCGCAGGGAGCTGACACTGGCCTGTCGGAGCCTCTGTGTTCCAGCTCTGCTCCCTCAAGCAGTACAGATTAGCCTACACATTCTTCCTGACAGCCTGTCAGGTCTTCAAACACTGATACAGCGTGAATTCTTTCCCAGGTTCAACAATCCTGAACTCCTTACCATCTTAAATATCACCTGAATTCTCATCTCACCATCATTTTTCTTGGTCATGTTATTAAATCATGCCTTTTGAGGAACGTCACAGGTGGCTTTCAGTCACTTCTTCTTTAAAAAAAATTATGTATGTATGTATGTATGTATGTATGTATGTATGTATTTATTTTAACATTTTATTTATTTTTCTCCCTCCTCCCTCCCTCCCTCCTCCTCTCTGGTAACCACTGGTACATTGTCCATGTCCATGAGTCTCTGTTTGTTTGTCTTGTTCATTTGTTGCTTTTAAGTTTACATCCTACATATAAGTGATATCATGTGATTTTCACCCTTTCCTGTCTGGTTTCTTTCACTTAGTATAATTATTTCGAGGTCCGTCCATGTTGTTGCAAATGGCAGTATTTCATCTCTTCTTATGGCTGAGTAATATTCCATTGTATATATGTACCTCAGCTTCTTTAGTCAATCACCAGTCACTTCTTTATGATCTCCTGCATTTTCCAAATTTTCTACCATGAGCTTATATTACTTCCATTACTATAAAAAATAGTTAAATGTATATGCTACTTCCCTGCTGTCCTGCTATTAATTATTTTTTGCTCTTACTTAGCTGAGTCTTAAATGTCAACACTGTACCCTGTTGTGCCATCCCTTGCCACCAAGTGCTCCCTCTGGCTCTTCAATGACTAGACTAGAGCCCCATGGCCTGCCTCAGCGACAGCTCTCCCAGCTGATCAGTCCACTCGCCCAGCTCTTGGGGAGAAACTGTTCAGATTGTTCCAGACCTCAGACCTCACCCAGCTGTGCATCACCTGGCTCACGTTTCTCTTCCTGTCCACACGGAAAGCATGGGAAACTTCGTTCAGTGCCTTGCCAAAATAGCCTTTTCTCTTCCCGACATGCTGACAATAAATATGTTGAGCGAATGAAGAAAAATCCTTCGGTAATGAAAATTGCTGAGAGTTTGGTTTGACATGATTTAATGAATTAATTCTGGAACAAGCATGGTTCTCTGTAAAGTGCTCCCAGACCATCTGTTTAATCATTCTAGAATGCTGTTGAGTGGCATTAAGCTTACATCCCAGGAACGATATTCTCTTTTTGAAGATCAGGACATTTTGCTCTTTCTGGCTGATTAGTCCTTCCTCTCTTCTCTAACCCATCCTACGGGTCCTGTCTCCTCAGGCCATTCAGGACCATTCGTTGGCTTCACCCTTTTCTGAACTCCTGTAATCATATATAACCAGAATGAAACAGCAGCAATGGTAATAGCTACCACTTATTAGAGCTTGCTCTGTGCCAGAAATTTTGCTACATGACTTTATATACTTTATCATATGTATCACTTAATCACTGTATCATACTTTTGAATATATATATAATTTAAGTTCTAATCACTTGAATAACAGATGCTATTATCATCCCCATTTAGCAGATGAGGAAACAGATTCATGGGGCTTCTGGTTCCTACATTGCTCACTGTCCCTCAGCTGGTGAACAAACCTGTGTCTGTCTGGGTCCCAAGTCCAAGCTCTCACTACCTTACTCCCCAGGCACTAGCATCTGTTACACAATTCAGCCCTTCATTTTTGTGCCATTCTCCTATTGTTTCTTGGGTTTTCATCCTAACATCTGGCACCTTCTGGGTAGCACTTAACATGGCACAGTCAGTGGGTCTTTAGCAGGTACGTGGCTTTTTTTAATCACTGTCGGTTCTCTCCCACCTCTTCCTGGGTGCCAGGGGCATCCATCATCTCCATACCAGACCCTGGGAGAAGCTGCCTTGGAGGGGGCTGGGCAGGATGCACAGAGAAGCCAGCCCAGCTGACTCCACCCCTCACTGCAGGATGGACAGACCACATCACAGAAACCAGAGGGATGTACCCCACCCCCTGCGACTCAGGGAAGATGACACTGTAAGAATTTTCTACAGTCTGTTCTTTCCCACTGATCCCCTAGGGGCTGAGGCCCCAGCTGATAATTCCGATAATCTAATTCTGAACAAGGCTTCCTTGACTGGTTATTAAATTCTGTGTTTTCCTCCAAAACCAGTCAGGGGACTTACCTCCACATCTACTGGGCAAAAGGCTAGGCTAGGCAGCTGGAGAGGAGCAGAGGCGTGGAGACCCTCCTCAAGTCTCTAGGCACCTATATGTCTGTTGCCACAGATGCAAGACTGATGATGGAACTGAATGGCACTTGCGTCCTTTCCAGGACAAGCTCTGTGGTTAGGAGGGCTTCAAGGAGATGCACCTTGGAATGTGTTTGTGGAGGTGGGGAATGGATTGACAGCAGAATTCTGATAAATGAGGAGGAAAGGCAGAAGCATGGCTGGGCAAAGGCCTGGAGACAGGAAGATGCATGAGACAGTCAAGTGACAAGAAGTGAACCTGCCTGAATGAGCCTTCACTGCCTTACCATGGAATGAGTCCAAAATACTCCAACAATTTCTGGGAAGTATGTGAGGGGGGTGGTGAGGTCCGTTCTCACCACGCCTATCACTAGGCCTCAGTCTACGAACAAAAAGAAAATCAGTGGCTGGGGCTGGGTGTAGAGGGGATGTGCCCCCGACTCAGGACACAGACCACCCAGTGCATCTGCCCCTGTAGCTCTCCAGTACATTCTCCACACGTATGCACGTGGCTCCCCCGACACCTGAGACTCTCCGGTGGCTTCCCGGAGACTTCAGGTCCAGAGCATGGTGATAGGCTTTCTGTGACTTTGTCGCCCCATCTCTCCATATCATCTCTTGTCACACTAACCTCCTGGGATTTCCTGGCTCATTTCTGGGTTATTAGCTCAATTTATAATTACAACCCCAATCCAGTAGTAATAAGTAACATTTCTTACATGTGCTTAATTCTCATGGGAACCCCACGTGGGTGAGGAACAGAGAGGTTAGATGACTTGCCTGTGGTCACACTAGCTATCAAGGGTGCGGCAGGATTCACACCCAGATGCCTTGTCTCCAGAGCCCAGCTTCTTCCACAACAGATCGTAGTCCCTTTGACCTTTCTATGGGCACCAGCAGCCCCTTACCCTTGCACATTCCCCTCCACCCCACGTTCACTCACAAGCCCACACTGCATTTAAGGTTTCTGTCCCCATGACACCTCCTTCAGGAAGCTCAGTGTCCACACCCCGGGTTTGGGTTGGGGTAAGACTCCTCTACTTTGCTGCACATTGAAATCACCTGGGAATCTCCTGCTCCCAGATATTGTGATAAAATTGGTTCTGGGTGACCCTCCCCCTGATGACTCTAATGTGCGGCAAAGTCTGGCAGCCACTGGCAATCATTCTCATATTAGAGGGGGTGTTGGCGTCACAGGGAGGGCTTATTAAAACAAAGAGCCAGACCCACTTCCGGGTTTCTGATCCTGTACGTTGGGGGTTAAAGTTGCCGAGCTAAGGAGTCTTCCAGGCGCCCCTGTGTTCCCAGAGCGGCCAGTGCTCATCGCCTTTGCCCTTATCACATCTGTAGTAACTGTCTGTGTGCTTCTCCACCACTTTGGCAACCCAGGCCAGGCCTGGAGCTTTCCGCTCAGTTATCTTTGGTAACAGGTGTCAACACAGTGTTGGATCAATGAATCCATGAGAGACCAGGCAGGCTTCCATGGTGACAGGAACTCTGCAGCAGTCCTTGCTTCTGAGTGGAAAATGGAAGAGGAACTATTACCGTAACCAGTGCTGTTTTTGAGCACAGAGGGGTGAAGTCGCCCAGGCCACATGTGGAGAAAAAAACAGAGCTGGGACTCCACGTGGCAGCCTGGCTCCCAAGCCCACACTTTTAACCCCTGTACAGAGAGACCCTTTCTTAGGTGACCTCAAATCTCTGTCCCCGTCCCCCATCCTCACTCCCCCAGCTTAGACTTTCAATGGGTTTTAGAGTACAAGTCTCCATCTATTGGTGGGTGTGAGCAGCATTTTTAAATGATCAAATCTAGGACGGAATTGAACTAGAAATAGATCAGAGTGCCCCCATGCAGAAAGGGTTCAGTATTGCTTAGCAAAACACACATGTGCATAAACCTACACTGAGTAAAATGCATGTCCAACTGTGGGTCGTGGTCAAAAAAATCTGCCAAACCTTGGCTTAGAAAAATAGCCCCACCGAATCTCCACGGAGAGGGCTATTCGCCAGCCGAGATGCGGACAGAGAAGGGCGAGGCCGCCCCCTGCTGGGTATCGCTAGCACTGCACCAGAAGCCCTTAGTGGCCCTGACAGTGGATGTGGGTCTGGTTAGAGGGTACCGATTTTCTCGTGGGACAAGTTCAAAATAAAAAATAAATAAATAAATAAATAAATAAATAAATAAATAAATAAATAAATAAATAAATAAAAAGAAACGGAATGTTATTTTAATTTTCCTAATAAATACTGACCTAGTCGTCAGTGCCACACCCAGTCTTCACTTTGATCATCTCATCTCCCCAAGGACAGCTGAAGCTTTTGAGGGTGCCTTGGGTTCTTCTATCCCCACCTGAGACCACAGTGGTGAGGTATAGTGTCAGTGTTCCACCCTCACGTGCTGACTGATTGACCAGTACTGAAGAAGAAAGTTGTCTAAAGTCACCAAGTGTTCAACCAATGATTCTTGAGCACCAGGCAAGAAATATTAAGGCTTGGGTCTTTTTCTTGTTGCAAAAGCAGAGGAGACTGTGGTGTCTGGAACATATTAAGTAGCTACTATGAGGCAGGTATTACTGATCCTGTTTCATTAAATCTTTGTTCCTCCCTTGTCATCCTCACTTTGCAGATGAGAACACTGAAGCCTAAGATTACAAGGCTGACAAGGAGAGGAACAAGTTCCAGAAGCCAGGCTGTCTGACTTCTAGACCAGACCTCCAGAGGCAAGAGGAGGGGGAGGGTCAGTTGAGACCCTTCCTCAGCTGGGCCTCTTGCTCACCTCAACTTCACTCTGCCCTCTAACCTCTCCCAACGCTATCTTTGGAAGAGCTAACACCTTACAAAACGATGGTTTTGAAGAGTGGGGCCTTTGTGCTTTACAGTGAGTAGCTGCAGTGGGTTTGGGCATAAATCTTAAAGGTCCCCAAACCCCAACTGCTGAATTAGTCATCTGACTTTTCAAATACATTTTCATGATTTTTAACCATAACCACTTTCTACTGGAGGATGAATCTATACAATAGGAAGCTTTCTTGTCCCCTGTGCACCTTGATGGTTCGGGTAAGCCTGTTTGGGGGTAAGGAGCTCAGGAGGGCTGAGTAAATAGAAGAATTTGGACATGAGGGCAATTTATGGGAAATAGATGAGCAGGGAAGGGAAAAGGAAGAACAAGGTTCTCATAAAATGGCATGAGGGTGGGCATTGCAAGACCCCAGACTCAGCCATACATCCAAATGCTTGGTCAAGTCATTTTGTAGAATGAGAAGGGTTTCATGTCCAAGTTTAAATCCATGCAAGAACAGAGAGCATGTCCAGACACAGGAACCAGGAGGCAGAGGTGACCCCAAAATCTAAACCCCAAGTCCACAAACATCTTGGAGAGAACTTTGGTTCCACAGGTATTCCATAGAGAAAGGGAATTTCAGCTGACATCTCAGGGAAAACCTGAGTTTCCTCCATAGCCTTGTGCTCACCTCTGAACACACCAAGCAAGAAAAAGGACAAGCTGTCCAAGGAGACTCTTTTGGGAGAACAGAGCATACAAATCACAATATAATTAACAACCACATATAATTAATCCACAGGTAGTTATTAACCATTATTAATAATTAATTAGTTATTACTCCATTCTTCTCCCCTTACACCCTGCAGACGGCCACCCCTTAACAAAGCCCTCAACAGTCTACACTCCCTCCCCAACTGTATGCATAATTATGCCTCACCTTGCCTCCTTCCAGCTTCTGGTTTTTGGTGCCATAGATGTCCCTGATCTCTCTTTCATCAATCATCTCATTTCCTGTATTCCTACTGGTTCATTATCACCAACATATACAGAGTGGTGGTCTTTCCAGTATCTTTTAAAACTCTTCCTCCAGTCTATAGCTCCTTCTAGCTAATCCCAACTAGCTAATCTCAACTCCCCTTCCTTTTGTTCACTTCAAAGCTCCTGGAAAGAGTCTATACTTGTCTTCATGAACTGCCTTCCAGTCATGTCTTCCCCCACTCCAAACTGACTTCTGCCCCCATGTTGCTGATCAAACTGCTTAAGCAAAGTCCTTGTTGCTGAACTAATGGACAGTTGCTGGTTCCTATGTCCCTTGAACCCTTTGCAGCATTGAACTGCTGGCCTTCTGGCTCTGGGGAACTGGCTTTCACAGCATCACTCTCTCTGGGTTTTCTTCCTACCACTCTTCACTGCTCTTTTGCAAACTTCTTGGAACAGAGTTCTTCAACCTCAGCACTATTGATATTTTGGGTTGATAATTCTGTTATGGGGATCCGACCTCTACATTATAGGATGTTTAGCAGCATCCCTGGCCTCTACCCATTAGATGTCAGTAACAGCATCCATCTCCACTGTGACAACTAAAAATGTTCTCAGGCCTTGTCGAGTGGCCCTTGATTGAGAACCACTGCCTTAGAAAGGTGATCCTCTTTCACTGGCCTCTTAAATATAAGTTTTCCCTGGGCCTATGGTTTTATCTGCTATGTTACGCTCACATGTCTACATATCCAAAAGTCACATGGCCACTGCCCGCCACCCATTTCCATCGGGTGTCTCTTGTCATGTCAAGCTCTGAGTGAACTCAGCCTCTTCCTCCCCATCTTAGTCTGGATTCTCCCAGAAGCAGAGCCTGAGACAAGGACTCAGATGCAGGTGATTTAATTGGAAGGTAGTCTCCAGAAAGAAGAGTGAGAGAGCAAAGGAGGAAAAGCCAATACAGGATCCATTATCGAAATTACTGCTGTGAGCAGTGGGAGCTCAGTTCCACTGGGATCTCCTGAGAAGCATCAGAATGCCTCCACGAATTGCCCAACCAAAGACATAAATTTATCCCTTAGCTAGGACATGTGAGGATGAGGCATCTATCTACTGGCTTCTATCCTCTGTTGGCAAGGGCCATCCCAGGGCCATGAACACCCCTAACTTTTGGGCTGTGTTTGAGCCATGAAGGCCAAACAGACTCCTGTGGCTTCAATGAAGGCCTTAGAATAGACATCGGAATGATGTACTCCATGTGCTTGAATTGGTGATGCTGTCAGCATGAGTCCGAGCTCACAAAGAAATGTCTACCATGGCCACAGCTGAAATCAGAGGTTGACAAAGGGGAAGTGATGCAAGGCACCCAAAATGGTCTATCTAGTCTGCCCCTTACACCACTCCAATCTCCTCATGCCGCACATTAAATCCATTCAGTTACTGAGTCTTTAAGGGAGTGGCAGCCATAATCCAGAGAAAATGTACAGGAGTAGTAGGAGAAGCTGCAACCCTACCTGCTGCTGCAACCCCACTGCTACAACCCGCTCACTGCTGCAGCGGGCCTACAGGCTAAACTTGCAATCATTGTCTTTCTTCTACACCACCTATTCTAGATCTTCTTCATTGTCAGCTGGTCTAGGTTGCTTGCCTGATGGAGTGACCCAGACCTATATCCCTGAGGGGTCTGAGTCCTCAGGCAACTTCACCTTGTCAGGTCATGGTTGTTGCAAGAACCCATTCTCTGCTATCACCAAGCATAGGAACCTTGCATCCCAGGCACATTCCTGAGTGAATCTCCTGAGTTCAGATATTTTCTCACCTAGTACAAGTGGACCTTTGAGACAGATGGTGAGAGGTACCAATTTTACAACCACCCGTGATTCCTGGAACTGTATATTCTAGCAATTGGGGATACAGCACCACAGATCAGCTATATTTTGGATAAGAGCACCCAACTCGAGCTGCTATCTTTGAGCTGGGACCTTAGCTGAATTTTTTATAAACCATTCCATCCTTCTGTTAGGTTACTGCTTCAAGCAATTTGGTATACACCGGACCAGTGGATCATGTGGTCATGCACCCATTGTCATACCCCCTTTGCCATAAAATGGATGTCTTTGCCAGAGGCGATGTTATGAGGCATCATATGAAGACGACTCAGGCCCTCTGTATGCCTTTGGATTAACGCTACAGTAGGTATCAATCCCAGGAAGAGGATTTGCTGCTCTTTCCAAGGTGGAAGAAGCCCAATGTGATCAACTTCGAAGTAGCTGGCTGGTCAAGGGTTCAGGCCTGTCTCTGTACTGACAAATCAGTCAGCAGTGGCAGTGGTCCAATCTACTTGACAGGGAACCCATGCTGTCAGGCCCAGTCCTAGCCTCCATCTCTCACCATGGTACCCTGTTCCTGGGCTCATCATGCAAACCCTGGGAAGGCTGAGGTCGAGGCTGACCTCCACAGGGCATCATTTTGTCCTCCTGGTTGTTCAGAGCCTCCTGAATACCCACACACTTGTACCCACTCCCACAGAATCATCCACACGCCCCTTCCCCAAACCTCCTTGTCTCCTTTCTCATCTTTTTCCTTTTAGGCAAACCAACCAAGCCCTTTGTCACTGTCCAAGTTACATATCCTTATGGAATACATAGGACTTCTTCCTCTAGACCATATAGATGAACACATATGTTGCTTGAGGTTCTGCCAAAGGACAGAGGTTCCACTTGCCACTGTCTTTCAAAGCTGCCCTGACTGAGGCTTTTGAAAAACCAGCAGTCTGTTCTGGGCTAACACCAACACATTGAACCAGGTCTAGAATCCTTCTTCCTCCATCAGCCGGTCACAAAATGCTTGGTGTAAGCTGAGGAAGAGTCATCTGTGTAACAGGGGATTGTGCCCTGGAGGTCTGGAGAAGAGGCATGTGCAGCTAGGCTATTTGTACAGCTTACTTGTGCTCTCTGGCTCTGCCTTAGCCAATCCTAGATGTACCACTTCCGTCTTTGAATGGACTGATGTTGGACCTACCTGGATTTATATGGTGAATGGCACAAAATCATGATGTAGTTCTGATGACTTAGTCTACTGAAGTCTCATGATCAGGGTCCAAGAACACGGTGGGAGCTGCTCTTCAAATGGTGACTAATTCTCTGCTGCAGAAGGCACAGCCTTGCTCCAAAACCAGTAGGATCCGTGATATAGCTCTTCTGTTGGTGCTTGCCAGAGACACCACACTGCATCTTATCCACCATGTTCATCTAGCATCACTGGACTTGCTGGGTCATATGGTCCAAGCAGCAGGGCAGCTGGCATTGTAGCCTGGGCTTGCTAAAGAGTCCTTCCTTGCTCCAATGCACTCAATAAATAGGCTGGAGCAGTATTTCCAAACATGGCATGTACTATGTCCCAAAGCCAAAGAGATGCACCAAGCACTGTGTCTCCTTAATGGCAGAGGGTACAAAGAGCAATAACTTTTCCTCATCTTGGAGGAGTGTGACATGGAATGCCAAAAAGCCTCTGCTACATTCTACAAACCCTTTTCTGCATTTCCTACCCAGTGGATGCAATACCTGGGAGCCTCTCTTCCTAATGCAGCCTTCCTCACATGCTTTGCATCCCTCAGCTCCCCAACATTCTGTCATCAAATCCTGAAGACTCAACCTCTTCAATGTTTCTTCATTCTGACCTCCCTATTCTCCTTCCCATCACCTTGATTCGGCCTTCTTCATTTATCTGTTCGATTCCTGCAGAAGCTTCCTAATCAAGTCCCCCACTTCCAATCCCAACTCTCCTTTAATTCAACCCTCCCCTCCCCCCATTTTACTGCCAGGAAGAGTTACTTATTCCTTCCCTCCATACAATGTCTTAGTGCTCCCATCATTTCAGAGGTACACCTTTACTGCATTTATGTGCTTAGATGCTCATTTTCTGCCTCGAAATACAGGCTTTTTTTTTTTTTTTTTAAGGCAAGGCAACCCTTGGTTGAACTCACAGATGCAGGGACCTTGTCGGCTTACAATCCCTTATTTTTTAAGCCTATAGCACCTAGTCTTCCTAGGTGGTCTCCCATCCAAGTACTAACCAGGCCCAACCCTGCTTAGCTTCCGAGATAAGATGGGATCAAGCTAAATACAGGCTTTTTTTGAGGGTAGCATACATGTTCTATTGGTGGAGATCGAGAGTGTCTGTGGGAGATCAGTGAGGCATTCAAGGCCCTTCACCACATGGCTCCCAACTGTATCTTCAACTAACTCCCCACCACTCACCTCCTTTCCCCAACTAGAGGTTCCTACATTGAACCATGTTCTTTCTCACCTCCATGCTTTGCCTGAGCTTTGCACCTGGAAGGACACTCACCTACACCCTTCACTCTCTCCTTTCCTTGTCCCCATAGTTCCTCCCCATCCTGTACACTTAGCTCAACCACCACTTCCTGCAGGGGCTCTCCCATTTGCTCATTCCACCATAGGTCTGGCTTACGGAACCTTTTTGTTCCCACTGCATTGCACTCTAAGTGCTTGTCAGGCTTTGTGACAAGATTTTGTTACACCAAAGTTGCTTGAGAGTGAGGACTGGCTTCTAGTTACTTTTGTATCTCTGGGGTCTGGTCCAGTGCCTAGCATACAGTAGGTGCTTACTAAGTATTTGCTGAACCAGTGAAATTTGCATGGTACAGAGGCAACAAACTGGCAGCCTGCATGCTAAATCAGGACTACAGACAAGTTTTGTTTGGCCCACACACTTCCTGGCTGAGCTAGGCCAAATAGGATTGATTAGGTTACAGGACTGGTGAGACTGATGACAGAGAACTGGCTTCCATTCCCTTTGGTTGACTGTCTAGCCAATCGGAGATGAACTCAGGCAATACACCAGACTATGGATACAAGTGACTGACCATAGCTCCCTGGAGTAGACTCTGTCCCCTACAGCAGATTCACCTGCAGCTCTAAAGTCTCAGCAGCCTATAGAGAATGACAGTGGAGCCCCAAACCACCCCAGGCTCACTGCTTTTTAACTCATGCCAGAAAGACTTGGGGTTGAGAGTGGGGAAGATGGAGGATGGCACACAAGTCCATCCTATTTTTATTTCTTCCTATCAACAGGTCTGTTCAAGTCGTATATTCAGTAGGTGTGACCATGGCCACATAAGAATGTCTACAAATCAGAAATTTCACATTTACACTTTAAAAATCCAGATTTCCATTTCCTCTTGAAAAATCCACAGATCTGGCAACATCAAGCCTGTACTCTCCTGAAGAGATGCAGCTTTCCCCTGCAGACAAAGCATAAGCTCTCTCCAGTTTGCCACACTCCCCGCTTATCTAGCCTAATGCATTACTTCCACTGCCAGCCTTCCTTCTGTAGTCACTTGAGTCCCTAACTTCTAAAGGTCTTTGAATCCTCCTACGCTATTCTATTACCTTCTGTGATCCCCATTCCCCACCCTGGTGGCAGGCCTGACAGTACTCTCCCTTCACAGATGAACAAGTTGAGATCTAGAGAGGCGACTGACCTTGGTAGTTCACACAGCTTGTTAAGCAATGAAGGCAGGACTCAAATCCAGATCTTGGGATGTTTTTTTCCCCCACCCCATGCCAGTTGTCACCTACCCAGACTGTTGCTTGCTTGAAGTACCTCACTTGTTTCCAGAATGTTGTAAGGATTTAATGTTGCTGCTGAGACATTGTCAGCAGCCTACAGACAAGTTTTATTTGGTCTACACATTTGCCAGCTGAGCAAGTAAAACAAGGACTGGTGCAGGGCTGGCAAAATCAATGGCATGGACTTGGCCTCCATTCATTTACTCCTTATGACAATCCTATTAAGGTAGGTACTACTTCCCCCCATATTATGAGTGAGGGAGCTGAGGTGAGAGGCTAGGTGAATGCAAGACTGATAGTCTGACAGTATACACTAGCTCGGTTCTATCAGTTGTTAAAATAAAGACACATTTCAATTGCAGTTGGCAAACCTCCACCCAGAGCCACTAGAGTGCCTCCCCCATGACCCTGGTTGCTCCCCCAGGATCCACAGTCCAGCAATGACTGGGTTAATCCCACACCTGCCACAGGAGCCTGTGCCAGTACACTTCTAGTGCCTGTGCTGAAGGATTCTGAATATTTCATTGCTGAGTGATACGTTTGGATTTTTAATGGTAAACATTTTTCATGTCACAACAAACTAATGTACTCTGCCAAAAGCCCAAAGAGCTTATCAGTAGAATTTAGTCATCTCCTTTGGGATGTGGCAAATTATTAAGTGGATGAAAGAACAGCAGCACTACCCAGTACCGCCTAAAGCCAAAGTCCCAACACACTTTCTGCCTCAGCACCTCTGAGGGACACCACACACTCTCAGCAGAAAGAGTGACAGGACTTTCGGCAGCTCGTGGCACAATCGCACAGGGACATGAGTATGTATAGTAAGAAACTGACTCTTCCCCCCACCCCAGCGTGACTCACTGTTCAAAGGAGCAGTTAGGATCACTCTGGTACAATGCCAATTGTTAGAAATGGTCCCTCAGGGTGGCTATAAATCATCTGGGCAAAAGCCAGGGGCAGGTCCCAGGAGCTCCCAGGCTACGGTCCTGACCTTGCCCCAAGGGCAAGCACTCACATTTCAGTGGGCAATGATGCTTCGTTTCTTTCTGAATAATCTTCATCCTCAGTGGTAGGTTTAAAAAGCATGAAAACCTCAGCAAGTTACATCTCTGTTTACAGAGAGTAGGTCCCCTCCTGAAGCTGCATCTCAGGGCAGGGCAGACCCCACCCTCTTCAGTTACTGTCATCTTGGTCTCCTGAGTCCCTATACAAAGCTGGCTTGCAACTTCCTACTCTTTATGGTCCCCATTATCTAAAGTCATTTTCTGCAGATTAACAGTTTAAAGCATGGGAGCCTCAATTCCAACAGTAAACAGGCATTTTACACAACAGCTGTATTGATATATAATTCACCTACCATAAAATTCACCCTTTTAAAATGTATAATTTTAGTATATATATTCAGAGTGATGTACCATCACCCTATGGAATTTTATAATATTTTCTTCACCCCCAAAAGACACCACTTACCCATTAACCAACACCCTCTATTTCCACCTCCCCCTGGCCTCTGGTATCCCCTGATCTACTTTGTTTCTATTGATTTGTCTATTCTGGCTATTTCCTATAAATGAAAGAACATGTGGTTGTTTGTAATTGCCTTTTTTAACATGTTTTCAAGGTTCATCCATGCTGTAGTATATATCAAGTACTTCATTCCTATTTATGGATGAATAATAATACTCAATTGTATGATTATACCACATTTTGCTTATCCATTTATAAGTTGATAGACATTTGGGTTGTTACTATCTTTTGACTAATAATGCTAGGATAAGAATTGTGTACAAATTTTGAAGAATTGTGGACGTTTCCATTTCTTTTGGGTGTATACCTAGGAGTGAAATGGCTGAGTCATATGATAACTCTGTTTGAGCACATGAGGAACAGTCCAATCGTTTTCCAAAGTGGCTGCACCATTTTACATTCTCACCAGCAGTGCATGAGGTTCTAATTTCTCTTGATCACTGACATATTTTTGACTTTTTCATTCTAATCATCCTCACATGTGTGATGTATCTCACTGTGATTCTGATCTGCATTTCCCTTATGACTAATGATGTTGAGTATCTTTTCATGTGTTATTGACCAATTGTATATCTTCATTGGAGACATGTGTATTCAGATCCTTTGTGTAATTTTAAATTTTTTTGTCTTTTTATTATTGAGTTGTAAGAATTCTTTATATATTCTAGATGCAAGTCCCTTATCAGATATAAGATTTCCAAATATTTTCTCCCATTCTGTGGGTTATCTTTTCATTTTCTTGATGGTGTCCTTTGAAGCACAAAATTAATTTTTATAAGCCAACTTATCACATTTATTTTTGTTATTGCTTGTGCTTTTGGTGATATATCCAATAAGTGTTGAGGGCACCTAAAAGGAATCAGCTTCAGATCTTACTCATTTCCACTAATATCACCTGGAAAGTCATAAAGAGCTTTTATTCTTTTTACTTGAGAGAAAAATTTTTAATTTTATTATAAAATATTTAAGCTATAAAGGTACAAAGAATAACATACATCCATGTCCCCACCAAATTTAACCCTGAATTTGGTGTTTATTATTCTCATGTATTTCTTTATACCCTTACTACATGTGCATGTACCCTTTATCAATTCACAGTACTGATTTGTCTTTTTAAACTTCATATAAACATCATGTAGTACATATCCTACAACTTGCTTTTCTCCACTGCACATTGTTGAGATTTATCCATGTTGATATAGCTGGTATTAAGTGTATAATATAGATCTAGTTCATTAATTTCTACAGTGGCTAAATACTGTATAAATATATTATTTATCTATCCTATAGATGGATATCCATGTGAGAATAGACAAACTGGGGAAAATGACACTCAACATTTTTATGGAAAGCCTAGAACCATGGCTTTCCATATCCTTTTGACTGCAACCCACAGTAAAAAAATGCATTTTATATCTTGACCGTATGCACGTATACATATATTTGTGTGTGGATGTATATCAGTATATAACAAAAATGTTTCATGTAGCATTACTGTCTATTTCCTTTTACATTGTTATATTTCCTTAAATAAACAAAATATGGTTTACAGACTTTGAATTGATCTCACTTCCCTATATTAGGCTACCATCACAGTTTAAAAAGCGTTCAACAGTAGTATCTCAAGGAGTGCAACTGCTGGGTCATGGGGTTTCAGCTCAGGTTGACAACAGTATACAGTGGCTAGCTTAAACAAGACATTTTTTCTCACAGTTCTAGAGGCTGGAAGCCTGAATGAGGGTGCCAGCATGGTTGGATTCAGGTGAGAGCCCTCTTCCTGTCTTACCGGCAGGTGCCTTCATACTGTGTTCTTTACGTGTAAGGCTCATATCTCCTTCTCTTCTTGGAAGAGTACTAATACCAATATGAGGGCTCCCTTATGATCTCATCTAAACTAAATTACCTCCCACGGGCCCCACCTCTGAATAACATTACACTGGGGAGTAGGGCTTCAACATATGAATTTGGGAAAAACAAAAACATTCAGTCCATAGCTTGAGGTATATACGTATTCAGCTTTACTAGGCTATTCTACTCTTTTCCAAAATAATTGTAGCAAATTATGCTCACACAAGAAGGCAAGCAAAAGGTCACTGTGCTGCCTTCTTGTTGGATTTAAATGTACTCCTATCTGATTCTGCCTATATGAAATGGCATCCTGTAATGTAAGCATGCATTTCCATAACTGGAAGTAAGCCCGAGCATCTTTCCTATGTTTATTGGTCATCTGTATTTCCCTGTTCCACAAACCATGACACAGGGAATCTATCTATCTATAGAGAAAGTTTCCACAGCTACTCTGGAGCCTGAGTTAGGACACAGACTCAGGTATGACCACTTGCTAGAGAAAAGGGAACCAATAAAACAGTACCTTCTCCAGAAGACTTTCTATTCTTCTCAAGCCTGCACAAAGTAGAGTCAGCAGCAGAAAGATGAAAGAAAAAACAGGTGGAGAAAAGAGGTTTCATTTATCTTAAAGCTAACAAGCCCTAATTTGAACCAGAGAAAAGAATCTTCTCTTGCAAAGTCTAGCTATGTAAATCTGGATAAGCTGTTATTCTTCTGTTCTGTCTTCCCATCTGCAAAATTAGGATACCAATCTGTACAACTTCTTACCCCCATGTGGAAATTCTGAAATAAACATTCTTTTAAAACTTTGAAAATAAAGTTTGTAGAAATTCAAGGTTCTGTGGGTGTTATCACCCAATGCCTTCCAAAAGTTTACGTGAGATGATAGAACTGTAGTCCTTTAAACAGAGCTTTCTGGAGTAAACAGGTCTCCTGAATTCCTGCCTGAAAAGCCCGACTGCTCTGTAGAATAATGAATTATCTCCTAAAGTAACACAGCCCTACCATTCAGTCTCAGAAAAGAAATCTGAGAAATTCTTCATTTTACAGGCATAGAAATCAAATCCTTCAGTGGTCAGATAGCCTTTCTGGGGTCTCCTGTTCTCTGGTTCAGGCTTTTTTTACATTAGTCACCTCACACTCTGGTCTGATCCCCCTCATGCTGCAGGCGTCATGATCCATCCTAAAGCCAGACTTGTTCGCTTAGACTCAACCACAAGAGTGAGGATTCAACAGTCCACAAGGCTTCACGTATCCACTCTTAAGATGAAGCAATCATGGAAAGGAAAAAGAAATGACTCCTCTAAGTGTCAATCATCAAAGCACAAAGGAAAAAGCTGGTACCAAATAGCTTCCTTTACCAAATAAGAAGTTAGGTCAATATAATTTGCTGCCAAAGGGTGATCACAACCAGCGGGCCAGGATCTGAGATTGTATCAGCTGCTGCCACCACACCTCCTTTCTGAGGTTTGACTTCACTGCCAGCAGGTACTTTCATCCTTCACTCACATCTACCTCCACCGAATGAGATCTCAAGGCTTAGCAGAAAGAAACAGTGACTTCTCATCACACACAGGGATCCTTGCTGCCTAAAGTCATCTCCAACTAGAAGGCCTGCCACCTGAAGAGTAGCACAATGGCAGCTGAACTGAGTCCACAGTGTCACAACCTCTGTTGGGCCAATAGGTGATCTCTCTGCATCTCTATGAGGTTAGTTAGTGATCATCACTTGCAACTTTTTCTGAGCACACTGCTCCTTCCAGTATTTACAAATGCCTTTTTTTGCTCCAGGAAGATTCTCGCAGCCAAAGCTCCACTGTAGCTCAGGACCTTCTCTAATTCTCTCAATCAGTGTTCTCAAACATGGAGCTAAGCAAGTAAATAAAATCATACCTATAAATGACCTAAGAGGATCATTCTTTCCTAGATCAGAAACATGGTTAAAACAAAACCTAGAAGCAATTCACTCTGGTTGCAAAATTAGAGCTGAAAAGATATTTATATATTTGGTAAAGATTTATCTATAATTTTTCTCTGTTTGGACTAAAGTTATAAATAGCTGTCATATATTGTGAAAAACATACAAATAAGGGAAGGCAAAGCCAAAAGCCAGCAAAGACTAGAAGGAAGAAGCCAAAATGAGATTAAATACTACCCAGATATCACTTTACTTTCCATGTCTATTCTTCAAAAGCAGCATCCAAGGGCAAAAGGGTTCAAAAGTAAGACCTTAGGTAAACAATTTTCTTCTCAAGCCCAAGAAAAGAAGTATCGCATATGGTTAATACATCTAGGTCTCAGATACAAGATAGTATAGAAGAACCATTTCAAAAAACTGAAAACACTTCTTAATTGTTAGTAGATCTCTTTCCAGTGCAAATAGAACCAAAAATTCTTGAAAAACATTAAGAGATCCAGGAGTGGATGTTTTAACAAATATAGACCTCACTTTCCCAGGTTTCTCATTCTCCTTTACCCGAAGATAAGTTACAAAACTCACAAGATGTTAATATGGTAGTTCCTATAATTTAAAAACCAAATAAAAAAATCTGAAACTAGAACCAAATTAGAGGAAAAGTTAGACTATTTTTGAAGCACCCTATATTCGCTTCAGTGTTCAACCACATGCAAAGTGCATGCAGTCACCGGGTCTTACCCTGATACACTGGCCTCTGGGAAGTTAACTGTCTGCTGAATTTTGTTCCCAGAAACAAAGGTGCCTAGCCCTAGGGAGCCTTCAGCCCTCTTTGAAATCTCACTGGTCCTAGCAGGAAAGGGAGGTGGGGTTACAGGAAAGCCAACGTGAAGCTATTTTTACTAGATCTAACATACCAAAGGCAACTTGCAAAATATTCTGGGAGCAGGATACAGCTTATTGCTTGGAAAAATCTGGAATCTTATAACAATAAGATGTATTAACAAATATAATCCATTTTCACATCCAAAAGCTAACTTGGGAGCTGCTCCAGGCACCATCTAATTAACTGAAGCAGATAGAAAAAAAAATCCTCAGAAATTATCATTGTTTAAATACACTCTATTTTATTTTTGTCTTAAAATAGTTTAACCTTTATGCTACAGACTTATTTCAAAAAACAGAAAATCTTATCTTGCACCAAAAAATATATATATAACACTCTGTTTTATTATTTTTTTTTCTCCAAAGACCATTAAATACTAAATGGAAACAAAAACCAAATAATGAATGTAAAGAACCAAATTTTGTTTTAAAAACTAGAGTTGCACATTTTAAAACATTAATTCTAAGCAATGATTTGTCGTCACTGCATCAAGTCCACACTCACACTCCAGCAACAGCAGATCTGTTAACCACCAAGTGCATTGGTTCCTAGCCATACAATGGCTAACATTTCATTTTCACGGTAAGTGGAGCAAAAGGCTTCAATGACCTTTGTACTCTTTTAAAAAAACAAAACAACAAAAATATTTCCTAGTTATCCAGTGATTTTTTTTTAAAGATCACTACCCTTTAAAACTTGTTAAAAGAATAAGTACGTAGTGTTTTAAATAAAATGAAAAAAATACAACAGCATTGGACTAAAATACGTGATTATTTTAAACAAACAGTGCACAATCTGAGGAAGTTTGGTTAGGGCGCAATCATTTTTATATATACATGGAAGTCACATCATATACATACCGGAAAACAGGGATTAGGGGCTCTTCGCCTTAACGAAAAGAAAAAACCTTTTAAACTAAAAGACAAAATGGTGTCCCCAGCTTTTTCAATAACTTTGTGACACAGTACAAAAAAAGCAGGCAACGTTCATTTTTAAGTTACCTATTGGTGTTAATCTGCTAAAAGTAACAATGAACAATGGACTAAAATTAGAAAATCAGACGGTTCATATACATTATTGATAATAATAAAAACAGAGAGTTTATGGGATGCTCAATTGTAAAGAATAATGGAGTCCATTCAGGCTGGCCCCTTCCATCAAAACAAAAAGACAACTACTGGCGAGCAGCAATTACATGTTACAGAGCAGTCGGGATGATGCAATAGCCGGGTTCCTGCTCTGTGGTTTCAAATTGGGGGGAGGGGAGACTTAACCAAATTAGTGCCATGAACCAATCTGTGACCCAAGTGCATCATTAAGTAGAGATGTTACTCTGAACAATGTCCTGTGAAGCATAAAGAAGTATTTATGCTACCAAATGCAAAACTTTGGTTTAAAAAGATCCCTTTAAAAGAAATTTCAAATGTCACAGGAGTTATTTATCACAGAATTTTATCATTTATACCTTGCCAGAAATCACATCACCACTCTACCAGATCTGGCAATGAAAGAAGAGTCGGAACATAGTTTCTCTGTAGCTAGTGGGTGGAAAAGTTCCAACCTAGTAGGGGAAAAAGCTGACTGTCTCTACCGTCCCTTCCCCTTCCCTCTTTGCATATTAATTTCTAAATCCCTGTTCTGGTGCATTAAGTCAGTCAGTCAGGGTGCTGGAACAGGGATAGGCGAGGACAAAGTACAACCTGATATAAAAGCAAAAGGCCAGAAAAGAGCGTAGTTACAGCTTCACTCTGCTCCCAATCCACAGTGCACACAGCACATCAAAAAGAATTCTCTTTACAGGATGCCTATTAGGGGCTAAAGAATGTATATTATGAGAAATCACCTGCTGTATTGAACTGGACAAACACTGTTAACAAAAGAGTAGGTAATGCAAAAACGTTCTTTAAAACGGGGCTCTGCCCTGATACTGGGGACAAAATAAGCTGCAAAAACTTCAAGTCATATAATCCATTCTATTCTTTTCCCAATGATTTTCCTGGAAAACACAGACCAGAAATTGTACATTTCTGCTTTGTCTAGCATTTTAATTCAAGTCAAAAACAATGTGTAACAGTAAAATTCAATAAATTAATCCTAAAGTAAAATGTAAAGGTCCAAGAATACACTAGTAGTGAATCTGCAAACGGTCCTATTCCGCTCTGGCCTCTGGGTCTTTGGTTTCTGTTTAGACTATGCCATGTGAGAGATCTGAGATATGAGGTGCTAAAACTGGAGGTTCGTGATCTTTTAAAAGCCTGATCTATTAAAAGCAGATTGACAGAAAAATTAAAAGTTGATGAAGAAGAGACGCAGATCAAATGAGATACTATCAGAGATCAAAGAATACATGCTTAATACACTCCCATAGAAGAGATGTATGAAGAACTAAAGCAGCAAGAAGAAGGGTAAAGGAATAAACAAGTTTTCTTAAAACACAGAAGAAAAGGCCAAGCAAGTGGAGCCAGGCAGACTCTGATGCATGCGCACGCAGTGGGTGTCATTCATCTTAGCGGCCCTACAGCACCCAGCCTGCACAGTGCCTTATGCAGGACAGGCACTTGGTACATATGTGTCCGCTGTATGAAAACTAAAAACGGTAGTTCTCATGCTCTTATAATAAGGAAGAGCCACCAAGGCATTTGGGGAGGGAGACAAAGGGCTTTAGCAATATTAAATGGCAAAAATAGAAACAAAAAAAGACCCAAAAAGCAAGCAAAAACTGTGGAAAAACAAAAGGTGAGGTCTTCTAAGCCAATATTACTTCACTCCTCCTTGTGCACAGTACAGTGTTCCAACTCTAGGTATTGCTTGTAAAATAATTCACTAGTAACTACATGTCATAGGAAAAAAGGTAGTAACTAATGCCACAAACTCCAACACTGGCATTTCCTGAATTCCCTGAAGCTCCTACCACCCTTTGCTACTCCTTTTAGATACTGTGCCATTAATGTGCTTTGCATCTGGTTTCTTATGGTTTATTTTGGTTTTTCCACTTTTAGAAGGTAGGGGAGAAAAATACCCAAATATAGCATCTGGTCAACTTCAGCTCAAGTGTTGAACAGTTGTTATACATACATCCTTCATAGAGAGACCAGTTCTGATAAAAGGCACTTTCCTCTCAGATATGCAAGTGCCCATAGCCTTAGAAGACACACAACTCTTTATATTCTATCTAAGTAACATGTTTTTATTTTCTCCTGCTATTTGCACTAAACCAGGAAAAAAAGTTGAGGGAGATTTTTCTATAGATCTCTCAATATTCTCTTCACATGCCCAGAAAAACCTCAGGGTGGCTATGTAACGAAATGCCTCGGCCCCAAAAGGAGACATTTTCCAAAGAGTTATGAATTATTGCAACAAGGAGACCAACTAAGTCACCTCACCAATATTTATAAACACAAAGGGGCATGTCAATTATCTGTGTTGTAGGAAGTCAGCCAGGAGAAAAGTCAAGAAAGGCAGAAGACTAAAGCTAAAAGAATAGTAATACTTCTGTACTCTATTTTTAAGGACAGGTTTCCAAATGCACATGCCTTACTAGGTGCCGATAAGGACCTGACTAATATGTGTGCAAATGCCCTAAGGTGGGAGTGCCAATGGGTGGGTTGACAGTGGTCAATTCTAGATATTAATTTTATCACACAGAAAAATAAATATAAGATGCAAAAACTGAAATCCATTTCACCTGGTAATTAAAATATTACTCTAAAGGGAAGGCAGAGCTTCCTAAGATTAAAGGTCACCAAGTAAAATGAAGCTGTCTAATTAAATTTTTCATTCTCATATTCCTACTGAGGGAAAAAAGAAATTCTTTTCTCTGTGATAATTTATTTTCCTAAGTGACTTCTTTTAATTAAAAAAAAAAAGGAGGGGGAGCAATTTCCCATGAGTTTTGATTATACAAATGCCACAAACAGCTTCTGAGGCTGAAGCTATGACAATGAACTTCCATGTCACAAAGAGGAGGAAGAGGAAGTGGAAGGGAACAGTGCAGAGGAAACACAGTGACATTGTATTACAGTAGGTATTTACGTCTGCTATCCTCATCCAAAGTAAGGTCAACAACTTCTGCAGGTGAAGCCCAAGTTTGCTGGGGAGTCACAGCAGTCCATGACTGTGCTTGCCGGCTGCTAACATACGGCGTGCCTGAGCCATGCTTCCATGAAGAAACACTCTGAATCACACCTCCTCGAGGATGGACACACCTGCAGTTGAAAAGAGCAAAAACATGGCTAAACATACCATAGGAAAGAGAGAAGGCAACATAGCTTCATGAATACTGATCAATACTTTTATTAAGATCAATCTATTATGCAAGTTCATGAAACCAACAACCAATATCCTTCCCTTTTTCTTCCCTCCATGTCTGTCTGTCTCTCTCCCTCTCCTCCCAATTTAGCCTAAAAAAGGTCAAGAGTCTTGTCTCAGTCAGAAACTCCTGAGTTATGTCTAGGTCTGCTACCAAAAAATGGATAAGATGTTTCTCTGAACTCATTTAAACCTCTGAATCTTCAGGAAAAGGCACCATATAAATCCAGAGCAAAATTAAGATGCCCAAACAATCTTGGTCCAAACAAATGAAACAGTAAGAAATGTATGTGAAACTTGTTCTTAAAATAAGTTCTGTGCCATATTTGGTAATAATACCTTCAAAGGCAGTAACAGTAATACCCCTTTGCAGATTAGGTTTCTAAAGGTCTCTAAGTACTAGGTCACACATACGGATCAACTTTCCTCATCCTGAGGGTCACAACAGAAACACTTGGCTAGTTCATCAGAACCAGTCATGTTTTAGTTCAAAGTAACAAAGCTCAGGTGAGATTCTCGAAAAGTAACAAACACTCAGTTTAGATTCTCTAAAAGTACTCTTATCAGAGGCACAGAACTGCCTTGCTAACAAATCTCACCAAGAGTTCAATGGAAGAAAATTGTTTCAGAAACACTGACATATTGAATTTCACATTCCAGTCAAATGATAAGACTGTGAGCCTCCAGTATGAACTAAGTTTTGACTCAAATAAGAGGAAGGCAGGCAGCTCAAGCTATCAGTGCTACTTATGTCCTCACATCTAAATTACTGGCAAGTCCTTATGTAGCCTATGTGAGAAGTGACAAGTGGCAGAATTCTAGTCACATAAACTAGTACAGTGAATCCTGAGCAGCTGTTCTGACAACCTGTGTAGAAAGAATGATGCTGGATCACTTGAGAATTTCAGCTTTGATTCAATGCTACCTGCATCACCAAGTTCAAAAGATGATTACGGTAACAATGGAAACAGTTCCATTGCAGAACTGCCCCCCAAAAACCTTAAGCTCCTGCAAAGAGGCCCTGCTCTTACAAAGGCTAGCCTGTAAATAGCTGCCTTTCCAAGAGAGGTGAGGTGCTGAAAAACAGATCCCGTGGGGCCAGAGCAGGGGGCAGAATATAGATTTGTTACAGTATCAGAGGCCTGTCATCTGCTCAGAAATAAGTTTAGTAGCTACTAACCCAGGGGTTACTAATTTTCAAATGTAGGAAAAAGCATTAAATTAAGGGACAAAAAATCCAAAATCTAATCCAACTCTGTCCAACCCATTAAGTATACTTAGATTAAGTGATCCCATAGTCTTAGAAGAATGTCAGCCAAAGGAGTCCATTCGACATTTATAGAAATGATTTTGATGACTGATGGCAACAAAATACTAAGTTCTTTAAGCAGTTTCACCTCAACACTCCCAGCAAATCTATAAGGTAGAAATGGGAGTTATTACCTACTCTACAAATATGGAAAGGGGTTACATGACTTGCCCAGGCTCACATGGGCAAAGAAAGTGGTAAGGCCAAGGAACCCCAAGCCAGATCTGATTTCAGGTCCAATGCTATCCACAACATCATGTTGTCACTTTACAAATGTGTATATTAAATTAGGTAAGGCAAGCACAGAGTCAGCAGAGGCCCAGACTAACAATTTAAAAATATAAAGTTCTTCAACCGTTCAAAAGCTCATCTGTACAAGTACTAATTGAAGTAAAGCTGGCTACAAAATTTAGGAGGGATTCAGGGAATGAATGGCTACCAAGAATCAACGCAATCTTTGAGAGAATTCCTAGAAACATCTCTGAAGTAAAAAAGGCATTTAGTTCCAACTGTTACTCTGCACTGCTCCCTAAATTATCATACAAAGTAATTTCAGGTAGTTACTTTAAAATTATCTGATCCAATCTGTTCATTTTATAGAAGGGAAAAAAACCAAGGCCAAAAGACAAGTGCCCAGGGTCTTAAGTAAGTAAAACATATAACTGGAATAAAATCTAGTCTCCACTGGGGAGTTTATTTTCCACTAAATAATTATGACTTCTTTAGACTACACCTGAAGTAATATACTATATTTGACTTTAAGGAGCACTGCCTCTTCCTCAGGGATCATTCAATAAACAGCAAAGCAGATTCTATAAAGTGTCCAGAATAGGAGAGTGGGAGGTTTAGAGACCATATTTATTACTAAGGAATGGCTGAAGGAGAGAAAAGAATAAAGAAATGAGACACTTCTTCAACTATCTAAATTAGATTACTTCTGTAGTTATGTTATAAATGGTTCCAGTTACCAGACACCAACTTGGGTTACTTTTAGCAAAAAAGATTTATTGGAAAGACACAGAGGCACCTCAAAGAACATGAGGATGATAGAACAAGTAGGCCTGACTCAAGCCTCAACCCTCTCAGTCTCTCCTAGTTCAAATTTTTAGATTCTCTGGAGAATGTGATGATTCCATCTTTGGTCAAAAGCTTTCCAGGCCCTTATTAACTGCAAGTGGAAAGGGCATTTCCCAAAGAAGAGAGAATCACCACACCACATAAGGTGGCTACTCCGCCTTGTACAGAGATCTAGAAAGCAGAATAAGAACCACTTATCAGTTCCTGGAAGGTAAGCTTTGGATAATCATTACTACACAATTATGGCCACTACGAAATGGAGTGAACTACCTTTTAAAGGTTCAAGCAACTGCTGGGTCGTATGTCAGGATTGTCAAAGGGGATTCTAAGATGACTTCTAAGGGCATAAGTGACTTTTTAAGATTTTAACAACACAGGCAAAACTTCTCCATTAGAAGTCAGAATAGTAGTTACAAGGGCCGAGGTAGGGGAGGGTTGTAACTGAAAGGTGGTATAAAGGGGACTTCTGTTCTATTTTTTGATCTGAGGGCTGGTTACTCTGATATGAACAGTTTGCAAAAATTAAAGTGTACATTATGACTTTTCTGTGAATAAGACAATAAAATATCCGAAAATTTTTTATGATTTAATGACCTGAACCATTTTGTATATATGATAGCTAGAAGATGGATGAGGACAGAAAGAGGCTTTTAACACATTTTTTTAAGGGGGGGGGGGCGGTTCAAGTTAGTTTAACAAAAGGGTGCTGGAAAGACATTTCAATTATTTTAGAAGATGGTGTATGTTACAGAATAACTTATACTAGACAGATAAGGAAAAAATGTTCAGGAGGAAATGAAACCACAATTGTTATAAGCCCTACAGGGATGGCCTATAAGGAAAAATGTGAAAGACTCAAAATTTTGTAAGGCAACTAACATAAAGCACATACTTTGACATATTACCAAATATCCTTTTTCTGCATTATGATACAGGGTAGGAACATACTCAACTATTTTTTAATTGGTCCAATCCAATTCTAGAAGATATAGGCTTTGCTCTCACATCTGCATATGACTGCCTACAGGTATAAAACACAACCCAACATCATATTTTGAGTCTTATAACCAAGAATATGCTAAGGCCTCATTTAAAAAAAAAAAAACACTTTATAAACAATTAACTTTTGATAGGATAATATCTGCTCTTCATACACTGAAATCAATAAAGAAGAGACTTCACGATGGAAAAAGAAAAAAAAACACAAAAGAGGGCAGGCTCTGATGGTCAGCTTTTGATACAGTTAACTTACTATTCTAAGAAAACAGCATTAAAAATTAATCATTTTTGCTCTCATTTACAGAGCTTGAAGGTGACCTCTTAGATAACACTCATATTTATTTTTCCTAACTAAGTATGAAATGAATCCTTGTGGCTTTAGGAAAATACTCGTCTGCCTCCCTTGCTTTTTTTAGGATTAACGTTAGTAATTGATTCTAAGAAGCAACACGTCTTAAATGCAAAAGCATCAATTCTTTTACTAAGGGATGAGCCAACATTAACACCAATGACCACAGGACCAAAGACTACAGTGAAATGAAGTAAGGGTTTGATTATCGCAAAAGCTTCAGAGACTAGGTACCAAAAAAAGCTGTTCTGACACAGTTCCATGACAGAAAGATCTGTACTTTATGGATTCATCCATGAGGCTGGTAGAAGAAGAAAAGGAAAAAGGTCCAAGGACAAAGAAAAATATTGGCATGGAGGTTATAAATTAAAACTTCTAGCAAAATTAAGTGGTACAGAAGAACTGGAGATGCTGGCAAAGTCTCCAATCACTGGCAAAGAACATTTTATGAAATTGAACTGTCCAACAATTAACATCTGGAAATGACAACATTTAGGTCAGGAGTTCATCACAGCAATACAAAGCAGCCATAAAAGATGCATTCAATTATTAGTTCAGAAAGCATGCTTTCTAGTCTGTGACTATAAGAAACACAGAAGCTAAGTGAACACATCAAAATCTAAAGTAAAAGAGGAGGGAAAGATATTAACATGCAAGAAAAGAAAAACTGTTATCAAAAGAAAAAAAAGCACATCACAACTAGAATTAGTGAGTGCAAAGGTCAACCAAAATGATTCTAAATATAGAAAATGGCACCCAACACAAGTCAGAGCAACCATAACCCCAGAAAACTTGAAAACCACATCTGAATTTGTAAAAACTCCCGGAAATCCCACAAAAGGTAGATTATTAAAAGAAAAAAAAAAAAAAAGGATAACTAAATCCAAACAAAACATCTATGCATGCAAATCAAATTAGAACAAAAAGACGTGGATCAAAACCTAAAACCTTTTTCCAAGCGATAACCCTGCCAGAAGCCCATCAATACTTCATAACTGCAACCCTAGACCTGTAAAAGAAATAAATTCCAGATGAGATACAAGCAGCCAAATGGGGCAATTCTGAAGTAACCAACAAGAAAGCCTCTCCCCATCTGCTTCTCAGTTTTTTATCTCAATGTTTGAAAGATTCTCAGGCTTCTAAAGAAACTGCTGAAATTTTTTAAGAAAGGCAGAGAAGAGTAAGTGAGACTCTACTCAGTCCTAGACCCAAAGACAAAAATAATAGATCCCCTCAAAATGCTACAAGACTCAATTCAAAGTATTCCAAGAGGATCTGTTAATTCTACATTCCATTGTATGGACACGTTAACCGTCAATGTGATTTCAGAATGGATTTGTCACCTACAGACAGGATTTCCCCAGGATTCAAACCAAAGGATCAGAATAAAACTAATCTTTATGCTCAAAGCCTGTAAGAAGAAGTCCTTGAAAGTAATGTTACAACAAGTCATTTAAAATGTAGACAACTCAGTACAAGAGTGGAACAAACACATTTAGAGAGCAAAATGACAATCTGGATAAAAGACTTAACAAGTTCAAAGAAGGGTGTATTGGAGATAATTTGTATGTTGTGTGTTAGAGGTGAGGAGGGACTCAGATTTTAATTTCCAAGTTTTAGTGGAACTATGATGATAATTTTAACCCCCAATACCAAAAATACTGGTTGAAAATGAAGCAAAAGATTTAATGATGGAAGAAAAGTTGAACAAAGAAGCTGAAAAGGGTAGCTAATTCTATAATATTTCTAGGCATAAAAAAAAATAGTAAAGAGGGGAGACCTGGTAGAAGTTAACAGAGAACTGAAACAAGTGATATGTCTCAGCAGAATAAGATTAGGTAAACAACACAGGTTATTACCTACTCCTTCCTACTTAAGTAGGAACACATGAGTAACAGTGAATTAAAATTTGAAATATAAGAAGTTGGTGAACGGATAATGTGCTCCTGACACAACTGAAGATAATTTACCTACATCAATCTGTCAATAGGCAAGGTAAGTTTTATATTAAGGAGTCTATATACTATAAAAAATACTATAATATCCTGACATAGGCTTAAAAGGATAATGTCTTCCATATTAAAAGGAACAATGTTGAAATAGATAGACTAAGGGTAAACATATGCTGAGGTAAAAGGAAGAAATCAGGAGTTCTGTGTTCATCTAATAGATAAGTCAGCTTGAAGGGAACAGATAGAAAAATGGAAGAGAACTTAATAGAAGAAAGTTTTTGATTAAAGCAGAAAAAAGAAAAAAGTGAGATTAAAAAAAAAAAAAAGATGAAAGAATGAAAATTCCTTCCCACCAGAATAAGGGAAATAACTGTTACCAACAAAAAAAAAAAAAAAAAAAAAAAAGGAAGCAGTTATACAGGTATATTTATGACATAAATATAAGACACAGAATGAAGTGCTAGGAAATACTAATTCTGATAAAGAGAACTGGCTCCTCTGGGGGAGATGACACCTCAAAGTATGACTTAACTCTATAGCCTTAAAGTTTCGAGTATTTAATTGAAAAATTCTCTCATAGTATAGTCAGTTTTCATTAGAAAAAAGTACCCTCAATTTATGTACATGTGTATTTTGCCCCAACTCTCCACTCCTAAACTCTTAGTTTTATATCAACAAAAGAAATGCTGGGGAATGTTTTATTACCTTGCTAATCAAAGAGTAAAAGCATATCTAAGAGCAAGGTAATGAAGATACTGAGGAAATCAGAAAACCACAACTTAACTGTTGTGACATGGAAGAAAAGTTGTTTGCTATATAGAGTACGGATTTTCCAAAGTCTAAATTTTTGTTTATCAACATGTGTGTGTTAAAGGTTCCTCAGGAATATATCTGAAAGGGCTGCAACCAATTCTTAGAAACATATCTTAAAGCAAGAGCCACTAAATTTTTTCTGCAAAAGGCTAAATAGTAAATATCTTAGGCTTTTGAGGGCCTTAAGGTGTCTGTTTAAACTTCTCAACTATGCCACTGGAGTGCAAAAACAGCCACAGACAATATATAAATCAACAAGCATGGCTCCGTTCCAATAAAACTTAATTTATGGGTAAATTTTATTTGAATTTCAGATAATTTTCATGTCACAAAACATCATTCTTTTTTTGACTCCTTCCCCCCACCCCACCCTACCCCACCCCAAAACCATTTAAAAATGTAACAACCATTCTTAGCTCAAGGTCCATAAAACACACAGCAGGCCAGATTTGGCCAGTGAGCTACAGTTTGCTGACCTCTACCTTAAAAATGTCAAACTTCATTAATTATTTTCACAATACTACAACCTAATTGGATGCCTTGTAGCTTTCTTTTTATCCTAAGAAACAGGAATCCCTAGAAATAAACTGTGCAGACCAAAGTAACTTACAAGTTTTCATGAAAGACAAGGAGGGGTACTCTAGGAAACAAACCAAAGAGGTATGATATCAGATGCATATTTCCCCACTATTTGCTGCCAGTGTACTTCAAGATAAAGTGAAAGGCAAGAAAATATGAACAAGAGTGAAAAAATAGTGGTACCTATGCCCTAAAAGAAAAATCTGTCAAGCAATCTAGACAAGAAAAGTATAAGTTCTAGTTCACATACACATACAGTTGAGATGTTCTTGATATAAGACAATATGCAACATATTTTGAAACTCATATCGTGTCTAATCAAAAAGTGTTTCTTAAGGCAAAGGATGCTAAAAGAGCTCCCATCATTTGTGCCAGCCATACTGTGAAGCCTACTATTTTCTTTTTACTTGTTTTCTGGTTAAAATAATGTCCACAATTTAAAATACCAGAATACACCAATTAATATCCTACCTTGCATGTTCCTGAACTCCCACAATCTCCACTTCACTATCTGAAGAGGCAATATTAATTTCTTCATTGAGTGGTACATTGCCAGCAGATGTCTTATCACTTGCTAGGAATCCTGGATCCAAATGACCTGAGAGAGAAGAGGGTAAAAATGAGCACATTTTGTCTCACAAGCAGCAGAAACAACTCATGGACAAATTTTTCATCCAGGTTTATCACAGAAATAGAATGGCCTTGTGAGAGCCTGCCACAGTGAAATTGTTACCCATTTCAAACAAGCAAAGGCAGTGTTCTACTAAAAAAAAAAAAAAAGTTTTTAAAAAATTAAACAGGATGTATGCTCATAGCTAAAAAAAAAAGTTCAAAGAACATGGAAGTACATAAAAGTAAGAACTCCAAGTCTTACTCTCTACTATTCCTTAGGAGAAAAAAACTTGGAGTACTTCAGTTAAGTATGTGTATCTAAATATAGAGATATATAAACTGTGATAACACTCTATATTTTATTCCATAATGCTTTTTGCATTCAACTGCAGTCTTTAAATGTCACCATTTCGAGGGGAATGGAGTTCTCTACTGCTTATCATGTTAATAGAACAAAGTTCTACCAGAAAACCACAAAGGCATAAATGGAGTCAGTAGAAGTAATCACTAATCATATTTATACTGGGATGCTTTGTGAAAGATTTAATAATTTTCTCTAAATTTTAAACAAATCTAACAATTTTCTCTAAAGGAATGAAGAGTTGACAAAATCTGACCCCAAACTACATGAAAAGGGGAAGATCACAATTTTTGCTCTGAGCAACTAAAACATAACCTCTATGTTGCTGACAGTTCTCATTAGACAGACACAAACCACATAATTCTGGAAAAGCAAAACAGTCTGTGGCACTGGGGCTTTTGTAGAGTTGGAATGAGTACAAATTTTCATTTACTCCTTAAAGGGTATTTTTATTTAAATATATTGTCATCTGATACAAAACTCCTTCTCCATATTTGAAAATCCTTTGTGATACCTCATATGAACTAAACCAATGCCAGTAAGATTTTATGCACATACAACTCTTCCTTCCTCCTCAACTCATTCATTCCAATGTTTCAAGGTTTTTGAGAAACCTTGTGCTTTCACACTCCTGTCAACTTCTGGTGTAACTCTTTTGAAAGTTATAGGTATTCCCAAAGCAAAAGCCTTACAAGCCTTTTTACATCCTCTGACCCTATAATCTCACCCCTTACAATTCAGCCTAAAGGAAAAACTTAAAGCATCATGTTATGATGCCCAAAGATAGTCACTACAGTCCTATGCAGAAACTTAGGGAAGTGTATGAATATGTAAGTATCACACAGTAATACTGAAAAATACGTACCTGCTAGGTAAAATCTGCGAAAAGTAATCAAGTTTGAATATGACTGTGGGTCTTTTTTACAATTCTTTAATATTATTTTTACTTTTTTCCATTGAAAATAATGCACATATGAGAAAACAGAAGATTAAAAAAGCTTAAAATGGATTCCAGCTACAACTGGTGCTTGAGATTATATTAGTCTGCATGAGTTTATTAATCCTCTGTATTAAAGAATAATCTAGATGGGATTCTACATGGTACTGGCAATGGGCATACATCTTTGGACCTTATAAGCATATAAGGTAACACACTAGATAATACCCAGTTTTGTTAAATCTATGGTGGCTACTTAAAAGGAGTTTGGTTAAGTCTACATTTTGTAAATCTAGATTCTTGCTTTGACTTCAATACCTTGCTTGTGGCCAAGTCTTTTATCCAATTTCTATTTCAATGCTGTAGTTATCACTATTGTCATGTATACTACTGTACCTCTAGGAAGGAACACAAATTGACAATCTTTTTCAACCTTCACTTTGTCCATATTCAGTATTTCCAGCAGCCTTGCTTTGTGTAGCTATAACTGTCTGCTTCATGTATTTGTTCCTACAATAAATACTTGTTTATGACATGCTGTGTACTGTGCTAAGTGTTAGGAATACTACGGGGAACAAGCAAGGCATAGGCTCTACTCTCAACGTGCTTGTAATATATTCACGGATAATAAAAAGCAGTTCATTGCACTATGGCTTGAAAACTGCTCTGACAGGGAGGTAAAGAGTGTCCTGGAAAAGCACATTAGAAGAGGGTATTTCCTAGATTTAAGGATAACCAAAGAAGCTGAGCTCTCAAAGAAGAGTAGGCACAGGTGAGGGGAAGCAGCATAAAGAACACTGTGTTACCCTTTAGGGCAAGCCTGTTAGGAACCAGTTCTGCATAGCAGGAGATGAGCAGAGGACAGGCAGGTGGGCAGGTTAGCAAGCAAAGCTTCATCTGTATTTGCAGCCACTCCTCAGCACTAGCATCATTGCCTCAGGTCCACCTCAGATCATCAGGCATTAGATTCTTATAGGACCTCTGGTCTCTGATGCCAAAAAGGGTGGGGACCACTGCTTTAAGGTACAAAAGTTTGGTGAGATCTTGAGTAATGGTAGTAAAAAGAGAAATGAGGGTGGCAAACTCAGTAGAGGTCAGATCATTGTGAGTCTGGACCTGACCTTGAGAAGTAGAAAGTCACTAAGGGATTTAAGCAGAAAAGTGACACTGTCAGGTCTTCTATTTTTAAAAATTTCCTTTTGGAGAGCAGAAATGGAACTAACAGCAGAGCAAGGAATCCTACAGGCAAAGCAAACAATTTGACTGCTATAGTTTCCTGGGTAAGAAATGATTATGGCTGAACTAGAAAAGAAACAATATGGGGAATATTCTATGTGCATGTATGTACAGAACGTTAGTAATGTTGGAAATCAAAGAAAAAAACACAAGTAGTAAAAAATGATGTCTAGGTTTCTGATTTAGGTAACTGGATAGAGTTATAATGTCATTCGTTGTACCAATGACTAGCTGCGGGTGGTTGCTTAGGACATGATGATGACATGCCTCTGAGATGTTCAACAGGCAACTGGAGGTACTTTTATAAATCTCAGGTCAGAAAGGAAATACAGATTTCATAAGTCCTCAGCAATAGGTGGGAAGGTAAAGGTCATCCTGTGGAGTGAAGGGGGACTAGAACAGGACTGAAATAAATGCCAGTAATTAAGGGATGGACATAGGAAGGGGGTGCTTACCAAGGTACGTGAGGTAGAAAGAAATCTCAAAGATATGAAGCCAGGACACCAGGAAAAGAGCATGTCTAGGAAGAAGTGCTTACCAATACCCAAGAGAGCAGGCTGATAAGAGAAGGGACTAAGTAAAGCCCACTAGAATCAGCAATAAGACACATGCCCTTGGCAAGAGGAGCCTCAGAGGAGTAATGGAGTGGAAGCCAATGCAGCAAAGCAAGCTTCAGAATGAAAGGGAAGGAACAGCTGACAGAGGTATTGAGAGAAGATGGGTTTGATTGAGGGGGATGTGTATGTACATACAGTTTTTAAAGATGGACGAGACCAGGCCATAGCTAGAAAAAAAGCAAACAAAGAGGATTGATGACAGAAAGCTGAAGTACTCTTGACTTATGAAGAATGTGGCAAGGGCATCTACAAAGCACAGGTGTGCAAAGGATAGCAAGGTAAGGGTTTAGAAAAGTTAAGTACCGCTATGAAGAATGCTGCCTAAAGAAATGGAAGAACCACTAGGCAGCACTGAGAGTCAGAATGAGGTTGTAGATTAGGAAATTAACTTGACTCTTAACTGTAACCATGTGATTTTTCTCCAACCGTGCTTAGCAGTGTGACGATAGGCCCCAAGTGTACCACCAGGGATCAGACTTTGCCAGCTAGGTACAAGAGGAAAGCCAATTATACAAGAAGCTAAGGATATTGGCAAAGGAGAGTTGGCCGTATATATGCCAGACAGGAAAAAAAGCGAAGCTAGGAGGGGGGCTGATAAAGGACTGGCTGATGAGTTCAATGAGGCAGAACAGTGTAGTGGCAGTAACAACATGAGAATACAGAAAAAAATGCAGTGGAAAAGAAGAAAGCATTTGGAAGAGGTAGAAGAAAAACCAATGGCTACGGGAAGTAAAACACTGTATTTCCACCATCGTGGCCCACTCTTTAAATACAAGCCTCTGGAACCATCTATTTGCCTCCCATCTTATCTTCTACTCTGGTGTTATCCCCCTTTGCCCCAACCACCCATCTCTCACCTTCCTACAACTTTTCCACTATCCTCTGAAATGCCAGCTCCATGGTAAACTGCACTGAACTTTTCTTCACCTCCTGTGTAAACCTGACCTTCCTGAAAATGCCACCTCCTCTACAGTCCTGTGAAGCTGCTTCTATAGCTCAGTAAATGACTGTCTTCCATTGTCACATACTGATACCAGCAGCCCACATCTTCCAGGATGTTTCCTGGAAGATGTGTCACTGTACTACACTGACTCCAAGGCAGCTTCACTCATTCACGAAACCTTATTGGCACCTGGCTCACTCGCATGCTCTCTCTTGCTCTCCTCACAACTTTTAAGTCCTGCTATCATTATTACTCATTATTACATGAATACTTGTTTATATGTACAACTACCCCAAAACTCTCCATGCCTACTCACTAAGAAGCAAGGAGCTGAGCCCCAAGAGACACTTAAAGCCTCTTGTGGTAAGACTCACAGCAAGGGCTCAGCCCCTATCATCCTAAAAATAAACAAGCTAATTGAATTAAACTAAACTTAAAGGGCAGATTGTAGGAGTCATGGTTGTTATAACCCAACTCTTCCTCCTTGATTACTCAATGTTTTTAAACAGTAATTAAGAAAACACGAGAACACGACAGAATAAGTTAATTCTTAGTATCTCTGTGCCCAGTTCTATTTCCATAGTCCTAATTTATAATCCCAACTTGTGAAATGCTCTATGAAATGTTTCAGTCATTGATATTTCTGAATAACCAGTCTTCACTGATTGAGCCCTTCATCCTCACCCTTCCATCTACAGAGTCTCATTTCAGATCTGAAAACATCACTCTGTCATTTTTAAAGGGGAAGAAATGACTATGCTGATTTGCTCATGATTCTGTAATATCTTCAGAGTAAGGTAACCATCGCCAATATTTAAGGTTCTTCTAATTTTATTCATCCATTATGGGTCCAAAACTAATAATTTATATATTGCTTTCACATTATTAGAGCAATCCAAACCATTCTGACAGCATCATTTTGGCCATAAAAATGTAATCCAATCCTGCTGGTACTTAGTATTGTTACAGAACTTGTGTAATGCTCTAAAATTGATCATTTAAAATCAGGGTCTGCTCTTATAGCCAATATTCTTTAATACTTAGTCTAAAAATCAGTATGCTATAAAATAAGGGACATGAGGTTAATGATAAGGGGCTAAACCAAATTTCCCAGTGAATATTTTGAGAGTTTTGCCACATTTCCTGTTAAAGCCATTAGATAAAATGTGCCACTCAGATAACAAGTCAGCTGGGACCCATACCGAGTCTGTGGGATGTCATGCTCTTTGAGACACCAAAGCATTCTCCAATAGCCAGGAATGCATCCCCCCCTCTGTCTATTTCAGAGCCAGGACAATTAGTTCTTTTCTTTCAATGTAACCCTCTTTAGCATGTCACACATTCCTTTGGGAGCTCCTGTGCAGAGTCTAACATTCTCTGGCCTTTGGGCCATTCCCCACTGCCTCCCTGCCCCATGACCTTACAATAATTAAATGGCAGAGCACAGCCTTAAGCAGGAGGCCCCAACCCCTGGCCCATGGACTGGTACCAGTCCAAGGCCTGTTAGGAATCGGGCCTTACAACAGGAGGTGAGCAGCAAGCAAAGCTTCATCTGTATCTGCAGCTGCTCCCCAGCACTAGCACCACCATCTCAGACCATTAGACATTAGATTCTCATAGTAGCACCAGTCCCTGGTGCCAAAAAGGTAGGGGACCACTGGCCTAAAGAATACACAAAAGTGAGCCAAAGATGCTAAGAGGTTCTTCAAATTCTGTCAGTGGTTGTAATCTACTCCCATTCTATGACAAGAGTAAGCCCATAGAAAAAGTGTGAATACCACAACTACCATATATTAAACTGAAAATAAATCAGCAGACCTGACTTTGGTTATGTGGCAGCTGGCTATCTCTGTGTAGGTCTTTGCCTGTGTAGTTCATTGGAAAGATAACTTCACTCTATCAGAAAATTCTAAATTTTTGTCCTCCCACTACAGACCTTTTCAACACGTAAGTCAGAAAGCAGCACAGAAAAAATAACCAAATTATCATGGCAAATATTTTCTTTTGCCTTCAAGAGAAATAATGTAGCTACTCTTTAAATCACAATCTACTGGGAAAGAGCTAGTCCTGGGCTTTTTTGCAGTGCATTAAATAAAATTATTACATGGTGGTTGACAGCGGCATGTTGGCTATAAACAAGTTTAATATTTTAAATCACTACTCATTTAGCTTTAAAACAAGCAAATTATTATTTTGTGTTTAGTTTTACAAGAATGTTAAAAAAAAAAAACTTTAAAAAGTGGAAGGAAAAAAGTGGAAGAAAAGGTCAGAAATCAAAAGTTTTATAGTCCATATGAAGCCATTAAACAACAGGAACCTGACCAAACTTGATCTCCTTCACAGGACTGATATATTGACTTTAAAGTGCTAATAATAGAAACATGGCCATTCTGGTCTGATTATAAAAAGTCCTGCACTAAGAACAGGAAACCCAAGATTTGTTACTCTGCACTACAGCTAAGCTTGTGTAACAGACAAATCAAGATTACCATCCCTATTTTAAGAATGGGAAAATGTTCATAGCCTATCTTTCTTGACGAGAAGGCTGATGGAAAAAAACGAGATCATTTGTTCAGAATTTTAATTTCCTGAGAGCAGGGGTATTGGGGGAAACACTCTAAATAAATTTAGTTTACCACAATTATAAGTCTTCTACACTAAGACTTCAGATTTCAGCTTCTTTTAGTCTTATCTATATTTATGTTTACAGTGAGTTATTACTTGCAATAAACAAAAATTAACCCATTTTCAGATACAATGGTACAGCTTCCTAAACATGTCCAATGCAAGAGTTACCTGAGGGTGATTATTAAAAACAGATTCCCAGACCCCATTTCAGATCTACTTACAGAACCTTCAGGGAGAAGCCTAGGAATCTGAACTTTTATAAGCACTCCAGGTAATCTCTATGCTCAGGCAAAGTTTAGGAAATACTATATCAAGAACAACTCATTCCAGGGAAGGACAGTAAATTAGAAATCCACTAACTGGGTCCATTAATCACTTCCTTATTCAGTCTATTTCGGCATAAATATGTTAACGTAATGCTGGTAGCATTCTCAAAGCCCTATGTGCTGTATGCTGTACTAAGCACATTATATATGCTATTTCGCTTAGTGGTAACAATAACCTTTTGGGGTGGAAACTAGTTTTATCTGTTTTACAATTAGGGAAAACTGAGGCTTTACATAGTTTACCTGAGGTCACTTAATTTTAAGTGGCTGCTGGTTCAAAATGAGGCTGTTTGTTGCCCCATTCTATACTGTTCAATTCTAGCATCAATTAAGAAAAAGTAAACACATAGCATGAGTTGAAATGGAAAGTCTAGGTCTTTTGTTGACTAACAGCTTTCCTAATTTCAATTCTTTGCCTTGATTAAAACTAAAACTAAACAGTAAAAACTATTCTACCTATAAGAACATGATCTTTTGGTGAAAGAGACAAGCTACTAAATGATTACTTATGTGATCCTAAATGGAGTAGAGCTGCAGACCTGGTCTGAGATGCTGCTATTGATTAAACTCTGAATACTCTGTTCGGTGATTGGATTTTATTTTGTTGGGAAGGAGAGAAGATGTACTCATAATAACCACTAAAACATTTATCGTAAACTACAAAAATAACCATCCAATTGATATTAATAGTTCAAGTCTCAAAACAACACCGGCCATTGAGGATAAATTCTTTTAACATTTTGTTGCAACACTGTTTAAGTATATTCTAATTTGCAATTCCCACTATAACAATTACATCAAGACTGGAGTGTATTAAGTTTTATTTGTTACTCACATATCTGCATTCTCAGATTTGGGAGCAGGGAAGCCTTTGAATGAGCCAATAAATGGCTTCATAAGAAAATGTCATGGGGATCTGTTGGAACAGTGATGACCACATCCTATGATACACAAAACCTACACATAATTTATGGCCCGACACACATGTACGTTTTCTCTATATTATATTCTAGAGAAATCATCATATACATGTACCAAGAGACTTATACAAGATATGTTAATGGCAGGACTGTTTGGAATAGCACCTTAAACTCCCGTTAAGAGAACAGGTAAGTCAACTGTGATATAGTCATACAGTGGAATATTACTACAGATAATACAGTATTGGAATACTAAGTAGCAGTGAAAATAAGGGAACTAGAGCCACACTTACTAACAAGAACAAAGCTCACAAAACGTTGTACTAAAAAAGTTGCAATGATCGTTTTCAGTATAATGCCAATTAGTATTAAAACATGCTTGTTTACAAATACATAACAAATGCAGTAAAAATATAAAGAAATACATAGTAACACGAAACATCAGATACCAAATTCAGGACACCTTTGGAGTGGAAAGGGGAAAAGGAAGGAAGAACAATGTTGAAGTCATGAGTGTTTCCCGCCTCACATATTTTTGCCATGTCTTATTCCTTAAGAATGATGGTAGAAGTACTTGAGTGATAGATACATTGTTTAGAACTTTGTGTGACTGAAATCCAAAAAGACAATCAAATATAGAATTAAGCACACAAAGGCTAGTGATGTTTTAAATAATCAAGCTACCAATTACTTGAATCTGATCTCAAATCCTGTACTCTTAGGTTGAATCATATGAAATTGATGGGTCTGTTGTAGGTCAAAAAGTCAAATGTTAACAATTTCATTTAGCTCAAACTAATATTAAAATTCTCTAAATGAAAAGCAAAAAAAAGGTAATTTCATATTTTTCTCAAGAATTTACTATAAAGTGGTCTACCTTTAATGGCAAGACTAAGGAAACAAAACTAAAGCAGAATGGACCACTTAATTGTCAATGGATGAAACATGAAGATTAACTACAAGTATACAGAACAAATTATAAAACTTTGGAACACATATTGCACAGAATGTAAACAAACTACTCTCCTTTAATATGAAGTATTATTACTTAGTTCTTTTAAAAGTACTTACACATATGAACAAATTCTTAAAAGACCCTTGTTAGGCAAAGCAAGTATTTATACACATAAAAACTGAAGTAAAAATAAACACACAAACAAAGTCCAGAGAAGAAACAGCTTGTCCAAAGTCAAATAGGCAGTTAACAGTCAAAACAAAGTTAAAATTAAATCCAAGCCCTGCTCCAAAATTAGCCACAATAAATTAATCAGGAGGCCACCAAATAAGAGACTTCTATTTACTTCCATGAAAAATTTATCAAAGAAAGAATAAAGACAATGATCTGTGAAGTTGTCTTATTTCCTAACAGTTTCAATACAAAATGTTCTAAACTCTAACCTATTGTTATTTTTGTAATACAAAACTCATTTCCCATAAACATATTTTAGGTAGTGATTAACATACTAGATTCACTTACAAAAGCCAATGCAATTTACAATTTAACTAGAAAATTATAATCCTTCCTTAACAGGAAAGAAAATACACACTACATAAGCAGTCTCTCAATACCCTTCCCTTCTTTTCTTAAATTTAAGGACTAGTACTTTAAGAAAAAGGTTTAAATTCAAAAGAATGTTGAGTTTTGAGAAACATACTAAAGGAAACTGGATGCACTATGCAAGGTTTTCCAAGGTAATAACGATGGGTTTTTTAGTGAATCAATGTCACTCTTAAGAATCATCACGGAACCAAGATAAGTAATGTAAGACAGGGAGTGAAATTTACCTTAGATAACAGAGGCAGAAACTGAAAGAAAAGGGTTAGAAAAGACAAATATGAGAACTACAGTAGAGGAAGTAACAGGGACACACTGCACACTGAGGGGTGTAAGAAACAGTGCAGTACTGCATAAGAACAGCCCCATAGGGCAAGTTTAAAAACCCCCCTCCCCAAAGATGCAAGGCTGCTGCAGCAGTTAAGGAGGGAAACTGCGGAAAGGGGGAGGTGGGGAATATTAGGCTTCTGAGTGGTTTTCACGTTAGAAATTTTTAACCCAAGAAATATGCCTACTGAAATCTACCTATGCCTACAATTAATTTCTTATGTATTGTCACTTTTGCTTCCTCCAGATTAGGAAAGATGAATGACATGTTACCCAAATCTCTTTTTCAGTTAGTTATAAATGGCACCCTGGATAGTCACAATCACCTAATGCCAAATGTCTCTGGTTAGCCTGCTCTCCTCAGCAGGGCCTGCTAAAAGGAACACAGCTGCCAGGACACATGCACATTACACCATTAGAGAAGGGGAAGGGGAGGGAGACCAACCTGCCTCCGCATTCAGCTCCTCTAGAAGCCCGCTGGTCCTCCAGGTAGCTCCTGTGTCCTGGCCTCCTACAGAATTACTGTGCTCTTGAACTACTGCAGCCGCCAATAAAGTATCCACATTTACCACTTCTGGGTCAGAGCTGGTGTCAGACATATCATAATGAGCTACAACTGGAGGTCCATCTAGGGAGGAAAGAAAATGTATACTTGTATCTAACTTGTGGGGTGAAAAATACTTCTGAAACTAAGAGCCCTCTAAATGCCAGCTGACTTGAGCTTATTTTTCTAGCTGATCTGAAAAGCTGCATTTTATACATCCAATATTTTGTACATGACGTGAAAGTGGAAAAGATAACCCAAGTTTACAGAGATGAGGGACACAACTGGGAAGGAGGAAAAGGAGTGTTATTATGAAGAACAGAAGACAAGACTATACTGAACAATGTTACACCAAATTGACATACTCTTAAAGAGCAAAAGATTAAGAAAAAGGGGAAAACTCCACAGAGAAAGTGAAACTGATTTTTAAAGGAAAAAACAGATGCAAACTACTAAAATTCAATTTCTATTTTTTAAGAGAATGAATCTAATTCTTTCTCTTAGTAGCTAATATAAAACCTCCCTATTAGATTCAGAAGAAAATCAAGAAAATTAAGTATCTTCCTACTTTCTAAAGAAATAAGGTTAAGTGTAAGAGCTATATTTGACTGACTTATCCGTTTCCAGTAAAGCCTTTTTATAATATCAGGGATGTTATGTATTTAACTACAGGAAGACAGTACTCTCAAAATCCATCTTCAAGATTTTGCTTTGGATGTCTTATGAGGAATATTTACATTTTCTCCAAGAAAGACAACCAGCTCACAATCCAAGGAAATGATACGCAATCTTATGCGTTATTTTAGAGGAAGATATTAAAGTTCTTACTGGAAAAATAAGAGATCCTTTCTACCTCCACATCACCCTAACTAGCTGGAAAAGGCAGCTGAGTTCCATAGTAATTACACTACAGCAATTCACGCTAAAATAACTCAACAGTCATGCTTGTAGAAAGATACATGCTTTAAAATGCTAATGATACCCTTTTTCTCATGTAACAGCAAAAAGCAAAAATAAAGTTTTCAATCAAGTATAAAACACATCCCTTACTACCTTCAATTTAGAAGAAAGCAGAAATAAAAGAATGCTGTTTCTCCCCCAACAACTATTTATGAAGTGCAGGCAAATCATTCATTTCCATAAATATTTTTAATATCATCAAATTAACATGAAACACACCCATTTCATGAAACTCTTGACTATGAAAGAATACATATGCCAATGAATCATTAAAATAGAACACAATGAAAGATTGTTTTAATACTACATCCATTGTGTAAATTGTCATTGAACAACATGAACACATTTGGGGTATTCAGCCCTTAAAACTAAGTTCCCAAATCATAGATTTACGTAGCAACATTTTTAAAACAACAAAAAAATGACCAAACAAAGGCAAATGAGTTAAGTGCCACTGTATAAAGAACAGACATATCATAATATGAATTTCTGACGATCATGACAATTTCAGTTTACTTAAAAATAATTTCTAATTCCCCAAAAGGGTAAATCAAGTTCATAAAATTCAACAGTGTAGCCCCGGTATCAGTTGGTAATGGATTAATTCAAATAGCAAAAAATTTTTTCATGTTTGAGGTTTTTCTTTTCTAAAAAAGAAAAGAAAGCTGTATCATTTATGGAGTTCTCGTCAGAGTTCAAAATGATTACTATGGAATAAAGGAACTATGTGACGTCCAAATATTTGGGTGCAGAGATATGAAGGTCAAGTACAATATTGACTATTTGACCAAATGTTCTATTTTTAAAAGGGCTTTATTTTTTAAGTGTTTTGTGTTTACAAAAAAATTAGTGATTTAGTTTAAAATTTATATCACTAATACCACTCACAGCCACTTGCCCCACATCCCCTACCACCACAATCACCAAATTGAGGCAACAGGTCAACAGTCAAGTCAAAATTGTACCACTCTTACATGTATAATCATGCAAAAGAAGTATTAAATGTATATGTACATGCAGAGTGATATCACCTACCCATGGAAATAACTTGTCTGAAAGTCTTCATCAGTAGGAAATACAAGCATAAACTTGTTATCTGGCTTCATTCTTGCATCTTCCATATTTCCAAACAGCACACCTTATAGCTTAGCTTAAATTTTGTATTCATCATAAACAAAGACAGTAATATTTTCATATTTTAATTATACTTAACAGTTCAAACAAATGATTATCACTGTCATTTTTCATTTCCAGTATATTCAAGTGATAAGTCAATACTATACAAACTTTATTCAAGTAGTTGCCTTTCCAACTTTGTCTTCCAAGAAACCACAATTAAGAATCTTATGTTCCAAGGTCACCTTACACTTTTCATTAGCAAACCAAAATTACTTAATGCACTTAGCGGCAGGGCTTGGATTTTGAACTACTAAGTGAATATTAACTAACTGATGGTGATAATTTGTAATATTCTTTTAAAATGTGGCTCTTGCCGCACAGCAGAATTAAGAGACAAGGTAAGATCCTGTAGTGACATTATCTGCCTTGTAAAAGGAATATCTCTTGGAAAAAAAAAAAAATCCAACTACTTAGGAGGAGCTAGAAATATTCAGCACACTGATAACAGAAGTAGCTATCTATGCTTCTGACATGACTCTGTCAATTTATTACAGGATGGAATATATTTCTCTATGCTGTTAAATAACTGCACTACTACTAAGATTATTTTGACTTTAAAAAAAATCCAGTCACTTCGAGTAATGCTACACATGAAAACATTTCCAATTTACAATTTATTCATCAATGCAAGGACATTCCACGCTTACAACATTTAAGATTATCCAAACTCCACATTCTCCTAACTGCTAACTCTTATCACTGTTACAATCTTAAAACAAAAATTCATAATAATGAACTCACTAGTTTTTGTACAATCATTAGACGCATCTTCCTATAAAGGTAAATTTAACACGATTAGTTAATAACTATTTGGTCTGTGGTTAATTAAAGTGCTATTTCTCCTTCTGGAATATTTTGAAATTTTACTGCTCCTTACAAGGCAAGAAAATTAAAGGTCGAGCAATTCACCAACTACTTTTTTTATGTGAGAACATCATCCACTTTATGCTAGAAATAGATCTGTATCCTCTCACTGATCTCCTAACCCATAAATAGGTTCTAACTTTTCAAAAACCAAAGTGCAGACATTATGTGTCATCACATATTCCTGAAAATGAGGTTTACCCTTTTACAACCTTAAAACTTTTCTACTGCCATCAAATGTTTAATTTTATGTTTTCTTTCAAATATGTTCTCTTCTACATTTCATGGAAACAATATGAATCACAAAAACAAAGCAAAACAAAACCTAACATCCTATACTACTTTTATCCCAGACAAATCCCTCCTTATAGATGACAATCAAAAGCACAGAGTTTTAAAACTTTATAAGGTAATTACATAATTTACCACTCTCATTTTACAGATGAGAAATTTGAGTTCTGGTTAGGTGGAATCAGAATAGATTACAGTTGTCTTCCTTGCTGAGGGAATGAGGAATATACAGGATGAGACTGGGAGCAGCACAGGAAGTACACAAAGATTTTTGTCAGCAAACACATAGGTTAAAGTCCTGCCTACTCCTTAGCTATATGATTCAGTTTCTTCACAGGGTTATGATGGGGGTTAAAGAAGACAAAACACAATAGGAGCTCAAATATTGGTTCACTGGCCCACCTTTCCATTATAATTAGCACCCACCCTATTTCATTATTTGTTTGCTTACTTTGCATGTAAACTCTACTGTACATGCCAAAAAAGCTTTGAGAAAACATCACTGCCTGGGCTGGTCCTTATATGGGTCATAGATTCACCCAACTTGTTAAGTACATGTTTTGCTTTGCTGGAATTAATGAGATCACAAATGTGGCTTTTGTATTTTTATTTTTGTCTGAAATGAAATGTCAGCTTAAATGTATTCACATACAAGTGTTTCAAAGCCAAATAGAGATCATTTTGGATTATTTCATATTTAGCATTCGTTATTTCATATTTAGCATCCTATAGGGCCCTTCCACTAACACAAGTATTGTCAGTCTCCCAGTATGAAGTCTAGTTAGATCTAGGAAACAGGAATTTTCTTATATCCCCAAGATACCTGGAAACATCACTCCTCCTCCTCTCTCTATTGCTAACTCATAGGCCCAAGGAAAGGTGGGACAACGAACAAACCAATACATGGTTTGTCTCTTTCACTTCCATTTCTATGGCTACAGTAATACACAATAAAGCTCAGAGAAAATTTCTTCTCTCTGTCCTATTACAGCCAACCCCAAAACCCACACTAGGAGAGGAAAAATCTATCTTGTTATTGCCCAAGGACCCCATACAGGCTCTGTCGCTATAGTAATTAAAAGGCCTAGGTTCAGTGCCATTATCTACATCATCAAGAGAAAGGGGGAGGGGTAAAAACCACACTTGGCCTCAATCCAAATAGAGTCAAAAAAAAAGTTACACCTCAAAGAACCGGCCAAAGTGTCTAAGAAGGCAGACTGTGTGTGTGGCGACCAGGTGAGGGGAATGGGTGTGGCATTGAGAGAAAAGGCCAACCTCAAGACTTGCAGAAGGGAATTTGCATTTTAGAACTTATCCAAGAAAAAACACCTTTTTCATTACATGTCAAAATATTTACGAAGACGAAAATTTATATTTGCAAGTAAGAAAAAGTACAAGAATATTTATGCTGTATTTTTATTACTATCAATCAAAACATAAAAATACACACAGAACAATTTGCAAAAATAGAAAGTAGTATTTTCAAAGTATCTTAGAAAAGATGATTACATCAAGTAGAAAAGACAAAAATCTGTATAGAAAAGTGCCATACCTAGAAAAAAAAATCTTTAAATACCAGAAACTGCATTGTGTATATTTTCTTCAGAATAACATCATAAAGTTATTTTCGGTAAAAAAAAAACAAAAAAAAAAACAAAAAAAAACTTTTTTTGAGAAATAGGGCTAAGTGGAAATTAAATGTAGCAATATGCGCTGAAATTTTGTTTGGGAGCTGTCATTTTTAAAATAAAACAATGTCTACTTTGTACTTTTTCCATCATACACATCCCAATTACTAAAAATTCGGACATTATGAAGATTCCAAGTTGGGAATAAAGTTTTAAGGATTGCATATATCCTTACATCATACTAGCAAATGACAAGTCATTTTGTCCACCCAAAAAGTTACCTATGACACTGATGAAGAATTAATTTTGAAAGGATCAAAGAGGTAAAAGCAAATATTTAAAATTATCAGAATAGTTTAAAAGTTGATCACAAAAAAAGAAAAACGATTTAATTTTAATCCTTCACCACTAACTACATAGTTAGGAAAACTGAATCAAGTGGTTACTCAAAAAAGATAACTCAGGTAATTTATCTAGATATTCAAGAGAATTTATAAATACAGAAAGGGCACTAGAAGAGGGCACAATCTTTCAATTTATCTTTCTATTTCAGGAACAGATCCATGGACCTACTGCTTTTGGGGTTCGGATCTACAGAGAACAAAGCAAATATCTGCACTACATTCGTGAAGAAAAAATACAAAAAGATGGCATTTTAGCTACATCCCCATGTCTATGTACTCTGCTAAAGATTCATCCATTCTAGCTTTTTAACTACTCCTCAAAGCAGTCTAAATTTTGTTATTTTCCAAATATTCTTCAACTGTTAATAAGATCACTTAGTAGGATATATAAAAGAAAAGAAGCTTGACCTTTTGTTAGCATTGGTATTGTGTTATTTCCTTATTCAATATACCAGTTATATAAAACCCTGAAAATTGTACCAAAAACATGTAAAATCTATTATTAGTTATACTGACTACAAATTTCATTATGGAAAAGCAGGTTTCCTGACCCAAGTTAATGTGAATTAACTGGTAGGGAAACACTAATATAACACCACTGTCCTCAACAGAGTTAACGAGAAACACTTCCTTTTTAAATTTTTTATTTATTTAGGTTAGTTTGTTACACTTCAAATTTAGTTAGATAAAAAGTATAAAGAAAATGCAATAAAATAAAAACCACAGTAATTTGATAACATTCTTCCCAAATCTTAAAGTTATAATATGAATAAGACTGTTACCAAAAAATACATTTTCTCATGGATTATTATTCCTTCATTGTTTAGAATGTCTTCCATTTATGTTGTGGTAACTTAATATGAAAAGTTCAACTCAATACTAGTAAACCAAATTTGGTGTCAATCCCCATTAACTTTCCTAAACTTTAGAGGAATTAAAAACAAAAATCAAGAAAAAAATTAAAAGTACATATAGAAACTCAAGCTATTCATGCTAGTTTACAACTCATATACAACTGTTCTGGACAAATTTAAAACACAAATTTCTTATCTATACAATGACTATAAGGCATATATGCCAGTTCTGGAGAGGATTTTGAGAATTTTTTTCTGAGAACAATTTTTATATAACTAATTTAATAATTAATTTAATAAATTTTAATAAATTTGCTGATATCATTCTGATACAGTGTTTTCTGTCATGTGGCATTCCACAAAATCTTTTTCACTGCATCCTTACTGTACCATTTAAATAACACAATCGGGAGACAGGAAAATCAACATAAGCCAAACAAAACATAACAGATACAATGATTTAAATGGTCACCTTCTTTAAGATAACTTGACTATAATTTGTTAGTCTAAAAAATGATGATAGCATAAAGCCTGTATACCACCTTTCCTATAACTTTCATGTACCTGTACCATTAAGCAAATTCAGTTGATATTAAAAATAAAAAATATCAGTAATATCAATCTGGAGTGCTCTGTTTGCTGAGCAAAAGGATTCACTATAGCATTTCTTTAATTAACAAGCAGATTTAAATGAATTCATTTCTAATATTCTGGCTTGCATACAAATTTTAAGTAATAAATTTCATGTAAATTGAGATATACCTATTTTCAGAGACCACTGCTGTCAAATCTACATACCAGTTAGGAATGACAAAAGCAATGAAGCAAGATAGGTTCTTGTATATTCTTTTTTACTCAGTCTGCTAGTGAAATAAACAAGAGGTCCAAAACCTTTCACTGACCCCCAAAAAAAAGAAAAAGATGAAATGGCTCTTCTTCCTCCAATTCATTCACTCTAATTAGGTTATTTGTTGGCAACGTTTTTTTCTTACACTTAGGAAACAATGGATACTATATTAATTATGTGAATCCATTAAAATCCCTGTAAATTATTGTACAGTTATGTCTGCAGCAACTTGTCAACTATAATAATAAAAATACAGAATTATTACAGACACAGACACACACACAGCCTTGAGACTAGGCTCATTCCTCTGGATTGGTAACAAAAAAACAGGTTTTCTCTTGGAAAGCAAAAATGACAGAATCTTTTATTCTACTTCTAAGGAGGGGACCCCACTTCAGGCAAAATATTAAATCTCAAGATTTCGATTTCACTGCATTATGTTCTAAATTTTTATTTGGGCTTTTATTATACTTAATTTTAATAATGCATACAAATATGCATCAATATAATTAAGAGTTATTATCTAAAGTGGCTCAAATAACCAGATCATTTTAATCTGCCAGTTAAATTCTCCTAAAATGATTAAGTATCTAAGGTCCTAGAACACTGAATTAATACAAACTAGGTGGAAAGCAGTCTAAAGACAGATTATCAGAAAACATATTTACCTTTAGTGAGGGAGTAATGAATGCCTTCTTTTAAATAACAGCAACTAAATTCAATATGCACATATCAGAGAAATTAAATAATCCAGATATCAAATTTATTCTTAAACAGCATTTCAACTGTGTCTAGATTAATGTTATAGGTTGAAAGACGTTTCTTTCCAGTATTAACCCTTAATAGACAACAAAGGAGTCCAAACAGGACATACTCCTTATCCTTAAAATTCAAAGAAAATTAAGGGAATTCAAGGTAAATTAAGGGAAGACAACAAGGCACATGTAAAACAACACCTACATAAAAATGTCACCATACAATACAAAAGTAATTCCTACTTCTAAGTATTAAGTACTTATTTTAGGAATACAGACTTTGCCTCAGTGAAAGAATTCAATAATCCACAACACAACAGTTTAAAAAAAAAAAAGTATTAAAACTACTTCAAATACTTGATGCTGCTTTTCATGTCCATAAAACAAAAACAAATATTTTGAAAGAATTTTTAAATTATGTAAAAGGTGTAATCTTTTTAAAGCACAACTCATAAAAACATCGTTTTTCAAAACAATACTCCTTAAGACAGCAACACATTTTCGAGGTCCTGTGAGAAACTACAAACCAGGATAAACTAGTACATATGTTTCTGCTACAAATTTAAGGGTAAACTTCCACACCACAAATTATAAAATTTTATTTTTAAACAGATTTTACTATTTTGGCATACATCCTATGAATTCAATCAATGTATTCTGGTGTTCCTTTTCTTTT
>CM053504.1:70814236-70858509 GCA_028627145.1 Eidolon dupreanum | reverse complement strand
AATATGTTGTATGTCAATTATACCTCAATAAAATAAAAATAAAACCTTCCATTCCATCGAAATTTTTCATCTTTCTTTTAAAGGCAACAAAACTATATCTTACTCAATTATCTGATAACAAAAATTATAATATATCTAGTCAATACTAGGAATGTGTCTATATATTAATTCTTAAAAGATGAATTCACATTTTCTATTTTAAAAATAAAAAGCATTTCAAAACATCCTTAATATATCAATTATTAAATCATGAAACAAAAAAGAAACCTGTTCAGTGCCTGAAGCAGTTTATACGTGCATAAATAATAGTCATGTTAACATGCTGAAATTAATATTTTGTCTAAAATACCATGTCTAGTAAAATCTGAGACCCCAGTAAAAAGTTGAAGACAGAATAAGTTTCCTTGAAAACATCTCAATTTTAAGATTATAGAATTAGTTAAAAACTGATCAGTCATCCAAAACCAATATGTTCTGCCTGCTCATACAAAATCTGATTTAAAAAAAATATTAGCTGAAATAGTTTACAAGTGTTGTGCTATTATTTCAAAGAAAACTCCATTGGTTATAATAAACTCCTATATATTTTCTGGTGAAAAGTCATACTAACATTATGCAAGAGCTTAGCATGTTAAGAAATTTATTTTAAGTTGCATTAGTATTCAAACCTTACCCCTATTTGTCAAATATTACATTCAGGAAATATGACAGTCATTACACAATAAAAAAGAAACTTCTAGTCTTTTTCATCAATTCATACAGATATTCTTAAAAAAGAACTAAGCACATTAACAAGCTTTCCCCAAAGTTAACTCCCAATTCTCATATATCAAGTTCTAAAAAGAATATATTAAATCACATAGTTATTTTTCAGTTCAAAACTAGAAAAGAAAAAAAAAATGAGCTCGATCTATTATAGTTAATTTACGAGTTGCAAATATTTGCATGTAGGGCTGAATTAAAAAGTGATGACAGTTTTTCTGAATAAAGTTACTGATATATTAAAATAAAGGTCTTGATTGTTTATACAGGAAACTCCAAACATACCATCTATCCTTCCTCTTACAAAACAAATTAAATTTTTTCCAAAGCTGCAACTTCATTATATATTAAAATAATTAACTTTTTTAATATTGAAAAATTACTGTTATAAATTTGAAGAAAAGTAATAAATTTTTATTATAAGTAAATCCAGTAGAAAGCACAATATTTAAAAAAACAGCATTAGCAAAGTTATATGTTCCTACTGAAATAGTTCATCCTAAATTAACTATTTCTCACAATATTCCCGCTAATGTAGAAAAGATAAAAATACCAGTATTTCCCAATCCTAGGCTACACATACAAACAGATATGATGTTGCAAGACTTTCAATCCTGTGATATTTTTCTCCCTTTGACACACTCCACAGGCCCTTTAACATGCCAAAAGGCCGTTATTTTCACTCCACGGATTGAAAACAAAATCAAATTGGTAGCACATTAGCTAATACACTTAGTCACTAGTAACTTAAAACTTGTTCAATACATACCCTTTAATAGAGTGACCATTTCATCTGTTTCCTCTAGAGTTACCCTTTCACATCAGGGTACCAATTTCACTGGATGATGTCTACCAGGCTACTGCCTCAGGCACTGAGCTTTAAGATAGAGCTCAAGATAAAAATTCATCTATGTGGCAATGAAAAAGATTGTTTTTCTCATGCATGATACCAAACTCCAATCTGATCTGCTTTCCCTACAGTGTCTTACATAGTAGGTATAGAGCATATATTTGCTCAAAAATTCATTCATTCTTCCTGAATATGAATGCTATCTAATATCATAATTCATTGAAGCAACATAGTTCATTAAATGACAAGTGGAAGAATGATATAAAAATGTTCATGCAGTACATTCATTCATGATCTCTGACAGAGTGGGATTATATGACTTCTCCCACTTGAAGAAATAAGTCAACAGTATTTATATTAAATAAATGCTAAAAGATTCTCAAGAAATTAACTTACCTATATGGATTCACTAAGACTCCCTATATATATATATTATATACATATATATTTTGGCATGAAAAAGCATAAAATAAGGTTCATTGCTATTAATATATAAATGTGGTTCTCTGTTCCAACCTATCTAACAAAATTCAAGGTAAAATTTGTCAAATTCTGCTTTGTTCTGAGAACCTAATTTTTTAAAAAGAAACTATTTGCTATTATAATTTTTAAAACATAATCAAAAGAAACTTACAATGAGCAAAAGCACATTCTTTCTTACACAATCCAAAAAGCAGTTAACACAATTTTGTGATAGATTCAAAGGTTCTGAAATATTCCCATTTTCAGCAAAGTTAGTTGAAAAACTGTTACAAGTGTTTGGGAATTCTAATGTACTGTCAACATTCCCGCAAGTCACAAAAGAATCAAAGGCCTGCAGTAGCAGTTCTTGGAAATCAGGAATCTGCATGTAAGCACCTGATGGAGTGATAGGGGAAATGCTTTGGCCAACTAGCTGCATTTTAAGTTACCGGGGTTCCAGGAGCAGATTGTTCTCTTCCCCAACGTCAAGGTGAGTTAACTTTTCCATCCATACGCAGAACTTCTCTGTCTGCCTCTGCATCTCGGAAAAAGAGCTCATGGCCTCTTCTAGGACACTGCCTATGCAGTTCCTATCTCACAAAGCACCCCTGTCAAGTAATCCTGGAATTTCCCTCAGTGCTCCTTCAGATTCCCCAGCATGAATGAAGTCAGCTTTAAAGACATTGAGTCCAGTTGATAAAACATCATTAATTCAGAAAATTATATTTTTATTAAGACATGCTTATTCAGGAAAATAGCATAAGCATTACCAAGAATAGCCATATGAAGAGAGTATTAATTAGCAGCACTTAAATACACAAAAGCAAGTAATTCTAAGAAAAAATAAAACTACTAATATAACACTATCATTTTTCATAGCTTCACTCTATCTGGCCTGGGAACAAACACATATTCTGTTACCATACAAGTAACTATTAACCTATAACAGTGGTTTTCGACCTTGGCTAACCACATAAAAACCAGGAGTGGTTTAACAAAACCAAAACCTAGATGGGCTTCAAGGCATTTTAAGTTTGTTTTGCTTTGTTTTAAGCACCCTAGGTAATTTAAATGTACAGCCTTGGTTGAAAACCACTGTATCCTTGAATATTTTTATTTTTCTTACTTTAAAATTCTAAGTAGTTTTGGCAGCTTGCCTATTATAAATCACTACACAATAATTCTCAGCTGACTGAGTCTTATCAAACACTCTTAAGTTTTAAAAAATTCCTTATGGAAAACCACATAAAGGATACACACAATCCATGTATATCTCTGGGTCAGCTTTTTACAAACAATGGTCTAGGCAAGGGTGTTAAAAGGTATATCTCAAAAAAGAAAAGTTTTACAGTTAAGTCTGGTATGATAAGCTATCTAGCCAGCCCCTCTGGAGAGGACATTAATGGCTGAGTTGTCCTACAGTAAAGAAACCTGAGCCAGCACTTTCCAAATGTGTGCACAGTGTACAGCTATTGACATCCAGTAAAAGTGTTTTCATAGGATTTCAGTTTAGGATATACTCCTCTACAAATACTGTTTTATCCTTGAACTAGGCCAGATCACCCTTGGTTTGAGTCCCATATAGTTTGGGTCTCTAAAAACACAAATTATACTGAACTCTTCATTTCCTCAGGGAGCTATTAAAAAGGTTACCTCCTCAGACCACTTGACTACACTTTCCAAAATGGCTTTTCTAGCCCATCCCAAGTCAATCTTTATCTCTTATATCCCGCTTTATTATTATTCATAGTGTATATTCCTACCTGATAGCATATGATAGATTCGTTTATTGTCTGTCTCTTCAAAAGAGATTAGTATCAATGAGGGCAGGAACATTTCATTCACTGATGCATTTCCAATGCTGCATAGTAAGCTCATATATTTGATGAATAAATGAATAACTGATGGAATCAATCAATCTTGGCCTTATACCATCTATATCAAGAAGTCTTATAAAAAACAGATCTATGAAGTGCTCTATCATAATTAACTTCAGATGTTTCTGAAAATGTGGTTCACTTTATCTTATAGTGGCTTTTTATGAAGATACAAAAGAAAAATTTACCAGGTCTCAGTATTGTTTCTCTTAGACAATAAGAACTGTTTAATCAGTCATGCCACCTCTTTTCAATGCCTAAAAGGATAGGACAAAATTTTTAGTACTACTCTACCTAGCAATTAAAAGCCTCCCAAAGTTTATTATTACCAACCTTCCCTCTAATTTCATTTATCCCTTTTCCCAATTACTCCATTCTCTTTGTGTTTAAAAAAAAATTTTGTTTATAAGTAAACTTCCTCAAGGAGGAGGTACCTTTCCCCATAGTGCAGTATATTTAGCTTTTTGAAATACTAAATGGAATTTAAAGAATATGAAACATTTCTTTAAGCAGTTTATCCTCATTTTAAGTGCTGGCTAAACTTAATTGTATAGAACAGGAAATTCGATGGCTACTTTGATCTGTTTCATATTCTGGCATTGTTTATTTTTCAAGAAACAATGAAAAATGTCTATTTAAAAGCTTGATTAAGAAAATGGTGTGGAAATACTTATGCTAGCGACAGTGAGATAAGTTTCAGCCTCAAAGATGACTACGAGCAACAAACACTGATAAGCAAAATAATGAGATCTTAAAAACAGGGACCAATTACAAATCTGTCGAAACCCACAGAACGTACAATAGCAAGAGCGAAACCTAATGTAACCTATGAACTCTGAGTGACAGTGATGTGTCAATGTAGGTGTGTCGATTTTAACAAATGTACCACTCTGGTAGGGGACACTGATAGTGGAGGAAGCTATGCATGCGTGAAGGCAGGAGATATTTGGGAAATCTTTATACCTTCTGCTCAATTTTGCTGTAAACCTAAAACTGCCCTAAGAAATAAAGTCTATTAAAAAAAGAAAAAAAACAGGGACCATACTGTCATCTTAAACACACATATGTTCTTTTATTAATATTAATATATCTCCTACTTTGAGAAAAAGAATCATATCAAAAGCAAAGCTTATGCTTCTGCATATAAATTAGGAAAAGCAGGCAGAAAATAATACCTTGGTGCTTTAACATTACAGGTTGTGAAAGGATAGCCACCAGTAAGATAGCAAAGCTTCTAAACTTAAGGTAACATTACCTATCCAGGCATTGTAGCATAGAGAAAATCACATTTAAACAATGCATGCTTTTAAAATAATCCCTTAGAGTACATTTAAAAAGTGCTCATACTTGTTAATTAATGTAGAACTGTGGTTTTTAGAACTAATAATTTTTTAAAAACGAGACTCCACTGTACAGAATTTGATACCCACTAGCAGTAACAGAACTTAATTGAACCAGATTACTAGTTTCGTGATAATTTCTGGCTATGGGTGCCTCAAAATATCACTGCTCAACTGAGTTCTCAGCCCTGGATGCTCACTGTCATCAATGGGGGAGCTTTAAAAATGCTGATGCATTTATGCTAAGTGAAATAAGTCAGACAGAGAAAGACAAATACTGTATGATTTCATTTATATGTGGAATCTTAAAAAAAACGAACTCATAGAAACAGCAAACTGGTGGTTAGGGAGAGGGGAAGATGGGCAAAGGTGATCAAAGGGTACAAACTTCTAGCTATAAGATGCATAAGTTCTGGGGATGTAATGTGCAACATGATGACTACAGTTAACAACTGTATATTTGAAAGTTGCTGAGAGCAGATCTTAAAAGTTCTCAATACCCACAAATTCTGATGTGTGAAGTGATGGATGTGTTAACTGACCTTACTGTGGTAATCATTCCACAAGATAAACAGATACCAAATAATCACGTGTACACCTGAAACTTATACAATGTTATATTTCAATTGTATCACCAAAAGCTGAGGAAAAAATGCTGATGCCTGGGTCAGACTCAGGGATTCTGATTTAATTGGTCTAGAGTAGCGCCTGAGCATCATAAGTTTCTAGTGTTCCCCAAGTGATCCTAATATACAACCAGATTGAAAACTGCTTGATTTAACCTGATTTGTTTGCATTTACTAAGCTGAAAATAAGCAGTTTTTATCTGATTACTTAGTCTCAGTGTTTTGTTACCAATGTATTTAGTGAGTCTCCTAAATAGCTACTAAAATATACCCAGATTATAAAAGGCTTAAAATGGAGAAGTGGAGCTTTTAGCCACTTCACAGTCAATCCAGGAAAAAGGTCATGGTATTCCCAGTGTGGGTTTGGGGGTCTTATCTTCCACCATAAGTTCACATTGCTTAAATGACATTAAATTTTTTCTAGGTAATTCAATCCCTAATAGGTTAAGAACCCTCATAAATCATAAGAAAAATAAATGTGGCAGGAGGAAGACATGCAAAGAACATGAAGACTGTTTACCAAAAGAATACAAATGGCCAAACATGATTTTTTAACTTCACTAGTGATCAAAGAAATGCAAATTAATGCTAAAATACAATTCTTCCATCAAATCAGCAAGATACTCAATATTAAGAATAAAATGCAACAAATACTCAAGCTCCTAGATGGAACAGACTTAATATATTCTTAAAAAGCAGTTTGGCAGTATGTGTCAAAAGGCTGAGTGTTCATGCCCTTTCTCATAATAGCAAAAACTACAAACAGCCCCAAAGGATCAATGTTTGGGACATTATCTTACAGTTAGCAGAAATAGTCAAAAGACAAACAAACAAACAAACAAACATTTTAGAGAGAATACTGTGCTTTGATTAAATGCTCAAAATGCAATGTTAAGGGGGAAAGGAAAAAAGAAGTATGTATACACAGTTTGATAAATTTTGTTATATATTATGGAAGGCAACATACTCAAATATTAACAAAAACAGGATTATGGGTGATTTTAATCTTCTACTTCACATTTTCAAAACTTTCTACAAAGGATTTACTACTTAAAATTTTTTATTTTTTAAATTTCCAAGCAAGAGTTAATTGATCAAGCATAAATCTCTACCTGAGAAAGACTGTGAGATAAATATCACGATGCATTTTAGTGCATAAATGTGCATGATGAATAATGAGTGGTGAGATTCTGGCTTAGGTGGGGCTAAGCTGTTCTTGCCTGGCCACATGGTTTGGAAATTCAGGTGATCTCAGACAGATGTCCTCAACAGTCTCCCCAGCGTTCTCCAAAACAGACCAATTAGGTTTTCTAACTAGTGTCTGCCAAGACAACTGACCCTTACCTACCAAAGTGGATACTGTTTTTGGAACCTCACTGAGTAGGCATTTATGTGGTAACCACACAAAAACGGGTCAAAACAAGATGAAGTTACCCTAAGGTTTACTCTAGGCTAAATATTTATTAAAAACAAGTTACTGAAAAAACTTTTCCCCACTGCCCATGTACACTAATGCATATAAGTTTGTCTGTTCAGAGAATTAATTTGTTGAACTGAATGAAATCTGATGTCCATTATTCATATTCACTAAAATCAAAATTCTCTGCAAGAGCAGACTTTACAGATCTAGTTTCAAAGTGATTTTGTAGAGAGCTCCCCAACCTGGAGAAAAACACTCTAATCAAAAACTGCAAAGAGATTAACAGTACAAAAAGATCATCTACAAAGATAAATGTGTCATCTGATAAAAGCCTTGAATACCCAAGACCACAACATAGTATTTTTACATTAATATTCGCTACAAAATACTTTATTTTTGCTCATCTTCAAGACACCCAAATGAAAGAACTGCCAGAATTATCCTGGTATGATACCTCCAAACAGTAATATATTTTCAAAAATTGCCAGTACACTAGACAAACTAAGTTGTTTGCCAGTTAACTGTTAAATAAAAAAGTCTTCATAAACATTGGTTGCCCATATAGCAAACACAATTATTAAGCATTATCATGCACTATATTTAGGTCTTCATCATTATTTGTTTTCACTCCTAAAAGAAAATGCATTAATTGTTAAATTATTTGGCATGAGAGAACACTTAGCATAATGTCTTCAACATTTAAGCTGCTGCCAAACAAAAGTTTATAAATAAAGCATTTTCTGAATTATTAAATTAGATAATCTTGACAAAAGAGTATAGCAAGAATCTGTTTTTACTTTTCCTCTTGGTTTCCATTCTGTGTAAACAGCTAGATTCAAATTTCAACATCTAAGAGATTCTGTTAGGCACATCCAGTTTAAAGTTCACCTGAATGTCCATGTTGTCGCATTCAAATCAGTTCATAATTTATCCTATCTTTCCAATTTATAGAACTTTGCAACAACTGCCCTGGCTATAAGGCTGAGTGTATCTCTCTTCTCCACCGTCATAATGTGATTCAGGAAACTGAGGCACAAATAATCATTAAAAATGCACAATGTTACAATTTGTCTAGGGTAACAATATGGACAGTTGAAATAAACTTCCTAATATTTAAATTCAAGCTGTTCCACCTTTGCTGCTTTGCATAACTCCAGGAAAGCCCATTCATACCTGTCTTATGTGAACAGCACCTCCTGAAACTGTGCTGCACGCAGCCTAGGCAGTCATATACAGCAACCCTGCTTCCTACCCTAGCATTTGATTCTCCATAATTACCTTAGAAAACTATGTATTTTCAAAAGCTACAAACTTTCTAAATGGTGTGAACACCAGAAACTAAATTACAGATCTAAATAATTTACTTTGGTGTTTTGGTTAGTATACAATTCAGAACAGACTAAAAAAAGGCGACCACTAGTATTTTAAAAGATTTACACACTGGTCAGGTAGTCAATTAACAAAAAGGTTTGGCAAATATGAACAAAGCACACTCAACCAATGTAAGCCAAACAAGAAGACACTTCTCATGCCACCTCTACAATGGAGTCTATCTTCAAAGAGAATTTTGTTCATCTACCTTCTTCTCCCTTCCCATAAAAAGGTAAGGTACTGGGGTGGTTACATAAAAATCTGTTTAGTGAGTGGAATTAAGTACTGTATCAAGAGATGCATCATGATATTAACAGATTAGAACAGAACACAGGAATAAATGAATAAACAATTTTACAGGCATTAATAGTTTTCTTAAAAATATTAAATATAAAAAAATATGCCTACAACCTGCCATAGAAGAACGCAAAGTCTGCTTCTCTCATGCATTCAACTGATGAGTTTCAATTAAATCCTATCCCTCTACACACTTATTTTAACACAAGGAACTATCATAGGAATTCAATATATCATTAAAGCAGTAAGCATTTCTAATGACTTAAAAACTCATATTTAGTATACTATATGGATGAAACTTTTATTATTATAAGTTAAAAGACTTACAAAGTGCTTTAAAACCAATCATTCTTGTTACTGAGTTTATGTAAGTTTTGGTTAGCTATAGGTTTAATTAACCAATATTCTTTTTTTTGAAATATTCTTTGTATATCAGCAATATGCTATCTTCATGTGTAGAAACAAAAAAACCTTTCAGAAAATTAAGAGGAAAAACATAGTAACCCACAAAACTTTGAAAACCAAAACTTCCCCCTTGAATGTAGCGATAAACAATTCTGTCATGATCTACTAAGTATAGGTTACAAAATGTTCCTAAACATTAAGTCTCTTCCATAATGAGGATTCACCAATTAAGAACTGTTCAGACCTCATCTCTCTTCCACTATGAAATGTCAAGACTGTCTTTATAGTGTACAGTACCAGATATGATAATATGGAGAAAGTAAATATGTCAAACATGTAGTAAATTAAATGCTTATACCAATGAGACCTGGAACAAGCAATTTCCATCAAACTTTTTAAAGCTTCAGAGAGTAAGGGAAAAGTTCTGCAAAAAAACATTTTCAATGCGAGTGACAACTTAGAACTAAAAAAATGTGCAACAAAGATGACTAGCTTATCATGCACTGAATAGAGGAAAAACATAAAACTACTGTTTTAGGAGGAATAATTATTAGAAACTAACAAAAGAACATGTTATTTTAGACACCACGAGCTTGAGTGCAGTGGCTATATAATTAAGCAAGGTGCCTAATTCCTGAGGAAAATGTACTTAGTAATAATGCTGAACAATGAGTATTAAATCTAAGCAGTGCTAAAAAGGCAATGATGGGAGTTCAGGTAAAGTGTTACACCAAAAGAGACTTGTGGAAAATTCCATTACTTAAAAATAATCTTGTCTCTATCGTTAACCATTTAATTTGTTTTTTTGTTGTTGTTGTTTTTTGTTTTGTTTTGTTTTTGCTGATATACTAAAGTGCACTGGAAACCTCAGAACAGGTTTTTTTAATTGGCCATGTCTTGTTACACTGCAGTCTTCAAATTTACAGAGCTGCAGCTTTCCTGGATTTTTTCAAGTGTCACTCATCTAACTGAGCACTGAGCCTGATAGCTGAGAAATGCTATCAGGTGCTCTACAGTCAGTTTAAAAAACATCCTCTACCTGGTATCTCTGCAGTGATTGTCTTGCTGCTCCCTGAAACCTCTTCATCATCATCTGATGAGCTCGTGCTTGAGTCACAAGTCAGGTCACTATCACTGGTACTACTGTCCTGCAACAGGTTATATTTCTTACGCGCAGCAGCTTCCCGTTTCTGCCTCAGTAGCCTGATTCTCTCCTTGTGCTTTTGGCTCCGGTGACCTTTAACCTTGGCAACTCGGCCATTCTGTTTATCACTGGATTGCCGGTTTTTCTTGGCAGCCATAGTGGATGTTTCACTTTCAGATCGGGACCTCCGAGACTTACGCCCAACTGTGGCACCAGACACTCCAGAAGGGTCTCCTTCTACTGCTGTTTCTGCCTGGGAGGGTTCATTCTCTTCTGCAGAAGACAACGTATCTGAATCAGCCAGGTGACCACTAGAGGAAGGGGAAAGCATGCAGTGATTAGAGGAGTCACTCTCATAAACTCGGCCAGTTGTAGGCTTGTCACTCTCTGTGGATGCCAACTGAGACTCAGAAGAATCCCTTCTCAGTTCCATCAATAAGCAGGGCATTGAAGAAAGAACTGTAGAATCCACTACGCCATCTTTCTGAACTTGAGGTTCCAGTTCTACAGATCCATCTTCCTCCTTAGCTGTCTCTTGTTCAGATGTTTTTGGTGGGACTTCAGACTCGATGAGTTCTTCAACTTTTCCCACTGCCTCCTCCATCTTCATTTCAGACTTTTGAGTTTAAATCATGGAGCAGAGTCTAGGAAACTACGTCAAAGATGCAACAGGAAAGCAACCTGTACAAAAACACACAAAACCAATAAGCAGAAATGGCAAATTATTTAATCGACACAACATATCTACCTTTTTGAGTAGGTGGCAAAAAGCAAGTAAATACATCAACCTGTACATATGATGTTAAAGGCAATTACCATGATGTTTCATAGGTCACAGACACACACATTAAGCTAAATGGTAAGCTAGTCAGGTACAGTAAGGCATCATCACTTGAGAGTTACTTGATAGTTCAATAGATGATAGGCAGCGACTAGAAAATATCTGAAAAATCCTTTTATTGATCTAACATGCCAAGCCTACCTTTTGCTTAGTAAAAACACAAATTTTCTAAATATTTGTTTTTTGTTTTTCCTGGCCCTATTCTCAGCTACTGATAAAACAGGCATTTGGATGAAATTCATCTTAACACACTCTTGAAAACCAGAACACTTACAGCCACTAGAAAAATTTATTAATTTAAAACAATCCCATGTATAGCCTATTTCAAAAGTACATCTGTATCATTACTAATTTTTGAATTAAATAAAAATAAGTATAAATGTTATTCCTAATACTATTACAAAAGAAATGTAACACTTCTGAAAGCCAACAGAGGGAGTAAAAGTTAAACCAACAAACTACCAGTGTCATAAATGAAGCATGCTGGCAATACAAACAGGAAATAAAATATTCCCAGGCATGAAATAGCCCCAGGTATGAGGAATAAACCAAGATTTTCTAGCTGAATAAAAATGAGAATTGGTTTTTCTGTAGAGAATGAAGTTATATAGTCCAGAATAAAGCTTTTTCTTAAAGTTGAAATATGTGAGAAATATACACAAATAAATGAAATTAATATTAGCAATACACACAAGGGTCAAAAGTCTCTAATTTTTGAAAGCAGAAGCCACTAGACCTTTTCAAACTATGTAATATAACAATGGGCTGAAAAGTAAATTTATTAAAATGACCATAAAAGTCTTGTTTCTTTTGTAAATAAATTATCATGATGTGTGGGTAGCACAAATGAATCCAAGCTTCTTTTTTTTTGCCTTTTAAGGAAACATGATAACAACTATGTCTTTCAATATGACACATCAATCAAATGATTACCTTTCAAGTTCCTCAAATTTAAGTGTTTACTGAGATTTATAATGACTTCTGCTGCTTAAAAAAGCAACCAGTATTGCAGTAAAAACCACTTAAGTATGCCCAAATCAATCACGAATGCTGGCATTAAACATAAACTGTACACATAAACAATTAGCTTATTGTGTGTATGTCCACACAATGTGGCCATAAAGAATGAAAAGATTCTTTATATACTAATATGGAGGAATTTTCAATAGATAATGTTAAATGAACAAAAACGTACATTATACCATTTGTGTAAATAAAGAACAAAATTATATTTATATATGAGTTTGTCTGTAGATGCATAGACCCTGGGAGAATACTTAAGAAAATGGTATCACCAGCTGCCCTAGCAATGAAAGAGAGTGAATGAGGAACAGGAGTCAAAGACTTTTTACTATATCTTGTATTTACCTTTCAAATTTTGAATCACGTACAAGTATTAACTATTTAAAAATACACTCAATGTAAAGGTCTATTGAAAAATCTTATGCAGAAAAAGAAGTTTTGCTTCTTCTGCTCATGACACTAACCACTATTCAGGTCAAATTTGGTCAGTGGATTACTAGAATTTCCCCAAAGAGTGGAATTTTGTTATAATTCATAAAACGCAGAAAAAGAGTCACAGGCAGTAGAAATAGAAGCTCTAACAAAACTCCCTGAAGAAGAAAATGATGTATCTTAAACACAAGAGAAAAAGATGTCATATGTACAGACTAATCTTCCCCAAACAGTATTTACTACCTGTACTGTTCTTGGTCAGGAGCGAGGAAAAGTGGACATTTCTGGTAGTCAAAAGCAGATGGCAGAAAACGATAAAATTATCAAATGGTAGTTGCATGTTATAAATGGGATGAAAGGCTCTCAACCCTCTAACATTCACAGAGAATTTACAATGAAATGTTTAATATACAAAATATAGCATTTATCCTTTTAGGACAGTATTTTCCCCAAGCTGTTTTCCCACTAATGTAAAGGTTATCTTCCTCTATAGAACCTTACTTACATCATTAATTATTCCTTAGCATTCATCAACAATTCACACTCAACTGGACCATCCATTCATCCATTTATTTGTTGTTTTTTTAATTCTCCTTCTGCCTAAATCTCTACTTTCCATTTCCCCCTCCAGGCATTCGGTTCTTTCAAAGCCAGCCTTACTAAGAGAGTTGTCTAAACACCGTGTCTCTATTTCCTTACCTCTCACACTCCCTCTAACCCAGTCCCATCTGATATCTGCTTCTATCAAACCAGTAGAAGAGTTCTTACCAGGGTCTTTAAAGATCCCCATATCTCTAAATCTACTAGTCACAGTTTGGCCCTCATCTTAATGTCTAAGCAGCATTGTATGTCAAACCACTTCCTCTCCTCCTCCTTTGGATCCCAGGTTTCCTATTCTTGTCACTCCTTAGACTACTTTGTAGGTTTAACCTCCTCTACCAAATTTCAGGAGTTGGTTCTAGGGCTAGGTCCTTTATTCATCCACCAAAGTGACTTCTTCTACACCCACAGTTTTCAATACTATCCATATATTAGTAATTTTGTTACTCCATCTCAGACCTTTTCTCTGAGCTCTACACCAGTCCACCCCAATAGCCAGCCATCTGACATCTCTTACGACACAAATACACCAATCTCTTCATGTCCAAAACCAAATTAGTCATCTCTGAAATACCACATTCTGCTCCCTCCCTAGCTTTCCCGAAGCTCAGTAAATAGTATCAATATTATCTCAGTTGCTCATGCTAAAAATCTGAGGGTTATCTTTGATAATGCCTTCCCCTTGACTCGTGGCACCCCATCATTCACTAATTCCTATTGATCCTACCTCCTTAGATTCCTAGCCTGTCCACTATTCCTCATCTCCATTGTCAACCACTCTAAACACAACCTCTGTCATTTTATTTTTCAGTGGAATGACTAACAATTATCTCCTATCTCTCCATATTCAGTCTTGCTACCAAAATGTTCTCCATACACTAAACAGACATACCTTAGAAAATATACTAAGCTGAAAGAAAGGAAAAAGATATACTATGCAAAGAGCAACTAACTATAGAATAATTGAAATGTCTTTATCAACATCTGACAATATCACTAGATATAAAGAGGGACACTTAATAATATAAAGGTTGATATATCAGGAAAATATAAAAATTATATATGTATATGCACACATAAAAATATATGCACTTAACAGGCTTAGAATACATAAAGCAAAAACTAACAGAATGGAAAAAACACAGATAATCCAACACTAATAGATTTTAATCCCTCATTCTAAATGGATTAAACAAGACAGAAAATCAGCAAGAATATAGAGGACCTGAACATTATAACTAACGCAACTATACAAATTATATACAGAACACTCCACTCTTTGGGTGGTTACTAGCATATGCAACCAGATACTGGGTTACTCCAATCGAGATGTAGACTACAAGAGAATAAGAGAAATCATCAGAGAAATAATCAGCTTTAGTTTGAACTAGGTAATGCTCAAAGGAACACAGGTCTTAAAGAAAAGAAAAACAGAAATACAGATTTGGACATTATTGGTATAAGTAGAAGTGGTAGCTGAATATATCAGTTCATCCAGGGAGAAAGCACAGAGGGAACAGAGAATAGACTTTAATAGACTTTAAAGTAAAAAAAAAAAAAAAAAAAAAAATGTGATCCAGCTGCTTTAGTGTATAAACTGGTAGGTAAGAAATTATCCTTGGAGGGAAAAAAAGATATAAAGATATCCATAAAACACACACAAAGAAGAAAGTTTTCCTTCTTGCAATATAGTCTTAGATGTTTAACAACTTCCTATAGACTTAGAATTGTGAGAAAGGACCATGATTAATAGGGTCTTATCTAAGACCAACCACACAGGAAACCCTCCTGAGGGTTTTGACATGGCTTGTATAAAATCATTAAGCATTGAATGTTAAGACCTTCTTTTACAACTTTCAATTTTACACCTTGTGAGCAACAACCATTATTAACTATCCTTTAACACCACTATACTGACACAAAAAGGAATGAATAAACTGAAACTGTATTGTCTTTTCTGATGTGACAAATGCAATGTGAAGTCATTTGCTGTTACAAGTTTACTGTTGCTACAGGCACTTTTCCGTTGAAACCACAAGCTGACACAAGCATAGCCCATTAAATGAAACTGCTTCTAGGCAAGATAATGCTCTACAGTCATGTAAAATGGGGCATTCTAATTGCTAGCACTCCTACATCTGTTTATTTCATATTACCATTTTAGAACTATAAGAAATACAAGTAGCTAATGCCTTAAATACAACGTATATGAACCAGTTAACTTACACTGATTTTCCACATGTCCAAGCCATAGTATTAAATAATTCATGAATTCCAACTTTGCTCTCTTGCACGAAATATTCTGAACTAATTATGGCTTTATATTTAGACAAAAAAGTCACTTTAAAGAGGGTCAATGTTTTACTGACAAAACTATAGTAGAGGCTGTATATTCCCATCTCAGAAATTTAAGTTTAAAAAAGAAGTCTTACAAGTGATTCTGTCTATTCCCTTGCAATGCAGGATGGTCCAATAGGACACCTTCTGTTTTATCTAATCTAGTGTCAAATACCAAGTGATAGGGTTTATATCAACCTCTCTTGAGAGAACACTGTTTCCAATAGAATTTATGACATAGTTTTTCCAAGATTTAGTCTACTATAGTCCTTTATTTTACTTAAAATTGATACTAAAAATTGTTTTCATCTGTAACCAACATATGTATCCAATATAAAAACACTCCATAAGAAACACACTGAAGATCAACCTTTCATGTGAGTCTGCTCTTATTTTCAGTATTTAAATTCTTTACCCATTCCCCCCACCAAAAAAAATCTATACCTACAAATTTTCAAAAGGAATAATAAGTGGGTATCAGACCACTACAAAACAAACTTGGGTACTGAGCTCTCTGCTCTTCAAATCAAAATAGATTCTGTCCTCTAAGTTTTATTCTTTTTTAAGAAACACTTGACTGAAACATCACCACAGAGAACTGTACACATAATAAATGTACAACTTCATGGATTTTTTTAATGAACATATCCATGTAATGAGCAAACTGATACAAAACATTCCCCTAATCCCAAAGACTTTGTGTGACTATTCTTATAAATAAATGGATTGGAAGACTCATTATTGCTGATATGCCAATTCTTCCCAACTTGATCCATAGATTCAACATAGTCCCAAACAAAATCCCAGCAAGCTATTCTGTACATATTGACACATAGATCCTAAAGTTTATATGGAAAAGCAAAAGACCCAGAATAGTCAACACAACACTGAAGGTTGGAGGACTGACACTACCCAACTTCAAGATTTACTATAAAGCTACAGTAATCAAGACAATATAATATGAAGCAAAGAACAGAGAGATATATAGATCAATTGAACTAAATATAGAGAGCCCAGAAATAGACCCATACAGTCAGCTGACCTCTGATAAAAAAGCAAAAGCTATTCAATGGAGAAAAAGTCTCAACAATGATGCTGAAACAACTGAACATCCATGAAAAAAATTTAATCTAGACATAGACCTTAGCACCTTTTACAAAAATTAACTCAAAATGGATTATAGACATAAATGTAAAATAAAAACTGTAAAACCTCTAGGTGAAAAAAACAAGAAAATTTAGCTGAACTTAAGTTTGGTAATGAGTTTCATATACAACACCAAAAGCATGATCCGCAATAGAAAAAAAATAAGTAAACTTTATTAAAATTAAAACTTGTCAAGACACTGTCAAAAGATTGAAAAATTTAAAAAGTATGCCCAAGTCTCACCTTTAAAAAAAAAAAAAACAAAAAGCAAAAAGCACCTGTCTTTCTTGCTCTACTTTTACTTCAACTGCCAAACTAAGAACTATTAGCATTTCTAATTCCTTATCATCCACTGCTTAACCCAATGAAATCCAGTTTCTGTTCCCATTATTCCACCTAAAGTTTTGCTAAAACTACCATTACCTCATATCACCAAATCCAAAAGACTTTACACTCCTCATCTCTCAGCAGTATCAGATACTGTTAATCACCACCCCCCAGTTCTTGAAAAGACCCTTCCCTGGACTTCTATACCATTACACTCTTCTGGTTTTTGCCACCTTCTTCTCCAATTCGACCTACTTATATCTTCTTTGTTGACTCATTCTTCTCATCTCTTTAAATTTAGTTCTTCATGGCCCAGTCCTAGACCCTCTTTTCTCTTATTTTACTTCTCGGTGATATTATCCACATCCCTAGTTCCCAAATTCATAACCTCTAGCCCAAAAGACTCTTCCAAAGATTTCTAAACCCAGATGATCAACTGTCTACTTGACATTCTGTTTGGATTATCTCAAAGATACTGCAAATTTAAGATTAAAAAAAAAAAAGCCAAATCTGTCCTTCCCCTGGCAACGTGCAATTAATTTGGTATCATTACCAAACCCAAAAGCATATCCCCAAATCCTATTCTATCACCAAGTCCTATCAATTTGGCCATGCAAATATCCTTCAAATCTTTGTTTCTCTACTGCCTGGTCCATGCTGCCATAACCAACTCCCTGGATCATATTAATAACATTAGTGATCTCCCCACATCAACTCCTGATCACTACAATTGCAACCAAAATTGTTTTTGTTTAAAAATGAAAATCTGATCTTTTTGTACCTCTGGTTAACTCTTCAAAATACTAAAACTACTTTTAAAAGAAAGACTAGGACAAGAGATATTTTAATTCAGCTAATTACGTATCAAATACCTATCGTGTCAGACTACATGCTAGGTTTGGGATTACAAAAATGAATAAATCACGGTACTCACACTTGAGTACACTCAAAAACAAATATCTGTTGGAAATCTACTATTCGTGTACCTCAAGGTAAAGACAGTAAGCAGCTCACTCAAATGAAAAGTACTATTGGAGAGGTATAAAGAACTCTAGGCACTCACGAGATCAGAACCAGAAAAAAAGGTGTCTATATGAAGAGGATAATAATTTAACTGGGCTTTTAGAGGTAAGCGTGATTTCAATAAATAAAAACAAGAGAAAAAAGGGCTACTCTACAAAATCTCAAAGCTGTACTCCACAGCGAGAGACATAACAGAAATAAAAATAAATAAAAAAGATCAGAGGCACTGAACTCAAAACCCAAGAGATTTCCAAGTTTCACTTGAGATCACTTAAAGATGATTAGATTTTAGATGAGAGGTCTATTTTAACAGAGACAAAAATCCTTCAGAAACAAAACTGCAGTCAGTCAGTTTTCATCAATGTCACCCTCAGCACTAACACACATGGTAGTAGCACTAATACAATACAGTGGTAGCCACGAGATATGGTGACCCAACATCTTTCAAATATGAAAACAATTAAAAGTTCATAAATGAAAACACCAGTCCTAGGCTAGAAGAAAAGAAAGAGAATTTGAAGTGTTACATGTCTACAAATTATTGAAGTTCTCTAAGCCTGTTTCCTTAGTTGTAAAACTCTGGTCCTTGGTAAGATGAAGAGTTAATACATTTAAAGCACCCAGTACCTAATGAGCACAGTAAAATATCAAGAAACAGTATTTTTTTTTTAATCTTTCTATTCTCTCTTCCTCCTCTTCAAGTCTATCACAGAATTAACAAGTCTCTTCTCTACAGTCAAAGTCATCTGGATTCACTCATGCATTCAACACACATTTACTGAGTACCTAGCGTCAGTTAACCATGCTAGGCACTGAAAAATACAATGTACCTTCCCTAAGAGAACTTACAGTACAAAAAGACAACTGAATAATCACTCAAATAAATGTAAAATGTAATACTGTGGTAATCCAGTAGAGAGAAGGTATGCTGGCACCATCAAAGGAGAAAAAGAAGAGAAATGTAACGTAGCTGAGATCTAGGAAGGCTTCCCTGAGGAGCAAACAGGAACTCACCAATTTAAATAGAGTAGGGAAACATAGGTTCAAGCTGACCTGTACTTCAAAAAAGATCAGTCAGGATGCATAGTGGAGACTGAATGGAAAAGAAGACAATATTAAATGACAGTAAAACAATTAGAAGGTGAGGCAAAAAAAATTACAGCATCTCTGGACTGATGGTAGTGGCAACAAAGATATGGAAGAATCTGAGAGAACACAGAGTTATGTGAGGGGTGAAAAAGGAAGGTATCAATTTGGGCAGAGAATTTATTGTTAGATACTGTAATAATGGATAGGTACTACGCATTTATCAAAACCCACAGAACTGTTATTCTGCATTATTCAACATAGTATTTGTTTTTCAACACAAAATGTAAACTTGGACTTTAATAATGTAGCACTATTAGCTCCTCAATTGTAACAAACATACCAACTAATTCAAGATATTAATAATAGGGGAAACTGAAGGGGGGGCATACAGGAACTCTAGTTTCTGCTCAATTTTTCTGCAAACCTGAAACTGCTCTAAAAAATAAAGTCTATTATTATTATTATTATTATTATGTTACTACTACTATTATTATTATTATTAGTTTAATGCTGAAGAAACTTATTAGCTTGGAGCCACTGGGGGGCCAACTTTGCCTTCTTGAGAGGAAAGCCTGGCTGGAAATAAAGCCTACAATGAAAAGTAGCACAGAGACAGTACACAAAGAAAGGGAAAAAGTACCCAAATGGTATCAAATGAGTTCCTACAACCAACTAGGCCAGAGGCCGGTTGCACATTGGACTTATTATAGTCAAATGAACCTATTAAATATCTTTTGCTTTTTAAAAACTGCATGTGAAGGTTCTCGTTCTCTCTCTCTCTCTCTCTCTCTCTCTCTCTCTCTACACACACACACACACACACACACACTCACATGTTACAGTCATCTTCTACATAAGCATTTTCACAGGAGCTAGGGTCACAGAACATAGAAAACCACTGCAGTTAACGGCTCTACTTGCAGACTTCATGGAAAAGGCAACATGAAAACAATCTGCATTACTTTGGCCTTTGCTTCTCAGCATTGGAAAACAAGGCCTTCAAGCTGCACTGCTGGTGCCTCTGGTCAATTTTAAACACAGCATAAACATTCAACCATGAATTACCCAAGACCTCAATGTTTTCAGAAAGTTTCAAGGGATATTTTAAAAAGCAAAAAAGATATAGGCAATTTAATTTGGAAAAAAAAAAATCCCAACTAAAAGAATGCTTCAGTCACTAGTGACTTTTTCTTAAATTAATGTTTTATTACATATTTGTAGGATTTTTTAAAGGCTGTAATTTAAAAAGATACACAGAATAAGTGGTCTAACCACACTGACAACTATCTAAACAATTCTATTTAGGTTTTCAGAGCATTTTACTTATTTTTATTAATTATTGCTCAGAGATAACCTGAAATGTATAACCCTCATTTCTAAGAAAAGAATATGTAGGTCAATGGCCAAGATATATTTAGATAGATTTAGACAGATATATTTAGAACGGTTTCTGAATTTCCAACCCGCTTCTTAACCTAAGACTATATCATGCTACACAGGTAACCTCCTCTAACCAAAATAAAGTTCTGAACAACCAAATCTTTACAAAAGTTCATTTAGATTATACAATTAAAAGTACAGTTTTAATACCGACTCGTTTAAAATAAGTTTTCCCAATGTATTTGAAGTTTGATATTTAAAATTTGGTTTTGCCCACAAATACACAAGAATAAATCTTTTGTATAAATCAAGGTATATTTACATTTTACATTTACATTTTACACTTAAGTAAAAAGAACTGCTCCTTTGATAATATTCCCTAAAAATAAAACATCCATTGTTTTGATTCATTTTATAGAAACCAAACAACTATTTATTTATCTTTATACTGGAATAAAACGGTACAGTTTTCCAGACTGTGCTTACTCTAAATTATGCCCAAGGCACACCAAATGGTTAATCAATAAAAGTAAAAACCATGCCAATAAAGAGAGGATTATTAAGCAGGAGAGTTGCAGTTTAAATAGCCTCGTAACAGTCTAGTATAAACATATTTTTTCAAGTTATTTTTTAAATAGGTTTAGCTTCGAAATCCAAAAATTGTTATCTGTCTTACAGTTTAAATATTCAACTATACATATTTACCACTGCATCTGTGCATCAAAAATGAGGCACTCTCCTAGCACTAAAAATCAAGGCAACTAGATTGTTTCTAAACTGTTGTAAAAACGCTACTTATATGAATGGGACTTTAAAAAAAGAAAGAAATGTTATGAAACCACCAACAGGAATGTAGCTAACTTTAGAGGTTTCTGCCCCCAAAAGTTATGATATAAAATAGATTATAGCCTGCATCTACTGCTAACTCATTTTTTAAAAAATAGTGGTAAGTAAAGTAGTAAGTAAACTTCTCTAATAATTGAGACCAAGGTAAAAAAAAACAAAATCCATGACAATAACTTGTGGATCTTTAAAAACATTCTCTCTAGCTCTCTGTCAAACTTTGGCTACTCTATACTTAGAAACTAAAAAAAATAAAGTTAAGGTGTCCTGAAGTTTTACTTGGTTTTGTTTTTTAAATATAAACAAGAACAAAAGACAAAGACCAATAGACAAATTGCGACTCATGAAGGTAAAACAAGAATGAAGCAGGGCTTTCAAATAATATCGTGTGCCTACTTCCTGCTGGTGTGGGCAACTGTCACAGTGACTCTACAAGAGTTAGACAAGCTGGATATGAGAACAGACATTGTGACAATCTACTGTTGAGGGAGTATCACAATACTAGTAATCTGCCAAAAAAATTAGTGCCCAACAATAACCTGATTTTTCTGACTGTGGCACACAAATACACTACTGTAAGAGGGTGATTTTTAAAGCACACACACACACACACACACACACACACCCAACAATGACTGAGAAAATTTAAACCCAAGAAATTAAGAGTTAACCTTGTACTTGGGGGAGGAGGGAAATAGCACATTATGAGGAAAACAATTAAAAAGAAACAAGTTATTTGTGTAAATGTTTTCACTCACCCCTCCCCAGCCTCATTATATTATAATCTCCTTTGAAAACAGGGATTATATTAATCATCTTCAGTTCACTCACAGTTTCTAATACATAATATTTAATATTTGTTGAACTGATGAACTGAATCATTTTTAAAAATAACCAAGACCACTAATGAAATAACTTAAAAATTAGTATTACTGATTTGTATATAAAAATATATTCTACTACAAAAAATCAATATGATTTCTGATAGAGTAACACTCCTTTTATCTTTCCATATAAAAGCATACAAAGACATATAAAGACAAAACTGACACAACTGCTAATAGCCTAGTAAAGCTGTTTCCTTACTTACATTTAGATTACCGTATTATAAAATGACTGTGTATTTATGAATAAAGATGCAAAAACCAAACACTGTAAAACTGAAGAGATAGAGTGCTATATCTTACTAAAATACAAAATGAAGCCCCTTCTCCCCAGACTTAAGGGTCCAGGAAGAGATTTCATTAAATCTATAATAGTGATGTTCCCAAATCTTTTGAAATAGAAAAATTAACCTCTTTTCTCTAATTTTAACACATAAACAATAACTTAATAATAGCAGCACTCTTAAATAAGCACCAATATCGCAAAATAAATTTTGCTTTCAAAGGACATCTTTCCATTATGTGTCAGCTTTGGCGTTAGTTTTTCCAATCAGTGAGAAGCTGCAGCATGGATAGCACAGACAGTGCAGAAACCAATGATCAGGAATGAAGTAAAAACACCTACAGAATTACAATATAGTGGAAATGGCCCTCTTCTCCACAGCAACTCTTCCCTTCCCCTCACTTAACTCTCAGAAAGAAGAGGCTGAAGAAGCTATAAACAAGATATAGTATAAAAGACCCAGAACTGGGAATGATGAAAGGCACTCAAAGTGAGAAATTATCAGTAATAAATTAATGGAGCTAGGCAATAAGCATCAACAGCTGCTAACATCACAGAGAAGCAAATATTGTGTGTCTCCTAATGCAAGTATTCAATATCATCTATAAAGTCGTTTTACCCCTCAAAGGAAAAAAAGGAAGAGAGAGTGAAAAAATACCTCATATAAACTGAATCTGATCAAGCCTCTAAACCTAATTCCAATTAACGAGAAACCCAGTGGACACAGGAACATGTTTACTACCACCACAGGAATGTAACTAGCAAATTCAAACTGTGGGAAAACTCTTGTGTCTTCAACAAATAATTTGCCAGGAAAAAGAAATGGGGGTGGGGGGACCCTATAGATTACAAAACAATGCACAGACCCTTATTTGACTCTTGACCTGAATAACTGCAGAAACACATGTGTGAGATAATAGAGAAATCTGAACGCTGAATATCATAATATTAAGAAATTCCTGCTAATTTTTTTCAGTGTGATAATAGTTATGGGGGGGGCAGTCCTTCAAGTCTGCTAAGAAACTGGAGTGCTAAAAGGTTGGAACACAAAAAGGGAACACTAAAAATTAATGTCAGCTGTTAATGATTTGTCCTACCCAGAACTGAAATATAAATTGGGAGATTGCAACCATGGGAAGAGAGCAGCTTTATTGGCTTGTTAGCCAACCTTTTCTCCACTGATATAAGCTCTATATATAGGCCAAGAGTGATAATGGCTGCTCAAATCACTTCACGTGGCAGATACTACCATTACAGACATGTATCTGGCCTAGTATCAGGACTCTGAATAAACTAGCATCAAGTAACAAGCCAAGGAAGTTACCAAATGCAAAGAATGCACAGTGGCTAACGAGAGACCCTCTAAGTCAGGGGTCCCCAACCCCTGGGACACAGATCAGTACCGGTCCGTGTCCTGTTAGGAACAAGGCTGCATAGCAGGAGGTGAGTGGCAGGCAAGCCAGCAAAGCTTCATCTGTATTTGCAGCCACTCCCCAGTGCTAGCATCACCACCTCAGCTCCAACTCAGATCATCAGGCATCAGTCTCCTAGAAGCACTGGTCCCTGGTGCCAAAAAAGTTGGGTACCATTGCTCTAAGTACTCAAAAGCATCATCAGTATAAATAAAAAATAATTTAAAACACAGGTTCTAGACTCCCAAGATTTCTGCTCTGGCCATTTTCTATTTTCTATCTCCCTCAGAAGACAGTACACATAAAGATGGGTCACCACATGCTGGGACTTGAGGTCCCCAAGATAAACGTTGCCAAAAAACCTACTCACTATACATGCCCTCAGCCTCATAGCAAAGTGGATTGTAGAGGAGAAAAATAATGAGAAACCTTTGGTGACAAGTAAACTTCGCTTCTATGCTAGGTTAAAACTACAGCAGAGAGGATACTTAAAATCTTAACCACATGAGGATTTTGTTCTTAATACAGAAAGGAAAACCGTCTGTTTTCCTAGAGTTTTAGTCCACACCTAACTTCCCTCTCCCCAACAATACCTTTCTCTAATTATAAGGTACCTAAGAAAATGCTGACTCTGGGTATCATAAAGTTATTTTTTTAAACCAGGCAATTCAGTAAAAAATAACTTCTACAGATTCCTTTGGTATCTTGTTTCACTAAAGTTAAGCATGCTAATGAAAACTTTAATTTCTAGATTACCTAAACACTATCCTAGTTTATCCACATTCATGGGAATGGCTGCATAAATTTAAGATTTAATTTTGTTCCTCTTTGTACAACAATCAGAACTAATTTACTAATACGTGGTCTTGAATTCCAGGCAGAGTAAAAAGTATTTTGTAAATGAACTGGAAGTACACAAAGGAAACTGAAGACTCCAATTATTTTCTTTTAAGCTTAAAAGACCCATTTAAGAAAAAATGCTATTTTCCAATACCTTATTTTAAATGACTTTATAAAGGGAAATGACTAACTCCACATTACAGCTATTTTGTTATACAGTACTTTTTTCTCCTACAGCCTACTTCTCTACATTTTAGAGCAGGAAAGAAACTTAGAAATCAGCTGGTTCACACATTTGAGTTCCCTGGGCCAAAGTGGTTTCTTTTATCTTTGTACCCACCTCCACCTAGCACCAATATGCTCAGTAAATGGGTTTAGTACTTAACCAGGTATAAATACCCCCACATAAAATTAAAAATAAGTTATGCACATAGATTTCTACTTTTGATTTATCTTAACTAGGAAATACTCTCCCAGGTATTTTAAAAATTCAATAAAGTCAAATTAATAACAAAATTTATACCACCTGTCCATCGGCAGTTAAGAGAGAATTTGAGCAAAGAGGAATGAGGTTCCTATTTTGAATAAAGATATGAAAGAGACTAGAAACAAAACTTAAAAGAAACACTAAATCAAAGCCGAAATCCTAAATAAGACAACCATCAAATCTGAGTCATACTGGTTATTTTACAATATTTTTAAATCACATTTACTATTATCGGCTGCTACTAATATGTAATGATAAATATGTATAATACACATAACACACATTTCCTCCCTCGCAGTTCAGGAATATAGAAGAGAATAAAACAAGCGAAATGTTTTTTAGTTTCATCCTGCTCCTTTCTTTTACCACAAGGACCTGAAGGCTGAGTGTGAAAACTGACTGAACATCAATCCCACTTCTGCTGAGAGAAGCTGCCTACACAGAAGCAGAAAACATTTCCCTTAAGTTTAATCACGAGTCCTTAAAGAGTAAGGAAAGTAGGTACAATTAAAGATAAAGGCAAAGGATTTAGAAGAGTTTCATGACAACAGTTAAATTTAAATTTAAGACTGGAATCTGACAACTAAAGGAGAGTATTAAATTACTTTAGTCAAGAATCAACCCAAAATAAAGAAAACCAATAAATTTTCTAATCACTGAACTGAAGGCTAAAGAAAAATCTTTCAAAAGGAATGCCTATCTCATCTTTTATATTCCACCTGAGTTTTTACTTAAGCTGTTCCCTAGCCCAAATGCCCACATGGAAATCCACCCCAAACCTCAGGTTTAAATGCGTAAGTTCCTTTAGCATCAGGACCTTGTCAGCCTTATTCTCTATTATAGCTCTAGCAACTAGAGCAATACTGGCACACAGTAAGCGATCAACAAATTAGTGTTGTAAGAATAAAAAGGTTACCACTGAATGTTTTGTCTGTTTGCTCTAAAGTTTTCTCAATAGCTCTTCTCCCTAAAAAGCAGTCTCACAGCTTTTTACTGTTATTAGTATGTCTCTTTTACTTTTACTCTATAATTACAGCTACCCAAGAAAACTTTATTTGGCTTCAAACTCTTTCCTTAAATAATAGAGAATACTGAAATCGTCATGGCTCAAATGAAAACAAATCATAGTATATTTTTCATCTTTTACCGGTTTTCTCAAGTACTGTCAATTCAGTAAACACGTCTCTAGTTACATATAGGAAAATCAGAAAGGTCTAAGATGACTTACCAAAGTTACAAAGTTACAAATGTAGGCTTTGAGTCTCTAGCATATACCAGTTCCAAACTTTAAAAAAAAAATCCTAATTACCCACATATCAAGTCTATTCAGGCACTTGTCATAACAAACTCATAAGACTGAAGAGTCAACGAAACAATCCCTTGAATAATGACTAAACAAGCTCCTAGAAGTTACTAGTAATATAATAAGGAAACTTAAGGTACCAATGTCACTTATGAAAATAGAAACCTTTGAAGGACATACACTGAACACTCAGCTCTAATAGAACTGCATTAAATTAGAATCCAAAACTAAATCTATCTATAACATATGGGTCTTGGATAAATGATGAAGACTATAAAAAAAGTATTATGACATTTGCTCTTTTACAAATGCACTTGAATAATATAAACTGAATTAGTGAGTAATGTCTACACTGTGAACTTAATATGGAGCTAACAATGGAAAAAGTTTCTAGCTCCAAAATCCAGTTTTTTCATTTTTCGCACACACGAAAAAGATGTCATAAAAATTGTTTTCCATTAAGAAATCATATTTAGGTGATGCTTTAGGTATAATTACCTTAAGGTTTGTCCCTGCCTTTCATATTGTATACACTTATTTTGAAGTTTATGTCTCTAATACTTTAACATGAATATTAAAAATGGTACTGAAAAGTACTCTGAAGGAACCTGACTTAGAAATGTCTAAAAATATTTTTATTTCTCATTTAATGAAACAGCATGAAATTTCATTAAGACTCTTTAAATTAGCATGCAGGTTATCACATTAAATTCCATCTTAGTTTCCTGAATTCTAATTTAATTCCTAACTTTATATTTACCAAGTATAAAACGCTCAGTTAGGCACTGTTTTAGCCAGATTACTCGGCCAAAATATTACTCCCTATTAAAAAATGGTTAGCTTTGTGACTCCTCAGGACATCAGGTAATGGCTATTAATTGCAGGCCTCTAAAAACGTTTGTTAAACCAAAAGGCAATGCTCTTATTGGAGGAATCCAGATTGCCAGGATCAGCAAAACTACATTAGAAAGTTAATAGCCTCCATCCTTAAACTATCCCAGGAGAAAAAAAAAAAAGAGTGATTCAAACTGTTAACATGTGCCCAACGACACCACACAATAGCCTAATAGCAAAACTGCCAGATGTATTTGTAATTGAGAGGTCCAACCTTGAAAAAGCAACATCAGTGAGATTTCCCTCGTACTGAAGGATTCAGAAAGCAAAAACTCAGGCAAGAAACGAAAAGCACATCCAACGATAAACTGCTCAAGCGGTTCATCCGAGAGAACAAGTACAGACATTCACTCCTTCAACCTGTGAGCATCTATTCTGTGCCGCCGTAGAAGACAATTTAAAAGGCAGAATGAATGACATGCGGTTCTGTTAGGAGCAACTGCTCCAACACCACACTTAAGTCGGTGCCATAAGAAATAAAGTACGAAGTGCTAATAGGGGAAAGAGAACTCTGGGAAGGCAGTGGTCTTTACCTTGAGGCTCGTCAATTTATTTACTCTCCGGTTTCTAAATAAAGTTGACAAACTCGCCAGAAAAGGTCAATTTTGGAGACTGACGCATCCTTCCCATTGGCCAGAGGCGTATGCCGACTGCAAGCAGTGGAAGCGCTGAGAGGCAGGCGGCGCCAAGCCTGAGAAAGCCTTTTCTCAACCTCCTTCTAGGCCACCGCAGCCGCGGCGCTAGGGCGGCCGCCTTGGGCTCTCAGAAGTAGAGGCAGGTGTCGGCACCAGACCCCGGCCCGCGGAGCTGCCAGAGTTGGCAGAGCTGCCGCCCCCGCCGCTTCCCCCGCGGGCCGGGGCGCTGGAAAGTTGCGTGAGGGCAACTCCAGGGCCGCAAAGCCGCTCCCCGGCGCGGCCCACGGGCTACGGCACCTCCAGCCTCCTCTCAACCCTGGGGAAAGGTACCCGCCTCGCCCGGGCTCCAGCGATCCGGGATAGAGGAGGGGAAGGTCCGCCCGCCGACTCCGCCGGGAGGACAAGAGGGTCATCAGCGGGCGGGCGAGCAATCCTTCTCGTTAGCCCCCGACCCGGGCCGCGCCTCCCGCCAAGTCCGGGTGCGAACACCCGGCGCCCGCCAGCCGGGCCCGTCACGACCCCAGCGCCCGGACGCCGCAGAGCCCTCAACCGCGGCCCGCACCCCGCCGGCTCAACCCGACCCTCCCCGAGCAGCAGCCGGGTCCCGCGGCTCGACCCGTAGCCAGGCCGAGGCCCTGCGCCCCTTCCTGCCTCACCTGCGCTCCGCGACGACTCTGCACCTCCTAGCCCGCTCCGCGCGCCCCGTCGGGGCACCGACCGAACCCCCGGCCGGGGCTCTCCCGGCCGCGGTGACTCGGGACGCGACGGCCACCGCCGCCTTCTCCGCCTCAGCACAAGCCCCTGTGGCGAGCAGAGAGTCGCGGTCAGAGTCCCGCCGGGACTAAAAGGAATCTCGCCGCCTCCACAGCCTCCACCACCAAATCCCTTCACTCGTCCGCGCCGCCCGGAGAAAATGTCACCAGAGGCCGTTCCGCTTGGCGCCTCACTTCCGCCCGGAACCACAGAGCTCGCGCCTGTGAGCTAGAGCGGCCGCTGCGGCAGTAGCCTGTGCGGACTGGAGCGGGAGAGCGACGGAAAGCCAGACAGCGCCGTCTGGCGGAGGGAACCCGCGCTCCTCCCGCTCCAGAGCGCCGGCCGCCGGGGCACCAACCGGCTTCCGCGCGCTCCCTCCATCTGATCAGGCAGCTGCGTCCCAGAAATATCTTTCAAGGAGGATTGGAAAGCCAGTTAATGCAAGCCAAGGACAATGCCCTAAGAAAAGGATGGCGCTCCCTTTTCCGTGCGCTGCCCAGTACTTACCCCTCCTGAAGTCTTCGTGAATGAAGCTTGTGGTGTCTGAATGCTTGAGTCACTCCAGCAGGGAGTCCGCACCCTTCTCTCCCCACTTTTTCGCGGATGCCCACCGCCGCGCTTGGGGAGACTCGGCTGTTCTCTTCTCAGGCGGTGGTATCAACATACCGTTCAAGTTTCTGGGTGGGAGCCCTGAAGGCCTCGTAAATAGACCGCCACCTGCCGGTGAGACAGGGTCCGCTCCGCCCCTACGCTCGTTGAAGACGCCCCAAATTCCACCTCTGCAGAGTCACTCCTCTGATTTGCGGTTCACCCTGGGAAGGGTGACGCACCCGCGCACTCTGAGTTTTCGAGGCTCTTCTTTGAGGTCTGGGATCGGAGGAAACGTGCTGGACGCGGGACCCCGAGGGAAGGTGAGGTGAGCATAAGCCACCTGGCGGATACAGGGCTTCCGAGGTGGAAGAAGAGATCCTAAGAACAAATCCCACTACCCAAGATCTGGCCAAGAGGCTGCACTCCCTAAAAGCAGAGTTTTGAGACATGAAGAAATAAAGACTTTAGAAGAAAAATGTAAAAGGTCATTACCTTTTCAGGAGCCATGCTGGGACCCGCGGTGACGCCTTCCAAGAGGAGATTCTGAAGATAACAGCGCTGGACCCACTCATTCCTTTATTTTTTTCAGTCTCCTCTTTAGATCAGGCCCTTCAGCTCCCCCCAGTTCACTCGTTTATGCTGTCTCCAAGTGTGGGAGTTTTCCATCCTTGACCAAATGAATAGATAGATAAAATAATTTTCTAATAATAGCTTACTTTCATTGAATGCCTGCCATATGTCAAGTACTGTACTATGCATTTAAATGGCTTCATTCATTTAATCCCCACAATAAACCTACGAGGTTGGTGATATTACTAGGCCCAGGTGACAAAAGTGAAAAGGGAGGCACAGAGTGCCCCAGGTCACACATCATTCAGTGGCAAACCTGGACTCCCACACAGACAGCCCCAACTACTACCACCAACTGCTTCCTTGAAAGTAACTGAGAACATTCTGTGTACCAGATAAACATTTTGTCTATGTAGGTTATTTCACTCATCCATTCATGTATTTATTTCCCTGCTACTTTAGTCTCAGGGAATTTGAGAGCTTGCGGGGTAGTGACAGAAGCTCAGACTCTTTTAGGAGAAAAAGAGAAAAGAAACTAACTTTTGAGATCACAGCTGTCAGTCTTGGAATGAATGAATGAATGAATGTGGACTAATACATCTAGCTTTAAAACAAATCCTTGACAGTCTTATCTGGCCAATGTTGTGGAGATACTGAAGTAGGACCCTGACTGCTGAGGTACCATCTTGGTTCATTCTCTATACCAGCAAGTAAATTCCCTACAGTGAATGAACTGTGCATATTTTTGGAGCCTGGAGCATTTGATATCCTAATTACTATTATCCCTTTTACTACCATATTTAGATTGCCAAATAGGGCAATTGCTTTCTTCACCTTCTGTAGGAGCATGAAGGGCCAGGGAGTTGATTCTGTTGCTTCCTTGGTTTTGTCTCCTAGAATCTCCTATGCATCACATACTCTGCTGTCCCAGCTCCTGAAATCCTATCTCGGTAAAACCAGTCCAGCCCGGACCCCTCCCATATCACCACCACCCCTGTCACTTCCCTTCATCCTGTTGTCTCTACAGAAATTTCTGTCAAGATTCCTCTGCTTACTTAGAATCTTCAACTGAGCAGTTACTATGAAAATGGCTAATGGTGCCAAGGTCAAGGAAAGAATTCAGAAAATGAAGAAATGATAACCCACCAGAATGCAAAATCAGGGGAGTATCTGATACTGGAAAGAGAAGCCTCACTTCACAACCAGTTGTTTGTAGGACTTGTGAGGAACACAGCCACAGGAAATCCATCCACAAAAGATGCAGTGCCCTAACTAGGACTGCACCTGAATAGTGATGTGTAATTTATCAATGAAATCTAGTGTACTTTTTTTCACAAAAGTTACATTGTAATGTAGATTAACATGAAATGTTTTATAACAAAAAACTTCAAAAAAAAATAAATAAAGATTCCTCTGCTCACAGACACTGTCCTACAAACATATCCACCCCTTGACCTCTCTGCAGTGTTATTACTGAATCATATCAGTGGTTCCCCTCTTAATTTCTGTCATAATAATGTAGAGAAGAGGCAAGAGAACTAAAATGTTAAATGAAGCTATATTCAGAGACTGAATATGCAGATCAGCTCTGTAGCCAGACCAAGAGGAAACCTGTAGAACAAAGGAAGATTTCTGCTAGGATTCCTCACAAACCATTTCCCCACGCTGTGAAGGAAAACAGAGAAACAGAGTCTTTAAGTCATGCCCTACACAAAATAAAATCATTTGTTCCCTATGACTAAAATCATGGGGAACATATGGATCAAAGGCTGGGAATGGCCAACAGGCCTTTCACGCTACACATATTCTTACCTTTTCATGCTACATACTCTTATCCTTTCACACTGCATGCCCATATCAGAGGAAAATGGGTAAGCAAAGTCTTTAAACTGTAAGTCACGGAAACTAAGAATGATACATAAACTAGATTCTCCAAACAGTTGGGATCCCTCTCAGTGCCTTTACTCTGTCTCTCTCGCTGTCCCTGTCTTTCTCTATTGTCTCTGTTCCTCTGAATCTCTCTCAGGCTCTCTCGCTCTCTGCCTCTGAGAGGAGGCCACACTCTGTGGAGTGTTACCCCTTCTCTAATCCTTTTGACTAACTTTGGCGGGAGTTTGAAGTCTTTCTGGCACTCAGCAAAGAACCTTTTTTTTCTCTCAGTGCAGTCCCCTCCCCCACCAACTTGGAGAATTTGCCTTCTCCTGCATCAATAAGCCCTAGAGGTCGAGGCCAAAGCCGAGCCGACAGCATTGTTGTTTGCACCTGATGCACAGCCTGAAATGGGGCTGGGCCTGCAGCAAGTACATGTTAGAAATGCTGACCTGAGCAGTAGCATCAGAATGTGGCTGCCCTTGCTTTGACTATTCTGTAGTTTGCTCCCTCCTCATGGATCAGGTTACTTCTGCCATTTGCCCCTATAAGGTGGACCGATTATTAGATTCAGTTTTTAGGTGAAGAAAACTGGGGAGATGAGGGGCAGGATTTTCATCTCTGGGACACCCCTTCTTTTCCTTCTCAAATTGCTGAGAACTGGGCTACCCCTCCCCCAGCATTACCAGCACCCACTAGATCTCCCAGTGCCTGCTACAAGGCAGTTTAAAAGGGAGTGGGGGTGGGAATGAATGTCTGCACTGTGGTGGCCTTGTAACCACAGACAAAGTCACCACTGCCGGAGTTAACATTACCTGCTCTGGTCACAGCATTATTCCACAGACCTTAATTACATCCTCCATATGGAAGGTATTCTAAAGTATTCTAAGTAACAGAAGGTGACATGGTCATCAGGAGCAAAGGCTCTGGAGTCCTACAGGTCTGAACTTGGATCTGTTTTTGCCTTAGTTTTATAACCTCACCAGGCCTCAGCGTCCTCACTTGTCAACCACAGATGACCCCTGATACGACCTTGCAGGATCTTGTGAGGGGTGAGGGTGAAATAAGTCATGCGTGTAAAGCTCTAGGCACAATTCTTGTTTCAGAAAGAATGCTCTATAAACGGGACCATTTTCTGATGGTGACACTCCAGGCCAGCACCTCCAACAGGCACAGAGTCGCACTGGGCAAGTGCAGTGGCATTACCATCTCAACAAACTCATTTTTCCAGAGCAACAAGTTCATGTGGAACCAGAATGGAACAGACCAGAAGGATGTCACGAACGTGGAGCCACGTGGTGGCCGAGGGCGACAGGGAGGGGTATCTCCTTCAGCTCCCTCCATTCTCTGTGATGGATAATCTGAGCTCCAAGTATTGGGCTCCAAGTTCCTCTTTCCAATCAGGTGATCCCTCTGACACTCCTTTAATAGGTATGCAACTTCTAACAAAAACCGGAAATAAAAGCAAAGGATAATTTAAAATTGTTCAACATGTGTGTATTGGTCTTTCATTTTTCAATAAAAAAAAAAAAAATAGCTCTGTATGACACAGCATCCAACCCTGTGAACTTCCAGGGTGGGAGGGCCCAGGGCCTCCTCTGACACCCCATCTAAATGAGCACACCCACTGCCCATCATGGCACTGTTTGTTCCCTTCGCGGCATTTGCCCTCCTCTGTACCTGTTATGCGTGTTCTTTCTCATCCATCTGACACAACAGACCATATGACAGGGGCTGCGCCGTGTCGCTCTCAGCAGGCACTCAGTACAAGGATGTGAATGCAGGAAGTCCATCTAAGCATCTAGCCGAGAAGACACAGAACCCCGAAAGAATGTCAAAACAAGGAAGTGGTGCCAGGTGCCAAGTAGGTGAGAGGCTGGGAGGAGGACAACGGAGGACTGTCTCAGGGAGAGCCTGGAGACTGACCGACCTTGGTTAACCAGGAGGGAGAGCACGAGCGCCTGGAGGACAGAGATCGTGCCATCCTTCCACGTTCCCCCCCTTCCCTCGGTGTCCTGGACAAGGCCTGGCACATAGGACATGTCCAGTAATATTTGTGACTGAAGGAACAAGTGTGCAGTGAAACCGACCTGGAGAAAAAGGAAAAGCGGAAAGAGGTGGAAAAGCCCCTGGGATGTTTGGAGGCTGACTGCCCATGGTCAAGGCTGCCTGTGGTCAGAGAGGGGGTGGGGACGGCAGAGGGGCTGAACGTGAGCGTCAAGTCTGGACTTTCTGTTTTAAGTACTAATGGGGAAGCAGGGGATGTTCTCACTTTGAGTTCTACTGAGTGTTGTGGTCAAGACCAGCAGAACGCCTTCCCCTCCAGCCCACTGACAACTTGGAGAGAGAGGAGAGCATTGACCTCAGGCTGACCACACCAAGAGGCAGGCGGAGCCCTGGAAGGGGAAAGGGCTAAAACTGACCTTTGAAAGAAAAGAAAAGCGTTAAAAGGGAAGGGGCTGCAGCCCTAGAGAGCTTCCTTGGGAGTGGCAGATAAGACAGATTCCAAAGACACACTGTGATTTGGAAGAAAAGACTCAAGGACTTATAGGGCTTTAGAGTGACCGAAACACCAGCTTTATGGAGAACATCCCCGTCCTCCACCTTACCCTCTTCAGCTCTGAAAATATATATAGTCTTTGTCTGCAGTTCTAGCACAGAGATCCCCAAACCCTTAGCATTTCCTGAGTGATAGGAGTGCCTTTTGTTATTCTTAAGAAAACCCTTTTAACTCTACCCAAGTTTATGCTAGTGAGGTGACTCTTAGTGGCCCCTAGGTAACCTCTGGATGGGGCTGATCGCCAGAGGAACTAACCTCAACATGAGAAAGTTGGAGCTTTCATTCCCACCCCCACCTCTGGGAAGGAGAGAGGGGCTATATACTGAGCTCAGTCACCCATGGCCAAGGATTTCATTAATCATGCCTACATAATGAAACCTCAATAAAACCCCCTAAGTGGGTTCAGGAAGCTGTCAGGGTTGTGAACACATTGAGAAGCTGGGAGAGCGGCTCACCTGGAAAGGGCATAGAAGTTTCTGGGCACCCCCCGTGCCCCCATATTTCTCTTCCATTTGACTGTTCCTGAGTTGTACCTTTTCTAATAAACCAGCAATAGTAAGTAAAGTGCTTACCTGAGTTTTGCGAGTCATTCTAGCAAATAATCGAACTTGAGGAGGCATCACGGGAACCCCCAGATTTATAATCTGCAGAGCACAGGTGTGCGTAGCCTGGGAACCCCACCTGTGACTGGCATCTTCAGTGGGACAGTATTGTGGAAGTAAGCCCTAAAGCTGTGTAGTCTGTGCTAATTCTGGGTAATTAGTGTCAGAATTGAACTGCATTGGTGGACAGGCAGCTGTCTGAGAATTGGTGTCGGGGGAAAAAAAAACAGAATCCTAAAACTTCAGCTTTAAATAAATATCTTATATTTGATTTTAAATAAACATGTTATATTAAGCAAGATCAATTCTAGGCCAAATCTGTCTTCAGACTCCTCCTTCCCGGTGACCATGTCCACCTTTTCCTTGGTTGTCAATGCTGCCATCATGCGGGACTCTGGGAGGTGGAATGGTTTACAGCTTCGCCTCTCCCAGTGGTGTTAAAACATAAAAGAGTGCCTCTGAGAAGGAACTAACTTTCCTGGTGACCTCTCAGGTACCAAATCCTGAGTGGTCATAACTTTCCTCATTTGCACATATTAAGTGATTCCCCCCCCCCCGCCCCCGTGTGTGAAGAGGTCCCCACAAAGTATACGTGCTGTTCAATTTCATTCAAAAGACATCTTTTGGAAGCCTGCCCGCAAACACAAGATACATTGTGTTAGGTCCTCGACATGCGGTGTTTCATTAACCCTCACAAGAGTCAGCAAGGGTAGGCGGGTTTCACAGAGGAGGAAACCAAGACTCGGAGAAGACAATGCACCTGACCAAGGTCACATAAGCTAAAGGGGCAGAGGCAGGGCTCCTCCCTCAGGAACACTCCCGTCCATCTACTGACAAGGCTAGATCTAGAAACAAATCGCAACAGTTCACAGGTAGAACACGGAGATCTCTGAAGCAGAGGGGGGACATGTGGGAGGGAGAAATTAATTCCGAAGCGCAAGAAGGACTTTGTGGAAGAGGAGGCTTTTGACCAGCAACTTGGAGAAAAAGCAGGGTGTCCAAGGACAGAGACGAAGGAAAAGATGTCCTGGCAAAGACCTACTTGAGTGCAGGGCACAACAGGAGGGCTCAGAGCAGGTGTCTTTCTCATACAAGTGATATATCAAGTGCTATAGTTTGGTCCTTCATTCCTCAGCTTCTCAATTTGCTTTTATCTTTTTGCTGATTAGCACCAAACATACATTTGTATCAAGCTTACCTTGAACACGTCACAGTATAATTTCATTAGTTCCTTTAAACAGTTCTGAAAAGTAGTGAAGGTGGGTATTGTTAACATTTTGCAGAGATTATATGACAGACACAAGGTGATTTTTTAATAAATGCTGAATGAATGAATGAATGAATGAATGAACAACTTGCCCAAGGTTACAAGCACTAAATAAGAGAGGTAGGACCAAACTTTGCTCTACTGTCTCCAATCCCATACTCTTTTTCACTACTGTATGTATATATCTGGAGGACTTACCAACGCCATTGTGTGTGTATGTGTGTGTTGGGGGTGGGGAATTAGACTCATTATTGTGTTTTATAATGTGCTGATCATTTGAAAAAGGCTCTGGGCCTGAGAACAATACAAGCATTCATCAAGCACTTCAATACACTGACAGCAGCAACAATAATGTCAAATTAAAGGAAACAGAGTATCTCACGTGACTCCTCTCTTGAGGAGTCAGTGCAAAGGCACCAGGCTTTGGGAAAACAGAACATTTACTGGTAAATGTAACTGTCATTTACTGGTAACTGTGAGTAACCATCAGGCCAAGAAAGAGGCCTTAGAGATCACCCTCTTATTTTGCAGAGAAATAGTATCTTTTTACTAGTTTTACTCTTTGGAGAAATGTGTCACTTGTAATGCTTAGTAGAGCTGATCTGGCTTTTAATTCTGCTTGTGGTTTCTACCATGAGTCCTTCAGGCCACCAGAAGAGAAAAGGCCAGCTCTACAGGGAAGCATCTCAAGATTCCAGGCCCACCAGAAGTCTAACAGGCTGGCCGCAAAGCTGGAGGGTGGGCACAGACTGGCTCCATTCTTGTCACCCAAGAGAATGTAACAAGTAGAAATAATTACTGCCTCTCTCAGACTTGGGCTAATAGCTTCTGATATTGATATGCTACTTGACTAGAGGAATAAGTTTGAGGTTTGAGAATTTTGCAAAAACAGCTCCTTGTCAGGAGTCTTTCCTGAAGAAATGAGAAAATGTGTGGAAAATAATGACTGTTTTTCAAAAATTTACAGGAACCTCAGGATCAGACTTAGACTCACTGGGAACAAAGAGATTTGGAGATTTCACACTTTTCCCTGAATCCCACATCTTGCCCCTCCCCTTCTCCCTTCCCTGGACTTATAGGGTGCTTGAACTTGGGGTACTCTTAAGATGGATTTGAGAAACTATTGAGAGCTTCCATCTTCTCAGTAGGTGCCTTCTCAATGAATAAATCTTTCCTTACTCCAAACTCTAATCTATTGAATATTGGCCTTTTAAAGCTACAGGCACACAAACCTTGTGATGGCAAGGAACACACACCCATACACTGTGGGTCAGCCTGAGGGATGTATAATGGCCAGTCCCTGCCCTCAGAGAACTAAGACCTTGTTAATGGAATGTACAGAACACTGTCTCCTGAATGAGTTGCCCTCACTATAGAAGTGGCCTTACCTAAGGCAAAACTGAATAATAAAAGTTTGTCTTTGGTATATCTTTTCTCACTACGTCCAGGACCCTCTTTGGCCCATTCAGTTTTTTTACCTCTCACTACTCAAGGCCCTAAGACTTTAGCTCTTCTTGCGTAGCTCCCTTGTCTTCTGACTACCATACCTTCCCAGCCTAGGAATCAATATCTAAGGCTTCTAGTCTCCATGTCTCAATGAGTAATTAAGGAACCTAATTCTCACTAACGTGATACCTGACTAATATATCATCCTTCCCAGGTGATGGAACATTTTGTTCATCTAAAATAAACACTTCTCTAGAAACCATCAGGAAGTAACATAAAAGGTAGGAATTTCAGACCAGCAAGGCAGGAGAGAGGAAGATATTTTTGGCTCGCCAGGTTTTCCGGAATTCTCAAATCATAACATTCTGATGGCCTTGGCAGGCTAGTCTACCACACATTCATCTGCGGGTTTTTACTGAGCCCCAGCCCCAACTGTTTTTGCAGTCCTGGTATACCAGGAATCTTGGAAATACCAAGAAGCTCTAGAATTTATAATCCAGAAAGACAAGAATAACTCAAGGGAAAGAACAATTAGATGACAGTCAAGAGTTCAGTCTGTGCTGTGTGAGTATTAGTGCTATAATAATTTAGAGAAAGAAAAGATCGTGTTGTGTGGGAAGAGTCTCACTTTATGGTGGAATGAGACTGGGTCTAAAATGCTGATAGAAGACAAATATGGAACATTCCAGGCTTTTAAAAAAGGTACTGAAAAAATTCCCCTGGAGATTCCCCTTCTCCTTCTTTTCTCAAAATTTCCACTTAAACTTCAGAAGCTGCAAAGCCTATCTCCTCAAATTCATCCAACATCAAGGGCTGGGGGAAGACAGCCATAACTCAACTGGATTTCCCACTGCTGCAAGGACTGTAGGAAGCTTGCTTCCGCTCTGGCAGGTCATGATCCTCTTGGTAATCATGTGCCCAAAAAACCCAAGTCAGTGTCGTTACACTGGAAGGGCCGGAAACAAAGAGCCAGGAATGCTGAGGAGACAGTTTATCTTCCTGGAAGGCCCAAAAGAGATGCCTCTGGCCACCCGAGGAGTGGGGGGGACGGGGTTGTGCAGTCACCGCCAAGGCCTGCCAGAGTCGAGTGGCAGAAAAGACTATGAAACTGAGGACTCACCCTCAGCCAGTCCCAGGAGCTCTGAAAAGGGTCCACACCCACTAAGGGGCTGTCTGCCTTGTTCATATCTCTCCCCAAAACAGGGACCATTCATGTTTATCTTGTCCTCCCCTCCCCATCACTGCCCTCTTTTCTTCATTTCTCCGTTCTTTCACTCTGTCTTCTTCTTCATGCTCCTCTCTTGTGCCCCAGCTCACAGCTTCTTGGCCCACATTTTTACTCCAGCTATATGCTGCTGTCACTTGTCTCGGTCTTCGCTTTTGGGACACTAGGACTGACTGTGGACAAACCTGGAAGAGAGAAGGAATGAACACCCTACAGGGTTACCCTTGGCCAGGAGGGCAGGAACTGGTGGATAAATGTCCCATCTTCTTTCCCTTGAGTTCTGCAGGATTCCTCAGAGGTAAACAGCAGGACCACGCCCCAGGTGGCCTCCATGGAGACTAACTTGGTAACGCAGGAACCCTGGGGATGGCTCTCCCTCCTTCTTTGCATCCCTCCTCCCAGTCCCTCCCTCCTGTTCCTGGGGTACTTCCCCAAATCGACTGCCTGTATACAAATTCTTGTCTCCAACTCTGTTTTTGGAGGAACCCAGAGCCACAGCTTTCCTTTCTCTCTTTTCTTCCCCAGTCCCCTCTTCTTGTTGCTGCTCTGTTCCCTCAACATACATTCTACTCCCCAGTCTACCTCAGAGACAGTGTGCCCCAGGCCGACTGAGTGTGAGAGAGTCGGAGATACCATCAGCACACTGTTCTTCAGAGCTTTGGTCTCTGCATCATCACGCCACTGAGGTAGAGGAGGGAGGCAGGGGCAGAGAGAGGATAAAAAGAAAGATGCTTGTGGTTTCTAAAAAGTCTTTAATTGGAGTCGGGGTGACTGGGGTCGAAGATGGGGGAACTTTCCCCTTTGCCTCTTAGTTTTTCTTGCTAATCGAATAGTTCAAATAACATACAGTGGATTAACAGGGGGAAAAAAATCAAGTTTTAATACATTCACACAGGGAATTCATGTAAGGATGGACATTTCAAGGACAGGCAAAATGAGGTACATATGTCATTCAGAAATGTGGAGGGAGAAGTAAGGCAACTCACAGGGAGATAAGAAGAGTTATTGCTTAGTAAACAATGTATATTGGCTATCTTGAAACAATGGGACACGAACAGGGGACTTTGGTCAAATGGGTTCCTCCCTGACAATCACACCTAGTTTATATTAAAATATAGTCACCTATGATGATAGCTCCCTTCCAGGAGCAAGACCTTTGTCTAAATTCTTCTAGGCAGTAAAGGGGAGGTCAAAGGTCTCCTGAGCCTTCTGGACCTTGATTATTTTCAGCCTGAAACCATCTGCAGACCAGACTGGCACACATTGGGGTGACTGGTTCTGGACCCCTACACTAGTCATGTCTGAGAGATCTATTTATATCTTGTTCTTCCTGGGCACCTTGCTCTCTGGAGGGACCTGGTGCTGACTGGAGGAACCCCTTTCGTCCCACACGGCCCCTCCAACCCACCCTCCCCCCACCATCCCACCTGGACTCATTTCCCTGAGGGCTTTTTTCCAGCCTCCCCAGGGTGCCTCTCCCTCCCAGGGGTCAGCTTGACCTTGAGCAGCACCTCAACTCTTGAACAAAAGAACTTTCAACACTCATCAGCAGAAGGATTTCCCTTCTGGGATTGCCCTAGGCTACTGGGAGGACACATTACCTTACAATCTAGAGAACGAAAAAACACTTAGTAAGCTGCCGCGTTCGAGGCAACAGGAGTAAATTCTTGGTTAGTTCAGGCCTTGGCGAAATTTCTGGGACATAAGAGAGGGAGAAAGAGCAACACTTCAGGACCTAAACAAAGGATCCAGAATTCATTCATAGTGGATGATAATCTAATTCTCCAAATCAAGTATACAAGAAATCTCACTTTTTTATATCCTGTAAGTCAATTTAATTTCTGCTCTAAGGCCCCAGCCTGGCAGAAAAGTCCATCCACATCAGTCATGGCTGAAGCCTCATTTCTTTTCTTCACCCAGGACCCCTAGAACCCAAGTACCCAGAAAGTCAGGGTGGGATCTAATCTTCTCTCCATGCAGATAGGTCATTCTCCAAAGCCCAGTAGTGGATAGTGGCTGGGCTCTGTTTCCATGTCAAGTAAGGGGAGCAGAAATCTTTGCCAGGGCTGAGATCCCCAAAGGCCTCCCAACACACGGAAGTGGACTGACCACCTCCATAGGATGGCTGTGTAGAGGTGAGGGTACCTGCGCCTCTCCCCTTCTAAGCCCTCACGATTTCTTCTCTCTTAAAGGCCATCTCCCCTCGTTTCCCCTTCCCTTCCCCTAAATGCACATGAAACCTAGTGAGTTTAGATTTTTAAAAAGGACAGTAAGAGTCACTGACCTTGGGCCCCTTCTGCTTTGCATGAAGCCCGGATCCCTGAGATAAGGAATTACCAACTGGCAGTCTACTCGAAATGGAAGCGGTGGGTGAACTACTACAAAAAATACACAAATTAATATATCAAACCATCATCCTGCCACTCATTCACTCTTCAGTATTTGATAGACACCTTGGGAGCCAAGCACCACTCTAGCACTGGGGACACAGACGTGACCAGAGGAAATTCCTCCAGGTGCAGTGCTCAGACTCGTCTGTCTTAGTGGGGAAGACAGACATGAGATCATCTAACATTAGGATTACATGACAACATAATAGAAGTATGTACCCAGAGTCACAGAAGCGGAGACAAGGAAGCTGTAGACTTGGCCTGGGAACACTCACCTAGGAGGAGACCTCTGAGCCAAGACTCTGAGAATGAAGAGAATTCTGCAACAGAGAGAAGAGGAAAGGCATTCTAGGCAGACCTCACAGCAGAATCAAAGAGCCGAGCCATTCTCCAGAGAACGAGTGGGCCTAGAGGTAGAGTGTCCATTTGGGAATGATGAGAGCAACAGTGAGAGATGGGTTTAGAAAAAAGAACAAAATCTCCAAGAACGCCCTATCTGTAACATGGGCTGTGACGGTTTTCTCTTTTTTCCTCATTGGTGTGGGGAGAGGGTACAATAAAAAAAACTCTCTCTCTTCCTCTCCTCAACTTTGAAACCAATTGAGAAACAAGACGCAGGAAACAGGTGAACATTTAAATGCTGAATTTGTGGTAGATAAAAGCTAGACTGGAGGACACAATGTGGACACGAGTCCTGTGGCCTTTCTGATATGTTGTGGCCGCTGCGGACAGACATTCACCCAGCTGCACATAGACCCACCTCAGCCCTTCCCCCAAAAAGCATGTTTTCTGTGTGATGAACAGCCCAGAATACACCCCCTCTGCAGACAGGCGAGCACTAAAGAGAGTATTGGATTGATTCACCAGGGCTGCAGTAACAAAGTACCACTGACTGTGGGGCTTAATTAAACAACAGACATTTATTTCCTCATAGTTCTGGAGTCTAGAAGTCCAAGAGCAACGTGTCAGAGGTTTAGTTTCTTCTGAGGCCTCTCTCCTTGGTTTACAGATAGCCTCCTTCCTGCCGTGTCTTCACATTTTGCCCCTCAGTCTGTGTTGTCTGTGTCCTAATCTCCTCTTATAGTGGATTAGGGCCCATCCTAAGAAACCCATTTTAACTTAATAACTTCTTGAAAGGACCTATCTCCGAATACAGTCACATTCTGAGATACTGGGGGTTAGGGCTTCAACTTATAAATTTTGGGGTGACACAATTCAGCCCCTATAAGTACCCGGCAGTTCTCAGCAGAGCATGCTCAGTTTCTTCCCTCAGACTTTCCAATCAGATAGGTCTTTCTTCCCAGGAGACAGGCCAGAGACTCCAGGAGTGTGGCGGAAATGAAAACACAGGAGTACGAATGGAAGTTCCATGACACACCCCACATAGACTATGGGTACTTGTGTTATTTTTGTGTCCTGAAATAAAAGACTACCTTACACTTATGCAGACATCAAACTTTCAAAGTATTTTCATATCCATAAAACAAAGCATAGAAAGATAGATACAAGAGTTTTTGGAAATCACCTAATCCTACTCTCTCCACTTACAGAGGAAGGACTCCAGGCCTAGAAGTTTAAGAGACCAGCCAAGAGCCATACGATTAGTTAGTGGTCACATGTCTTCCAGTACTCTCAAATGTCACAAGTTCACTTGACTTTAAGGTCCTCCAAACAAAACTTTTTTCCATCTTTATATCTTCTCTGTAGCACCTATCCTGAAGATCAACACAACTTTTAAAAAAAGGAATTGAAGTAAGAGAGATTCTGAGAGAGGCTCCCTACTCTAAATGGACTTCTGTTGCTTGGCTTAGTGTATTTGTCTATACTTGCATTCCTTAGTGTTCAGCATGGGGTCTGTTCCACAGCTGGTGCTCAATTTATATTAGCGGTATGCATGCATGAATGAATAAATGGATGAATAGATGATTGATTGATTGATTGATTGATTGAAGAGCCAGAAAACTGGAGACAGAAAATATCATGTTTTCAGAAGTGGATAAAGAGGGATTCTTCAAACAATGGAGCTGCGAACTTGGCATTGATCTAAGGCCTCTGTTGGGCTTGTATTCTGGCACCCCTCCCCATTCTCCAGGGATCTTTTTGAGGTCATCTTGGGATCTTTCCTCTCCTCCATTTCTATATCAAATTTGTTTCCAAGTTCTTCCCTATCTTCTTCTTTTCCATCTCTGTTGCCACATCCTGGCTCAGGCCCTTATCACGTCATGCTGGTCTGGACTCATGTGTCTGGGCTAGGTTAAACACAGAGGCCAGGGAGGCAACTGGGAGGCTATCTCAGCAGATCAGGCTTCAGTGGACACTTGTTTGTCTCCCCTCCCCCTCCACAGCCAGTGTCTTCCTCCTTATCTGCTCCCCTCATATGGACCCCCTGCCTCCTTTCAACCAGCTCCAGCTCCTCACTTAGCCAACCACACTCCCCACCCCTTCAGGCTTTCTCTACCACCCCACCCAAGCCTACCCTTCCCCCAACCCCTACTTCAGGTTTCAATTAACTAGCTGCCCATAGAAAGATTCCAGCAAATTTATTCTCCCTGAAATAGAAGTGACCCATAACAAGACTTAATGAGATCATCCCCCAAGGAATTTAATAAGGGACAATTGCTCCAGCCAGTCGAATGAGAGCGTCAGCTGTGTCTGAGGGAGCATTTT
>CM053504.1:70744899-70813736 GCA_028627145.1 Eidolon dupreanum | reverse complement strand
ACGGCCTGATCAGATTTCATTACACCACCCTCCACTCAAGGGACCAGAGCCTTGTGATAAATTGGTATAATCCCTGGGCCTGAAGTGGGAGAGTGTTTGGGTGAGGGTCTGTGCCCTGGTTGGAGTGAATCTCACCATGTGATTTGACTCTGGCCCCAGAACCCCAGGGATAGCCTTTCATGAAATGGGTTTGTCCTTTCTCTTCCTCTCTGGAAATATTTTTTAAATATGACCGCCCTCTGGTGGCTAAGATTATATATGTAAATACTCCATGTCCTTCAAACATGATCCAGACAAGAGATTCTATGTCACAGGAATGAGAGAGTTGCTGGATCGTGTTACTGAGTTTGTTTGGGATTAGTATGGAAGAATGGGAGGTAATACCTCTTTTCTGTGTGTGTTGGCATAAAAATACAGACTTTAGGTAGTAAATCGGATCTGGACCATTCGGGCTATAAACTTCATGCGGGCTGTGAACCACTTCTTTTGACCCAATGTTTTATCCTAGTGCCCAGCAGACTGTCTGGAACAGAGTAAGTGCTCAGAAATATTTGTTGAATGAGTGGATGAACTGCAGGCATGCCTCAAAGACAGCAACCACAACCGCATTCATTTTTACCTTCTATTGCTGCCTCTTTGTAGACACTGAAAAGGCACTTTAAAAAATTCATCATCTAGTATTTATTTTTTAAAAATAACTCAATAAAATCAGAATAGAAGGACTTTCTTGACATGATAAAGAAATGAATGGGATACAGAGAGCAAACTGGTGATTATCAGATGAGAGGGGGTTGGGGACTGGGTGTAAAAGGTGATGGGATGAAGACGTACAAATTAGTAACTACAAAACAGTCATGGGGTTGGGGAGTACAGCAAAGGGGATATGGTCAATAATATTGTAATGGCTGTGTGTAGTGCCAGATGGGTGCTAGAGTAATTGGGGGATCACTTTGTGAATTATATAATGTCTAACTATTGTGCTGTATACCTGAAAAAATACAAAATTGAAAGAAAGAAAGAAAGAAAGAAAGAAAGAAAGAAAGAAAGAAAGAAAGAAAGAAAGAAAGAAAGAAAGAAAGATAGAAATCTGAACCCAGGCTTAAAGGTAAAACCCCTGTAGTGGAAGAATTTCCACTCAACTCAGGAATACAACAGGAGGTTCCTTTGGGCAGACAGTATTTTCCAAAAGTGGCCACAATGATATCTACTCTTCCACATGCTTTTCTTAGAATGTAATCCTGACAATCTACCCACTGGGTAGGGAGCCTATGTCCCTTTCCCTGACGCGGTGGGTGAACTTGTCTGACTGCTTCAGTTGATATAATATGATGGAAGTGATGGATGCTTTGTGACTTTCAATAAAAATGCTATACACTCTGCTTTGCTCTGTTGAGATGTTCACTCTTAAAGCCAGACACTATGTTAGGGAGAAGCCCAAACTAGACATCATGGAGAGGCCACTCAGAGGGGCCATGTGTAAGTGTTTTAGCCAGAGGCCAATAGCCTGAGACTCCAGCCACAGCCAGGAAAAACTGCCTGACTGTAAGTGAAGACATCTTCTGATGATTCTACCTCTTAGCTATTGAACCATCTCTAGCCTTTAAGTCTTCCCAACTTGAGGCACTGGATAGTAAGGAGCAAAGATAAATCATGTCCCCTGTGCCCTGTCCAGGTTCCTCATCCATGACTGTTTTATGCCAGTTTGGGGATAGTTTGATACACAGCAATAATGACTAAAACATTTACTGTTTACTACCATCACCATGTTGGTAGTACCATAACATGATGCTACTTCTTGAGAGAAAAATTAAAACCAAGATTTTTTGCATGTGAAATAATTATATATCTGGAAAAGCCGAGAATCAACTGATAACATATTAGAACAATAAGAGAATTCATAAGCAGCTAGGTTCAACACCTAATTTCTTTTCATTTTTTACTTGCATTAATGACCAATCGAAGTTGTAACTCTCATTGTGAACATATCTAAAACACTGGCTGCTCACAACTGGAATTCTAATTTCAAGTTACCATTAGTGGAGAATACACACTGGTTGCCAGCTTAGCAAATTAAAGTACAAGATGTCCACTTAAATTTGAATTTCAGTTAAACAGCAATGAAAGTTTTAGTATAACATTGTCCCATGAGTTCTATTTGTTAGAAGTCAATAAGCTCAGCCCACACTCAAGGTGAGGGGTTTAGACAAAGAAGAGTATACCTGAAGACAGAGGTCATTGGGGGACCATCTTACAGCTCCCCTGCCATAACCCCCTTCATAAATTTTCTTGAGAAATGTGTTTTATTCCAAATTGTTACTGCTCAGAGGGCAAGCCTGGATACCTCCCTTCTGGAATTTCTTTCTTGGACAATGATTTTATTCCATGAGCCAAAGGTTCAGAGGTTTTCCTACTAGGTTTTCATCTACCTAGTGTTGAATAGAATAGACGTGTTATTACCTGCTTCCCATGCGAATAATAAAAGGGGAGATGAAAGATGAATTATAGTGTTTGTACTTTATACGTCCAGTGCTGCTGAGGTCTGTAAGTCAGTTCTAAATATATGTCTGATTGATAGCAGGGTTGAGAGATGACATTTGCTTCCTATAAAAGAATGTGAACTGAAGTGGTAAACTTCAGACCAGTTAGGGTGGTACAGAGAAATCTATGTTAAAGTATAAACGTGGACCTATGTGGGTGAATTAATCCTTTTGCTGAGAACAACTAAAAGGCTAGGGGGAAAAAAAGTTTGAAGACATCAGAGAGCTGTGCAGGCATCCAGCACCCAAGCAGCCAAGATTCCAGAGAGAAGGGAAACTCCAGGAGCTGAGTATCGTTCTCCTTTGAGGAATGTGCTGAATCATAAATGGTGTGGGATAGAGCAGCTGAAAAGCTGAGTGGAATTTGATGCCAAGAGGTGGGAATCTGAGCAGAGATTTTGGTTGTCTCAACGGGGCAGGAAAGAAAAAAATCTGGAGTTTTGGACAATCAAAGCAGTCAGAACTTGAGATGCCACGATCCCTGGAAAAAAAAAGGAAGCTCGGGAAAGTGAACTCAGCAGTCTGAGTTGTTTTTTCTCCTTAAGGCGCTCTTCCATTTAGAAGCAGCACAGGTCAAGAGGTAGAGGACTGAGTCTAGGGATCAGCATTTTTGTCGTGTTGGGGAGATAAACCTGGGAGTTCAGGGGCCACCATGGTGGAGGGGTCCTGTGGAGGAAGCCCGAAGGACCCGACCTAGAAGTGGGAATGGGAAATAAAACAGGCCTCACGGAAACTAAAACCAAGCCCTGCTTCAGCTCAACTCCTGCTCCTATTCAAACTGCTTGCTAGAAATTAAAGAAATATCCTATATGCAAGAAGATGATATCATAGGGTGCAGAGGTCTTAAACTTGAACATGCATCTGAATCACCTGGAGGGCTTATTAAAACACTAATTGCTGGGAGCCGTCCCAGAGTTTCTGATTCAGCAGGTCTGGGTTAGGACTATGAATTCTCATTTTTAACAAGTTCCCAGGGGTTGCTGATGGCCTGCTTTCAAAGGCACTGATTGAGAAGCTCTCTAATTTTTCATACTCACTGTCTGGCATCTAATCAAAAAATTACCATGCCAGGAGACAGGACTAAGCAAAAAAAAAAAAAAAAAGGAATAACAGCAGATCCACTGGAGATAAAGATAGTAGAGTTGTCAGATATAGGCTTTAAAATAAGCGTAATTAATATGTTTAAGAAACAAAAAGATGGAGAGTTTCACCAGAGAATTGGAAGCAATACACACATACACAAAATGGAAACTGTAAACTGAAAAATACAATAACTGAACTTAAGAATGTGATAGTTGTTCTAATAGCATATTAACCAGAACAAGATTGATCATCTGGAAGATAAGTCATTAAAAGTTTCCAGAGTGAAGGAGAGAAAAAAGATGGGAAAAAATTGAAGGAGAAAAAAGAATGGAAAATACAGAAAAGAGAATAAGAGATACATGGGACAAAGTGAGAAAATATAACATCTAGGTAATTGGGATTACCAGAAAGGAAAGAGAGAATGAAGTAGAAGCAACACTCGAAAATATAATGGCTGAACTTTTCCAAGTAGATGAAAAATATCAACTCACTAATACAAGAAATTTCATGAACTTCAAAGAAAAATACACCCAGAATATTATAAAAGCACTGAAAACCAAAGATTAAAGAGAAAATCTTAAAAGCAGCTGCAGAAAAAAATATACATTACTTTCAAACAAATAATGTTAGGATGGAGGGGTGACTTCTCAGCAGAATGATGTGGAGGGACAGCCCTCAGGGTAGCACCCATGATCCTTGCCTCCTGGTGTTCATGCCCTTGTATGATTTACCCTTGAGCGTTAGGCAGGGCCTGTAGCTTCTAACTAATAGAATAAGGCCAATGTGATGCGATGTACATGATTACATGTACGCGAGTATGGAATTATAAGATTACATGATTATTTTACATAAGATTATGGTACCGTCTTCCTGGAGTCTCGTCTCCCTTGCGGGCTTTGAGAAGTGATTGTATTAGGGAATTTCATCTGGAAAGAGGTTGCAGGTAGTTACTAGGAACTGAGGGCAGCCTCAGCTGATAGTTCGCAAGAAACTAAAGCCCTTAGTTCTATGATCTCAAGGAACTGATTTCAGCCAACAAACTGAATGAACTTGGAAGTAGATCCTTTTCTAGTCAAGCCCCAGATGAGAGTACCGACCAATACCTTAATTGCAGCCTTGTCCAGGACTCAGCTAAGCTGAATCCAGACACCTGACTCACAGAAACTGTTGAGATAATGTATTTTGTTCTAAGGTATAAAGTTCGTGGTAATATTGTTACACTGCTAGAAAACTAATACACGATGGAAGTGAGAAAATACTTGAATGATATATTTAAAGTGCTAAAAGAAAATAATTGCCAACCTGTAACTATAAACCCAATGAAAGTAGTTTTAAGAATGAAGCTGAAAAACACAACCAAAAAGGAAAAAAATAATAAACTGGATGTTAACATTAATTCTGTTCACAAAAAATGCTATTAAAAGAGTAACATAGCAAGCCATAGAATGAGTGACATTTGCAATACTTACAGCTGATTAAGACCTCCTACCCAGAATATATAAAGAATTCTTACAAATCAATAAGAAAAAGGCAAACAGCCTAATAGGAAAATGGGCAAAAGACTAGACAGGTAATTCACAAAATAAGGTACCCAGGTAGTCAACAGGCATGTGAAAATATTCTCAACCTCTCAGTCATTAAGAAATTGTAAATTAAAACTACAATGGGATACTACTAATAGCCACAATAGTTTTAAACAAAAAAAATTTTAATGACAATACCAAGGATTTATGAAGATGTGGAGCAAAATTCAACCCAGGACTGTAAGATAAAAGGATTTCTACTGTGGTTGGGACTTCTAGTTACCTATTTGTTAAACCTTCCTTCCATCCTTCCTTAACTAACAGAACCCAAAATTTATTCTGCCCCAACAATGTATCCATGAAAATACTACATTTTCCAGTCTCCTTTGCACTGGGAATTACTTAAAGTGACATGGGCATGAAAGCTAGTGCTGCAGCAGCCAAGATGACTATGAGGTGACCTTGAGGATGGAAACCAGTGCTAAAACGTAGTGGACCACAAAGAAGGAATGAGAATCTCTGATGACCATGGAGGCCCCCATCTCCACCCTGAACTACTTGCTTCTGGCATTTTATATGAATGAAAGATAAACATCTCTTTTTTTAAGCTACATTTTTGCTTTCTGTCATATGCAGCTAAATTTAATTCAAAACTAAGTCAATGACCCAGAGGGACTTTTTGGCCAATAGAGAGCATTCTATAGAATTATAAACTTGTGCTAATGATACTCAGCAGCAATAGAGCAGTGATCCCCAACAAAGAAAGTAGATGGGACAGGGAAAATAGTTACCGAGAACGATCCAGAACCTATAAGATATACACACAGGAAAATCTGTTAGCTGACCATACATATACCATGTCCCATACATACATGACAACTAATTTTCAAATATCTATAGATGCTGTTTTGATGAATAAATTGAATTGATGTAAAAATGGTGTTAATTTCTGAAGTCACATTAGTGTTTCATTATTGTATATTTTCTCAATCATTGGATACTAATTACACAACCCTAATGGAGTGGGAATATTCGATAATTTTTGATGTTTCAAAAATATTTTGAATTGGAGACCATCTAAGTCATGAAGAATAATATATCTGTAAGTTGAAATACACAGTGTTAAAAGAATATAAAAATATGTATACATGTTGGAACCAATAGATAAGTTTAGTCTGATTCAGTCTGATAATAGTTATTGTTAGGGAGTAGAATTGGGGATGGGTAGGAAAGAGCTTAGACTTTTTAACTTTATGTACTTTTGAGTTGTAGCAACTGTTTACATTAAGCACATATTACTTTTGTGGTTAAAAGTAGTTTGGAGTTTTGGGACAGGGTGTTTTTTGAAGAGCTTGGGCATCCCCAGTCTGGATTTCTAAAGCAGTTGAAGGCTAACTAGGGAGATTGGGACTTAGTACAAGTTAGCCAAAAGCAGAGGATGTGAAGGAAAGATCTTTAGGCTGGGAATCTGGGTTCCAATTCCGACTCAGCCAGTGACTGGGTATGACATTTGGGCAGTCATTTTACTGCTTTGGACCTCAGTCTATGACTAAAATTTGGCTCCCAGTCCAATATTCTGTGAATTTAGGAACTGCCTCTCTGAGATTGAGGGGAAGTTCTTATTTACTTGTGTGGCCCCACTATCTAACATACAATATTTAATAAATAAATAAGTAGATGAATGAATGAGTGATAAGGGAGGTATAGGGCAATTATTATATTCATTTGACCCTTAAGAGCTTACATGATGTCTCTAAAGCCACATTGCTAGGTAGCATAAGAGCCGGGTTTCATACTCAGTGTCTGAACATGCTTTTGAAAATCTGGATCCTGAAGAGGCAGAGAGAGCAAGTCTTTCTCCCAATGTAGTGGAGGCAGTCTGTCAGCCTCAAGCTGCTGCTGCTGTTGCAGGGTTTAAAGACAACTGTAAATGTGAGAGCTGGAAACTGAAAGATAACCCTAAAAATATATACCTACACAATGTGAGAGGAAGCTGCACTGAGATCAGAAGTGGTCTGTGTACCATGGTCCTAAATAAAGCTGGCAGAGTGGCCTCTTTGGGTGGTGTCTCACCAAATCCAGGACATCAGTAGTTTAGGCACAGGGTCATTGACAGACTACGGTGAGGCATCTGTCATGTGTTCCTGTGATAATTCAGGGAAAAGGTCCCCTGGCATCCAAACAAGCTTAAAGGGCATCCAAACAAACTTAAAGGACACAATACTTGGTCTACTCTTAAAATAGCTTCAGACACATTTTGGTGAGGAACATCTTTTCATTCATGCTGTATTTCTAACCCAATATCCAACTTCACACTCTTCCCAAGGAGCAGAAGCTGTAATAGGTAATCATATTCTGCTAGTAGCTCTGAGCCCCTACCTAGGTCATGAGTTCTTAATTTAGTACAGATAGAAAAATCTATTGACAGGACAGAACATTCATCAAAGGACAGTGACCCTTCATGGCTTGGACTTCAATATGTCATGGTCCCTAAGTTTGTTGCTACCCTGGTTGGACTAGTTCAGACTGCTGAATTTTGGGGAAAAAAAAGTTTCATAGACTCAGAAATGGAGTGGGGAGGTGCACGTCTAATGAAGTAATAAAAACAAAATGGTCAAAAACCAAGTATCAAAAGACAGACACAACTGCACACAACGTTCTGATCCTGGATTGGAAAAAATAATTGTTATGAAGCATATTATTGAGATAACTGGAGAAATTTGGGTATGGACTGTATATTAGATAATATTTTATCAATGTTAGATTTCTTAAATTTGATTTTACTGATTATCTAAGAATGTCTTTGTTCTTATGGTGAAGTATTTAGGGGTAAAGCAGTGGTTCTCTATAGAGAGACATGCAACCCAGTAGTCAGAATTGGGGGTAGGGGGGAAGAGGCTTCCTCTCCACTCCAATATGTGTGGGTATATTTAATGTTTCAGGAATATATTCAGGTTAGAGACTAGAAATGGAATTAGAGCAAGAAGGTTTAATTCGGGGCTGCCATGGATGTTTGTCTGGCCACCCTTCACACTGTTCCTGGCACATCAAGGCAAATAGAGGGTCAGCCTGAGCTGTTGCCTCTGACTCCTCCATGGTCTACTCCATTTCTTCTTTGCTCTCTGGAACTAGGTTTCCTGGCTTCCTAGACCAGCCTCCCCACCTTCTTTTTTTAACTCCAAATTTTGTTGAAGAAATAACACAAAAGGGATTCACTTTGGATTCTGGAGACTAGAGAATATTACTTGCAATTCTCTATCCATACATTTAAAAATTTAGAAGACATGGCAAATTTCCTACTTTTTTAAAAGGAAGAAACTGTTGGATTTATTGATCTTCTCCATTGTATTTATTTTGTTTCATTAATTTTTGCTCTTATCTTCATTATTTCTTTCTGCTTATTTTCTTTGGGTTTATTTTGCTCTTTTTCTCTAACTTCCTGGGATGAATGCTCACTTCACTAACTTCATCTGTTAATAAAAAGTTCTTCCTCATTAATTTGCATACCTTTCCTTCAACAGTTTTGAGATGCAATTCACATACCACACAACTCACCCATTTGAAGTGTAGAATTCAGTGGTCTCCAATTCATTCAGACATGTTCAACCTTACCTTATAAAGAACTCTGTATGTTTTACCTGTCACCCTCATCCCTCATCCTTGCAGCCCTAAGCAACCATCAATTTACTTTCTATCTGTATGCATTTCTGGACATTTCGTATGAATGGAATCCTATAATACATGATCTTTTGTGACTGGCTTCTTTCACTTAGCATAATGATTTCAAAATTCATCCAAGTTAAAGCATGTCTTAGTATTTCATTCCTTTTTATGGCTGAGTAATATTCCATTGTGTAGATATGCTACATTTTATTTATCTATTTACCACTTGATGGACATTCGGGTTGTTATGAATAATGCTGCTGTGAACATTCATATTTAAGTTTTTGTGTGGACCATGTTTTCATTTCTCTTGGGTATATACCTAGGAGTTGAATTGCTGGGTCATATGGTAACCCTATGTTTAATCACTTGAGATCCCACTAAACTATACTCCAAAGCAACTGTATCATTTTACATTCCAATTAGTGTATGAGGGTTCCAATTTTCTCACAACCTCACCAACATTTATTATTCTCTCTTTTATTCTAGTTATCTTATTGGGCATGGGGTAGTATCATGTTGTTTTGATTTTTATTGTAATAACCAATAATGTCAAGCATCTTTTCATAAGCTTATTGGGCACCTGTATATCTTCATTGGGAAAATGTCTATTCAAATCCTTTAACCATCTTTAAATTGGGTTATTTTTTATTGGGTTGTAAGTGTTTTTATAGATTCTGGATACAAGTACCTTATCTGATATATGATTTGCAAATATTTTCCACCATTCTGTGAATTGTCTATTCACTTTCTTATGATGTCCTTTAAAACGCTAAAGTTTTTAATTATCATGAAGCCCAATTTATCTATTTTTTCTTCTGTTGCCTGTGCTTTTGGTGTCATATTTAAGATCATGAATATTTATCTTCTAACAGTTTTATAGTTTTAGCTCTTACATTGAGGACTTTGACTCATTTTAACATTTATATGTAGTATGAGGTAAAGGTCCAACTTTACTCTTTTTTAGCTTGTGGATATCTAGTTTTCTTAGCACCATTTGTTAAGATTGTTCTTTTCCCATTGGATAGTCTTGATATTCTTATCATTATGAAATATCTATATTTATTCCTGGTAATACTCCTGTTCTGAAATCTATTTAGATATTAATGTAAACTATTGATTACTGTTTACATTGTATATTTTTTTCCATGATTTTACTTTTATTTGTATCTTTAAAGTGAGGTGCCTGTAGACAGCATTTAACTGAATCTTGACTTTTTTATTCAGGTTGACAGTTTTTGACTTTTAGTGTTTAAACCATTTAATGTTTTTGATATGGTTGTGTGTAAATATACCAACTTGTTTCTATTTCTCACTTTTTCTTAATTCCTTTTTTCATTTCTTGCCTTCTTTGAACTGAACATTTTATATAATTCCATTTAATCTCCACTATCAGCTTATTAGCTACACCTGTTTTTGTTTTGTAGCTATTATAGGACAGGAATTGGCAAACTGCTCCCTGTGAGCCAAATCCAGCTTGCCATCTGCTTTTGCAAATAAATTTTATTGGAACACAGCCATGAAACTGAAAAACATGAAATCTGGCACAACTAAGGCAAATATCCTTCTGAAGACACTACTCAGTGTTCTCTGTAGTAGACAGTGGTTCCACTCTGGTTCACAGGAACATGAAATAGTCCCAACCCTTCACATGTTCCAATATTACAGTGGTTCTTTCACTGGCTTCAGGTGGTCTTCTCATATGTATGTGCAAATCAATAGTTCAGCCAGACTTGAGGAATCACCTCTTCAGGTCTCCAGAGCTCTTCAGCATTTTCTCTCTCAAATTTTACTTTGGTTTCCCCAAATTCTCATCTCTCAACTAGACGCTACCACCAGATTCTTTGGGTTATCCCTCCCTGAGCTGCAGATTAGAATCTCTCTCCATGCAATAAGCTGGGGCAGTCACAGGACTTACTTTGTTTTTTTCTCTTTTCTTAAGGATTAATTTCCTGTGCTTTTTCATTATTCAACATCTGAAGACCATAGTTACTCATTTTTTGTTTTTCTCTTTAAAGCAATAGTCAATCTGATCACTTTGACTCCATTATGGCCGAAAGCAGAAATCCAAGTTTGATACATGAAATTTTCATTATTCAGTTCTGAATATTTAGATTCATATAATTTCTTTGATTCACAGGTTATTTAGAATGTATTTCTTGAATTCCAAATATACATTTTTTTCATTTATTTTTATCTAATTGCACTGTGGTGAAAGAACATGCTGTGTATGCTTTCAGTCGGTTTGCAGTGGATTTCTCTTTCTGACCACTGTTTGGACAATTCTTATAAATGTTCTGAATGCCCATGGGAAAAAAATATGTATCCTATGGCAATCTGGTATAGGATTTTTTATATATCCATTAGACCGAGTTTGTTAATTGTGTCATTTAAATATTCTATATATTTGCTGATTTTTTTCTGCCTGTTCTATCAATTACTAAGAGGATGTAATCTATCTACCATGATCGTGGGTCCATCTATCCTTACTTTTGAGATATTTCTCTCATATACACTATATACTTGCAAGTTTTTAAAAAACATAATCTTTCGATCTTTGTCTTTTAACTGAAACAACTCATTTACATTTAATATAATTACTGTTTTATAAAATTTTGCTGGTCTCATGTTTCTTTTTTCTTATTTTGTATATTTCTTACTTTTTTCCTTGAACATTAATTTCTAAAGCTACTTTTTATCAGTTAGCTACTGCAGATAACCAGCCCAAAACTTAAGCTTCAAATAACTGTTTATTTCTTATAATTCTACGTTTTAACTCTATGCACTCCTGGCCTGGGCTTGATTTATCTCTGAAGTCTGCTGGTGACTCAGCTGAGGCTGGATAGTCCCTGGACGGTCCAAGAAATCCTCCTTTACATATCTGGCAGCAGGCAGCCTGATTGGTCTTGGGGTGGGGTGGGGGGGTTCAGCTGCTCCATACAGTTTCTCATCCTCCAGTAGACTTGCCTAGGCTTCTTCACATGATGGTCTCAGAATTCCAGAGCAGTAAGAAAGGGCAAGTTTCAATGCACAAGGTTTTAATCCTCTGCTTCTATCACATTTGCTATTGTCTCACTGGCTGAAACAAATCATAGGCCCACACCAGATACAAGAGGTGGAGGTAGAGAATCCACCTCTTGATGGGAGAAGTGGCAGAGTCAATCTGCAAATGGTGACTGCATAAAGATGGGAGGAATTATTGTGGTCATTTCCACAAGAAATCTACCAAGCTGCCTTACCAAAAGCCCTACAATTAAGTCAAAAGACAAATGACAAACCTGGAAAAATATTTGTAACTCAAAGCACAAAAGATTAATATAGCTAATATGTAAGGACCTCCTATAAATTAAGAAAAAGACCAAACTGCAATATTTAAATGGTTAAAGAATAGACAGTTTCAAAAAAAGGAAATGATGTCTTTTGTATTTTGTATTATATTTAACCACATATTTGTGGAAATGGAGAGGAGGGAAATTTTTTTTTTAACATTTTATTTTTATATTCCCCCCACCAAGAGGAGGGAAAATTTTAAGATCATTTAGATATTCTCTAAAAAAATGACTGCTTCTTAATCACATGGTACAAAATTTTTTGAAGTACAAAAACATGCACAGTGAAAAATTTCCTTTTTTACTTATGAAATATTGTACCATGCAGGAATTTTTAATATTTCAAAATTTTCAAATGTTTCAATCATTTTGTTTATGATTTCTGGATTTTGGTCATGTGTGTCTGACTCTACAATTATTTAAAAATAAAAGCATTAAAATTCCTCCCTGATTTCTTATACTATCTTTTTTTTTTTTTAATTAAATATTTAAATCTTTGATCCTTTGAAACTATCCTGACATAAGGTATGAGGTATGGATTTAGCACCATGTGTTGAATTATCCATCTCTCTACTATTGATTTTTTTTGACAGTTGTGAAATGTATGTTTATTCAGATACTTCTGACCAGTTGAACAACTTATCTAGAACAAATTACCAGATAAATTTTACATTATGTCTTCAGAACTGGGGCTTTTCAGCGACTTCAAATTTGAGGTCTTCAAATTTGAAGTCAGGAAACACATTCATGTCTGCTTTACCATACATTTGCTTATGGTTAAAAAGCTCCCTCCCAAACTCTTGCTAATATTCTGGGCCAGTATCAACAGGTCCTCCAGACGACTGTCACTTAGTTCTGTATTCTCTAATCCTGTCCATAAAGAGTTTCTGTACAGGATCAAGTTCTTTATTAAATGCCACTGCTGTAACAGCAATATTCCTCCTCAAATGGACTGAAATTGCAGACTAAATGGTTGAGGAGAATCTGAAGAGCCTCTGAATAATCACGGTGATTCCTGCACTCTGTCTAGAGCTGCCAGAGGCACGGCTGCCGCCACCGTTCTCTCTCCACTACTGATTTAAAAGGTAATCTTTTCCATAAACTATTCCTGCATATATTAACATTTGGAAGTAGACAGGTGAGCTGATCAGAAAGAATGACAGCAGACCCTTGGACAAGGAAGAGTAGGAGAAACGTAACATAACTGGAGTTATAGAACCTTTCCTTTTAACAAGTGATTGCATGACAACTGTCATAACAGAACTCCTGAAGGACACTTAACCACAAGCAATATAGAAAACTAACATTTTTAAATACGAAAACTATGTATTTGGGCATAAAAATGCAATACACAACCAGAAACCACTACCCTATCAATAATGACATTATCTCATCTAAGAACACAGAAATTAAATTATTAAGAAATGCCAAGAAGAAACAATTCTTTAAAGTCCTTTTACTCTGTTAGGGAAGACAAAGTTTATTTGGTTCTGGTCACAGTTCCATCATGTCTACTCTCTTTGTAAGTTCAGCTTCAATGGTATCCTAAAAGAAGAAAGAAATAACCTGAAATACTATAAAGAAGGACATAAAATAGGTGCTCTAACTTCTACTGTTATTTAAAATAAGCAAAAAAGAAAAACATTAAAATATAAATTAAAAAAAAAAAAACATTACAAATATTAAATATTCCCTTGCTGTCATATCTCTCCCTTTTCCCAAACTCCAAGAGTTTTCAGACTCTTGATTCTAATAAACATCAAAAGAGGGGAAAACTGTTTAAAAAATGAATTAGTGTAATGGTATATGACTAGATTTGTCTGCCCTTTACTCCTTAAACAAGTACTCCCGTAACACCTCTCAGATCACCTCTCTTCCATTTTCACGGCCACTGTTCTCATTACTTCTCATCTGGCTTACATAGGTCAACTGGTTTCTGCAATTTTCTTTATCCTTCCTCCAATCCACCCTGTACGCTCATTATAGAATCATCTTCCTAAAGAACTGACATGATCAGAAAGCATAGCTTTGACATTTCTCTCTGGCTTAAAAAACAAGGAAACACACAGGAACTTTCAGTGGCTCCCTATAGACTCCCTTCTCTTTATCTTAAAGGCCCTCTACATCATAAACCAATTGACCTTCTTTAGTCCTATCTTCCATTGCATACTCCTAGGAAGCTGGACCTCATTACCTGCCAAAGCTTACCTCTATTTTTCAGCTCTTGTGCATCTGCCAATTCCTTTTGCCTACAATATTCTATATCTCACAACCCTCTCCCTTCCCACTCAGGAAAATCTAAGCAAAATTTTAAAAGACATAAAAGACAATTATCTATTTTTTATGGAAAAAAAATACACACACACACACACACACATGCCAAGAAACTGTTAAAAGATGCACAGGAACAATACACAGAGACTTTGGGACTATGATTTACCTCTAAGGAGGAAGGTAAGAAGGATGAAGGGAGCTTGAGCTATATCGACATCTATTTTATTTCTTTTTTTAAAACCTGAAAAAAAAGGAACTTACTAATTCTCGCTTGGCTTCTTCAATTTTCACCTGAGCAAGACATGGATTCTTTTAAAGGAAAACAAAATAAAGAAAGGTTATATTATTTCAATTAGGATTCAAGGTGAAAAAATGCAACAATCCTTTTCAAAAGGCAAAAAACCTTATAGGAAGTATACCCCATGAAATTCAGCTTAGACTTTAAATCCTTAAGCATGGACTTACTACTTTCATGATCATTCAGTGCCCTTAGGGAAGGCTGGAGGAGATGACTTATTTTTTAATTCATAAAAATAGTTACCGGCATTAAATCTAAATAAGACTCCAATTTTTTCTTCAAAGGTATAGTTTGTCGTTTTAGTTCTGCCAATTTCTGGGAGTGAAAAAAACAGTCACAGAGTAATAGAGTTATTCACAATGCAACTAAATACTGACCATTTCTGAAATAAAACACAGCAAAACATTAACATTAGGATTTTTTAAATAACATATCAAATAAAGAGCTTTGAAGATAAACAGCCAAACTCACTTCCAATGGACTTGGTCCTTATAAGATACTTAAAATGGGAAAGTTATACTCCCATTTATTACGGATAGGATTTAAATGTGTTGTCTAGGAACACAAAATAAGTGATTAAGAGGGATTGAAATGTAAGGGAATAACGAGAGTCTCAAATACATATTTGTGAATTGTGAACTTTAGATTTCAAAAATCAAAGTACAAAGAAAACCTTAATAATAAAACAAAACCCCCTATTACTTCCTCTCTCACCAAAACATATATAACCCATATATAACTTAAAAACCCAGAATTGCATTCTACAGGAGTTTGGGAGCCTGCATTATTAATGTACACCGAAAGAGAAAGACCTAGATGGTTAGTACATAGTCCCTCAATAAATTTAATAAATAAATCAATATTGTATAACTGACTAGTAAAGAGTTTCTAGCATATAGTAATAAATAGAAGAATCCAAACAAATGTGGGGATATATACAGCTAACAAGGAATAAAGTTATATCAATACTGGTGAACATACGGTACAAAGGTAAAAGAATCAGGTCAATAGTGAATAAAGCTCTATGAAAAGCAATGAAAAAGCAGATTTTAAAGAAAGTTAAATTGGGTTAAAATAAGCTCACCTCTGAAAGTGCTACTAGTGACTGATGAGACAGAGACGTATCCATGCCTCTGGCTGAAAGTTTCTCCTACAATTACAAAAAAAGGGGTTCAGTTAAGAAAACTATTTTCAAAGTGACCATCATGAAATATTTTCAACATAAAACCCAGTAAAGAGATGCTACAAATCACAGATGAAAAGCCACAAATCCATCTAAGCACTTTCACGTTGCACACAAATGGTTTCCTTAGTCACGGGTTTGTAACAAGAGGGTGCAGCGCTGCAGAGCCTGGGCTTCAGAGTCTGGCTGTCTGCATTTAAAGCTGTATTGGCTGCTAAGCAGCTACTTAACCTTGGGCAAGTTACCTGTCATCTCTGTAGTTCCCCTATCTGTAAAAAGGGAATAGTAATGCTGCCTAGTTGTGAAGATGAAGGTCAAAAAGAAGTCTGAAGAGAGCTAACTATATTTGGTCCTTCACATGTACCTCGGCAGCTCTGATCCCACATCTGAACTCTTCTGACTTGGCTTTTAGGAAATCCATATTCTGAAGACGGTTGTCAACTTTGGCCCTTTCTGTAGACAGATGCAATTCTGCTTTCTTGAGATCCCTTTAAAAAGTAAAGTTGAAAACATTTTCTTCTCCTCAGTGAAATTATCATCAAAAGAAATGCTACTACTTTTTGGATTCAACTCTAGATTAGCCAAGAGTAGACAACACACTTGCTGGATTTTCTACCATAAATTTATATCCCAGACTAGCTCCCAGGTCATCTTCCCCTCCATGTTGCTCTGTGGGATTTTTCTCAAGGAATAGTGAATAATCTTAATATTAATCTATGCCAGTTATTCCTGGAAAAAGTAAATCTGCTGCTCAAAAAGGTGATTTAATATATCCTAAAGCCAATTTGAATTATGGAGATTCCAAAGGCCTCTCTCTTAAATGTGATGTGACACAGTGCCTTGCATATACATACTCAGTATTTGTTGAATAAATTTATACACTAACAAATTACTTGTGCATATACATACTCCTGAGCCACAGCAGCTAATCTCTAAGGCAACAGGGGCCTAAAGGAAGTCCAGAGGATCTGGAAAGATACCAGAGCTCTAGTAAGAAAGGGCAACAAAATATAATGTACTTTAAGTTGTACTGTAATTTATAAGTAAGAAAAATAAAATAAAATTCACATACATTTTGAAAATTATAAAACCCAGGTTTGTAAAAGAGAGGAATAAAGGTAAGAATTTGTATAAAAATTGAAAGTCAGTATCCAACTACCCCCACCTCCACCCATGTCATTTTCTACTTAAAAAACATTTTAGGGACCCATTTTTAAATGTTGTTTTAATCATATCTATTGATTTAGGAACTAAATCCAAAAATGTCCTATTACTGCCTTTATAATAAAAATTGTTACCACTTGCAACTCAATTACTTACTCTCGTAGACATTTTTCTAATACTAAAGTTGCAGTTAGATTTTTTTCCAGTTTTGCCAATTCGAGCTTGATTTCTTCATTTTTGGATTTGGTACGAAAAAGATCAGAGGTCAAATCATTCACTGCAGGGATAAAACTAAAAAAAGAATCTGGTCACATAAATGGACATTAAGGATAATAATAACAATTATTCTTCACTTCTAACTAACTTTAACTCTATGTGGATTCTTCCATAACCACACTGTTTCATACCTCTATGCACTCTGTACATGCTTTTCCCATTCCTGGAAAGCCCTTCTTCAGCTGGCAAATTTCCGTTTGTCCTTCAAAACTCAAATATGATTTGCTCCCATCCTGGAGTTATTATCCTATTCATCCCTGCTTCCCCAGTAGCTTGTATATATAAATATATAAATGTATAAATATATATTGCCTACCATGTAGCTGGTATTTGGTGTCTGCCGAACTGACTTAAGTCTAGATGTCTGTTGCTATACAGTCTACGTGTTCTTATACCTGAAACAGTACTCTTGAGCGCATATATATATACATATATATACACATACATACATACCTACATACATACATACATATATTCCAAGCCTTTATGCTGGCAATGAAACAGAACACTGTACAGTTCTCTGATCATAAGTTGTAGTGGTAATCCTAGTTAAGATATGGCCACCAGTGACAGTCATATGAACTTTAGATTCAGATTGGGTTTGAATCTCAACTCTTACAATTATAAAAAAGAGGGTTAAATTAAGAACTTTCCTCCTAGGGTTGTTGAAAGAATAATGTTATTATGCAGGTGAAATGCTTGTCACAAAGAATAAAGGTCTTTAACCTACCCTACCCAATATTGTAGGGACACAACCAAAAATCACTATGCTTAACCAGATGATTTAGTCTATCGCTTTTCTTATTTTAAACTTACAGGGAACAATGTAAGTGATACCTACTCCCTTTCCAAATATACATGAGAACCAAGCTTCACAAACCTAATCCTGGGGGGGAGGGGAACACTAAAGTTTAAACAATACTAAGTTTTTCTGAAGTAATTATACATACTCACTAGCAATGATAGTTAATTAAATTCAGTGCTTTGGCATTTACTGTTAATTTCCTACACAGAATTACCCTGAGAAAAAGTCTTGAGGTCAAGGCCTTATAGCATATGATCACAGAAATTAAAACTGTCATAAGAGTTACCTGGCTAGTGAGGTATCCTTTGTTTCAAGGGCCACCGCACTGTCAACCAAAGCATTCAGATAGTTAGAACCAGTGCTAGAGAGATTGGCAGGAGAAAAATTCACACTCTCCATGAGAAGGTCTTGAAGATGCTTGGCTGAAAAGATATGAGAGTTCTATAATGACTAAGATGTTTATTTTAATTTTTAATAGCTTATTTGAAATCTTTCACATATACAATCCGCCCACCCTAAAGTATGTAATTCAATGGCTTTTAGTATATTCAGAGAGATGCGCCCAACAATGCAATCAATTTTAGAACATTTTCATCACCCCAAAAAGAAACCTCATATTCCTTAGTTATCATTTTGATGTCCCAATCCAAGAAGCACTAGCAACCACTAATCTACATTCTGTCTCTATTTATTTGCCTGTTATGGACATTTCATATAAATGGTATTGTACAATACGTGGTTCTTTGTGACTGGATTCTCTTATTTAGCATAATGGTTGAAGGTTAACCCATGCTGTAGCAGACATCAGTACTTTATTACCTTTTATGGCTGAATGATATTTCATTGGATAGATCTATCACCATTTTATTTATCCATTCATCTATTGATGGACATTTGGGTTGCTTCTACATTTTGGCTATTGTGAATAATGTTGCTATAAACATTTGTGTATAGGGTTTGATATGCACACATGTTTTTATTTCTCTCGGAGATATACCTAGGAGTGGAACTACTGGTCTTATGGTTACTCTGTATTTAACTGTTTGAGGAATTGCCAGACTGTTTTCAAAAGCGATTGTATGATTTCACATCCTCACCAGAAGTGTACAGGTTCCAACTTCTCCACATCTTCACCAACAGTTGTTATTTGTCTTTTTTTTTTTTGTATAGTGATCATTTGCAGAACTGAATAATGATCAATGAAATGATAATTTAAGACATGAATATTTGTCTTTTTGATTATAGCCCTTCTTGTAGGTGTGAAGTAGAGTTGTAGTTTTGATTTGTATTGCCCTGATGGCTAATGATGACATGCTTACTGGCCATTTGTGTATCTTCTTGGGAGAAATGTTTATTCATATCCCCTATCCACTTTTAATTGGGTTATTTATGTTTTTATTACTGAGATGCAAGAGTTCTTTATATGTTTTAAGTACAAGTTCCTTATCAGATATATGATTTATAAATATCGTCTCTCATTCTGTAGGTTGCCTTTTCATTTACTTAATGCTATTCTTTGTGAACAAAAGTTTTTAATTTCAATGATGTCCAATTTACCTACTCCTTTTGTTGCTTGTTTTTGGTATCATAGCTAAGAAACCATTACCAAATTCAAGGTCACAAAGATACACATATGTGTTGTCTTCTGAGTTTTTGGTTTAGCTCCTAGATTTAGATTTTTCATTAACTTTTTTTTCATTCATTTTGAGTTAATCCTTATATATGGTGTGAGGCATGGTCCAACTTCATTCTTCCATATGTGGATATCCAATTACCCCAGCACTGTTCATTGAAAAGACTGTTCTTTCCTCCACTGAATTATCTTGTCACCCTTGTGAAAAATCAAATGACCAGGAGTTTGACTTCCCGCCTAATAGTACGAGGAGCTCTGCTGACCTGCTCTCCAGCAAAACTGGTGAAAATTGTAAAATGAAACAAAACACCATAATTTAAAGCTCTGGATAAACAGCAAATAAAGAAACATCTATTCAATAAAATCTATGAAAATTCACTGAGGTGAGAGTGCAGTATTTGAACCAAGATCACTCTCTCCTCCTCTCTCCCAGCTCAGTGAGACAGAGACCCAACTCAATTATTGCAGTCAAGAACACAGGGTTCCCTCTGCCCCCAGCTCCCAGTTAGAGGACTTCCATGACAAGAGGAAAAGGACCTCAAATGTTTCTCATCCTGTTACCAGCTATATGTTGCTAAGATGAAGTCCTAGGTCAACGTGGTCAAGAAGTGTGGGATCTCTTCCTCTACCCAGCCACTGCTCTTGGAATAAAAACTCTACCTTGGGTGAAGCACACTGAGAATACTGGGCCTCGATGGCTCTTGCACTAGCTCATAAGGTGGTAGTTCCATACCAGGAAAGGCAAGCCAAGAGGACCTAACACTGCTATACTCCCTCTCTGCCAAGCACTCAGCATCTATATTGAGAGTGTCACTCAGAGAAAACCTTGCCATCATCTCTACTCACTGCCCCAGAGCTCTGGCTCAGAGATTTTGTCTGGAGAAAGAAACAAGCCATAAAACAGCTCCAACTACCTTCCCAAAGAAACTGACTTAATTGGCTACAGAGTCTGAAGAAGTTCAAGTCTAAGGACACCCACAAGAACAGTGGAAGTTGCAGTAAAAGGCAACTGGGAGGACAGTCAAGGTAACAGGTTAAATTGTAGGCCACCTAGTTTACATGGAAGAACCAGAAAAGAAATCTAGGAGGAGACACTGTTGGTTCAGGACAAATACCAAACACTAATCTCAGAAACTACTCCTTTAATGATGTTAGAATTAGATTGGATTAGCTTGTAGAGCGATATATGTCCCCAAGGCATTGTTGAAAACAATAATTAGCTATCAATTAGTAAAATTTTACAGCTAGGTGTGGTCAGTGAAAGAGAGGAAGACAGTCTTATCAAAACTACTGTCATCCCAGAGTGGCTGTGGACATAGTCAAGTATAGATGCTCCTCAGCTTACGATGGAGTTACATCCAGGTAAAAATTGACGAGGTAGAAAAGTCGATAAGGAAACAGAATACCTGAATAACAGTATAACCAAGTAATCTAACAGACACTCTAAAAACACTCCAAAACAACAACATCAGAATATACATTCTTCTCAAGTGGATATGGAACATTCTCCAGGATATAGCTTTATGTTAGACCATAAAACAAACCTCAATACATTTAAAAGGATCAAAGTAATACAAAGTATTCTCCTATCACAATGGAATGAAATTAGAAATTAGGAAAAAACTTAAAAACTTATATATAAATATGTGGAATTAAACAATACATTCCTAATAACCAATGTGTCAAGAAGAAATTGGGAAATTAGAAAATACTTTAAGATGAATTAAAATGGAAACACAACATACCAAAACCTATGAGATGTGTCAAACGCAGTGTTCAGAGGGAAATTTATAGTTGTAATTTCTGTATTAAGAACAAAAGATCACAAATCAATAGCCTAATATTCCACTTTAAAACACTGAGAAAAGAACAGACTAAACTTAAACTAAGCCAAAGGAAGGAAGTAATAAAGATTAGAGTGAAAATTAATGAAATAGAGAATAAAAAACAACAGAGAAAAATCGATGAAACCAAAAGCTAATTCTTTGATATCAACAAAATTGGAAAAACTTCACCTAGATTAAGAAGAAAAGAGAGATTCAAATTACTATAATCAGAAACGAAATAATAAAAAGGATTATAAAGCAATACTATGAAAAATTATAGAGAACAATTTAGATAACGTAGATGAAATGGACAAATTCCAAAAAGGGCACAAACTACTGAAATTAACTCAAGAACAAACAGATAATCTGAATAGATCTATAACAAGTGAAGAGACTGAATTAGTACTCAAAGAAAACTCAGGCCCGGATGGCTTTACCACTGAATTCTATCAAATATATAAAGAAGAATTAATACCAATTCTTGACCAACTCTTCCAAATATAGAACGCAGAGTAAACTTCTCAACTCTTTCAATGAGGCCAGTACTATCTTGATAGTTAAACTAGACAAAGACATAACAAGGAAAGAAAACTATGGACCAATATCTCTTATAAATATGAATGCAAAAATTCACAAAATACTAGCAAACTGAATCCAGCAACCTATAAAAAAGTTATACAACATAAGGATGTGGATTTATCTTTAAAATAAACATTGATTCGGGAAAAAAAATGGCACAGGTGACAGAGGCTTTGTTCATTCCTCTTGTGACCAAATTGAAGTTGTGGCAGAAACATGGAGCAAACAGCAAGCAAAGTCACCTGGGATCCAGATGAACAGAAGCACTATGACTACGGAGAAAAATAAGAAATCACCCTACAATGGTAGAAGGTAGGAGGGGGCGAAGACACGAGGCTGCCTGGTCCCCAGTGGCTGAGTAGGACATAGGCTACTGTAGCAGCAGCCAGAAGCTGCAGATGCCTCCTAAAGGGGCCATGTCCCTGTTGGAAGGGGAGGGGAAGTGGTGGGAGGGCACCAGTGACTTACAGGTAGACACTGAGTTGTCTGACTGAGAGCCAGAGGCAAGGCTCTCTCTGGAGCAGAAGTGCCGGTGGTATCCATTGTTCCTCTGCTGAGCCCTCCCCCTATCCCAGTGTGCTGACTCAACACTGCCACAGCTGAGACATCATCATTGAACTGGATAACAGAGGTTGTTTGCCCAGAGGATTCCCTGAAACTCCACCTCCCCCAACTTGCAGTCCTATCCAAGCCACATCCAGTTGTGGCCTTAGCGACAGTCCAGTGCTCCTTGCTGATCCAAATCCAAGACTCACATTGGTGGCAGCTAACTGCGTTTTCTGGTGTGGCCTCTTGAGGCAACTGTAAGCATAGCATCTGTGGATTGCTTGCTGAACCTTAACAGGTGGCCCTGGAGGGGCATAGTCTGAGGCTAAACTTGGCCTGCAGCTGAACCCTGCTCAAGAGGACTGTACCACTGGACACCTACTATACAAAGCCATGCTAATAAGACCAGGAGACTTAAGAGTTTTGGTTAGTACATAAAAACAGACATAGAAAAGCAGTCAAAATGGGAAGATAAAAAAGCAGAAACCATATGAGAGAACCGAATGGAGATCCAGAAATAATGAAATCAAGCAATCTAACAAATGCAGAGTTCAAAACACTGGTTATAAAGATGCTCAATGAACTTAGGGAAAGAGTAGATGAACTCAGTGAGAACTTCAACAATGAGATAAAAAACATAAAAATGGAAATGGAAATTATAAAAGGGAACCAGTCCGAAATGAAGAACACATTATCTGAGATGAAGAGTATATTAGAGAAAATCAACAGAGTGGATAAAGAAGAGGATCAAACCACCGATATAGAGGATGGGGAAGCCAAGGACACTCAATCCGAATGGCAAGAAAAAAGCAGCTAAGGCTATAAATAATCATTTAAGGAGCCTATGGGACACTATTAAATGTAAAAATATTCGTGTCATAGGGGTACCTGAAGGAAAACAAGAAGTTGAAAAGCTATTTGAAGAAATAATGATGGAAAACTTCCCTAAACTGGTGAAGGAAATAGACATGCAACCCCAGGAAGCTCAGAGAGTCCCCAAAGAGGCCCACACCAAGACACATTATAATTAAAATGCCAAAGGTTAAATACAAAGAGAGAATCTTAAAAGCAGCAAGAGAAAAGCATATAGTTACCTACAAGGGAGCTCCCATTAAGACTGGTAGCTGATTTCTCAAAAGAAACTAGGCAAGACAGAAGGGCTTGGCAAAAAATATTCAACGTGATGAAAACCCAGGATCTACAACCAAGAATACTTTACCCAGCAAAGCCATCATTTAGAGTTGAAGGATAGATAAAGAGCTTCCCTGACAAAAATAAGCTAAAAGAATTTATCAACACCAAGCCAGTATTATAAGAAATGTTGGAGGGACTTCTTTAAGAAGAAAAAACATGTATCAAAAACATGAATAAAGAATGGTAATAAGTACATTCCTATGAACAAGTACCTCAAATGGAAAAGAATTAAGTGCTCCAACCAAAAGATAGAATGGCTGAATGGATAAGAAAACAAGACCCCTACATATGCTGCCTATAAAAGACTCACTTCAGATTAAAAGACACTCACAGACTAAAAGGGAATGGAAAAAGATATTGCCATGATGGACCTAAATGGTATTGTACTGAATGAAATAAATCAGATAGAGAAAGACAAATATCACATGATTTCACATACATGTGGAATCTAAAGAACAATATAAACAACAACAACAAAAAAAATCCATAGATAAAGGAAATAATTTGAGGGCTACTAGATGGAAGGGGGTTTGGGAGACGGCAACAAAGGGCAAAGGGATTATGAAGTACAGATGGATAGTTACAAAATAGACATGGAAATATAAAGTGTAGCATAAGGAAAATAGTTAACAATGTAATAAATATGTAAGGGGGAAGAGGGATACTAGATTTAATGGGGTGATCACTTTGTGAATTATGTGGATCTCTGATCACTATGCTATACTACTGAAACTGGTATATTATTGTATGCCAACTATAATTAATAATAACTCATTGAATGGCACAATGTAAATATGAGCAATTAATTGTCTATTATATTTCAATAAAGCTGGAAAAAAAACCACTGATTCAACAATTGAAAGTCAATTAATATAATACATCATAACAATAGAATAAAAACAAGTCACCCAATTATCTCAACTAGAAAAAGCATCTGACAAAATCTAACACGCTTTCAGGATAAAGGCACTCAACAAGTTAGGAAGAGAGGGGAACTTTCCCAAGTTGATAAAGGACATCTAGAAAAAACCCACAGCTAACAACATACTTAATGGTGAAGACTGAATGTTTTCCCTCTAAGATCACGAAGAAGATAAGGATTCCCTTTCTTGCTACATCTATTCAACTTTTTATTGGAGGTTCGAGCCAGGGCAATGTCTTTTCATTTTCCTCTTCAACTGAAGAACTGGCAGCATGAAGAATGGTTTCAATAGTTTCATCTGTATTGGTCATGATTAAACATTCTTCCTACAAAAATTTTACATCCTTTCCCAATTTCTGAAAATATTTCGAAAATGTTCCAATCTCATGTACTGCAAAGAACTGTACTTTGCAGAAATAAAAACTGTATCTAAAAAATGATTTTGAGCTCAAAAGTCATTTAAGTCCAAAGAGCTATATGGTATCACTACTTAGAATTTAGAGTTACAAACGTAGGAAGCAAAACCTCCTTAACAGTATACATGAGTCTATACTTGTTATAGGGTTCCACAAATTCTATTTTCTGCTGGATACTTTCACTGTCCAAAAGAAGGAAAAACTTAGCAAAGAGGACTAATGGTTAGTCCATGACATGCAGCGTTAATAAATATCAATGGAAGTAGGATTGTTCTAGATTTTTAAATATGGAAAATTGTGTCAAAAATTTGTATGCTTTAGTAGAAACATTTGCTAGTTAACATGTCACCCTAAAAGGTACCTAAGGACAGACATAAATAATCTTATTTTGAAAATCCTTAGATTTTTTTTTTCCTACTTACAGGGTATTATAGACAAAAAGCTCTTAGAAAATAAGATTTTTCTGGACTCAAAGCTTCTTCCTCCATACTGTATTTTAATAACTACAAAAATAAAATCATTTAAAAGTAAAACAATTTTAAAAGCACTAGAGAGTATGACTAGAAAGGAGCAAGCATCACAGGAGGACTTTTAGGGAGTGACAGAACTGTTCTGTATCCTAATTGTAGAAGTAGTTTTCAGAGTCCATATGTCTTAAAACAGTACACCAAAATAAAGTCAGTTTTATTGCATTGTAATTTTTAAAGAAAATGGGAACAAAGCATGTATGCAGGAGAATTAAATATAAATTGCACTACATTCCAAATGTTGTATGTGATACATATAGTTAAATAGAGGGCAAATATAGATCTCACTTCCCTTCTCTTTTGTATATTCCCACCCATAAAAAGATTTTTATAAATCTTTTTTTTGTGGTTTATATTATAAAAATGATGGATATCTTAAATGAACATTTTCAAACTACATATGCACAACAGAAAATTTAATGCAGTCCCATGAATACAAAGCAATGGAGCTATCTGTTCAAATCTCACAGTTATAGCTGCCAAGCCAGGTGTCCCAATGGCTCATTATAACTAAAGCATGGGGACTAGAAGCAGACCAAAAAGATACAGAAGTGAAACATCACAGATATCTTTTATGTCAAGCCAGTAAGTTTAGACTCGTGTTTCAAGGTTTACTGTTTTGCTACTTGAGTACTAATAAAATACATACTATAATGAAATTTATATTTTAAGTTATTACAAGATGTCAAGACGAATCTAGGTAAAATAAAAAAGCAAAATGAACAAGTACTCTACACGAAATTAATCTTGTACATTTTAGTGTTATAAAATTTGGCTACCACTAGTTATTATCTCATTCAAAACTGTGGAATTAATCTCACCTTCTGATTCATATTCACTTGCTTTCTGTTTCAAGTCCTCTATTACCAGGTGGACGTCCCTGTCCCGGACTCTGTTGCGTTCTGAAAGGTGATATAAAATCTCTGTGGTTCGTGGATTCACCTCGTATTGTGGAATGGGGTGATCTCCAAATATTTTTTTCAGCCATGCAGCAACCTAATCATTGAAAGGAAGACAAATATTGTAATGGCACGAAGCAAATATGACAAATTTATGAAAAGCAAACGAATCTTTCTGTGAATTTTCTGGCTTCCGACTTCACATCCTAACTTGTTATTGAAGAGACAGATACCAGATGTTAGGAAATAAAAAGTGAACGGTGAGGCTCGGCTGGATGGTGGGTTTGGGTTCAGCAGTACCACTTCAGTGTCTGGGGAGGGATTTCGTACCAAGGGGTTCCACACCACCTTTCTCAACCCGACTCCAAGCTAGGAAAGGCCCGGGAAGGTAGGGAAACGCCCTTTCCAAGTCCTTCTAAGCAGAGGGGGGCTCGCAGATCGTGAAGGCGGGACTAAAGATGGACCAGCGTAGTAGGACGAGGAAAACAGTAATCGTGGCGCACCCAGGAAACCAGCCAGCGAAGCGGGTGTGTCAAAGACCCGGTTCTAGGAGACTGCAAAGGCCCGCTTCCGCCCCCATCACCTGCGCCTCTTTCTCCTGCGCTTCCATAGCCACCTCTCCCGCCATTTCTCGAGAAGCGCCTTGCCCGAGAAGTGCCCGACTCTTTGCAGGCCCCGCCTACACACCGTTGGTCCCGCCCCCTCGGGGCCCGGGATTTCCGGGAGTTGTAGTTTTTACTGGGACTCCAGGTTGCTGAGCTCTCAGACAAGCAGCTCTAGCACTGCACATCTCTCCTTGCTTTCTAGCACCCCAAACCTCTTCTCGCTCACTACCTCGCCTCTCCCTCCGTCCTCCATGGGATAATCTACAGGACGAGAAGTAAAGCCACCTAGAACCAGGCTGTGTTTTCTTTTTTTATATTTTTATATCTCACTTGAATCACTTGCCTTAAAAAAATACTCAAAACTTGTTTTTTGGATAGCAGATGTTTGTGTTTTTTCCACACCGACTGCATTAACTTAAAAGTTTATTTAATCCTGGAAATATTAACTGCAGAAATCTTAATCTTCTCCGTTAGTTTCCGCCACCAAAGAACTAAATGTGCTGGAGACTGTTTTAAAATGGTTGAAAGCATCCAGCTGCTGGCACTGTCACTGCTACTCAGCCATTCTTCTATTCATTTTTTACCTTCCCTAAAGTTTTCTCCTCTCTTCATCACTCTAATTAACACTGTGAGAGGTTTTTTTATATCACTACAGCAATGTACAATTTTCTGTGTTTTCCTATTTTTGTTTTGTTTTTACAGGAACTCTGTAAAATAGATGGACACACATTATTTTACCTATTTTCTCATTAAACGGCACACACATAGATTAAGTGACTTGACCAAGATTAGGTGGTAGAACTGGAAACTGACCACAGTGTTCTGGCTTTAGTTGGGTGTTTCAGTCTCTTCAGGTTATACCACACTGCTGTCCAGCAACCTCCTGTAGTATATACTGTATTATATTAGGGAAGGTAGACCATGTAGTCAACTTTCTGTGATGTGTAGTTTAAATTGTGGGTCAGACTTAGCACCAAATACGTTTCTCCTAAGTCATATGCATATTTGAAATGATTCTTTTCAAAGGAATTTTATTAACTAGTCAATACCATATTGTTTTCTGATTCTGTTTCAGTCAAATATATCTGCTTAATAATCAAATTTCATATAAGTTGGTATAGCCCTGAATACGGGGGAAAAAGTTATCTTTATGCCCTTCATCCACATTAACCACTATTAATTCTACAAACTATCCCTGCAATTTTGTTCTCTTTAGAAACCAATATTTTTCCTATTCCTATCTACCTCTTCCTAACTATTCCTAACAGATTGAATCCCAGAAGGTCTGTCGTATTTACTTACCTATGGCTCACCCTGAAAGGCAGAATATTAAAGAAAGGGATTGCTGACCATACATTTGCAAGCTGTTTTAGGAGATGACCTTTTTAACTCAAGATATTCAGATGCCTTTCCCGCCCCCCCCCCATTAAAATTTTGGGTGCAAGTCAGAATTTGGTGGAGGAAGCTGAAAGATGCTTCTCAGAAGAGTTACAAACGAAGTTACGTTAATAGTCTCCATTATCACAAAATACCAAACACTCCACTCCCCCCATTCTGTACATACCACAAAAATCTGAGGACCACAAAAATTCTGAGAAAAAAGTCTCACTCTAATCTTACCGGGTCGGTACAGAAAGTTATTTTCATCATTTCCATTTTACTCCACATGGAAAAGCAGAATCCCTACTGTCATGAAACTAGTTGCTGGTAGAGGACAACTTCAGCCCTAGTCAAATCTGGAGAGAGACTACTGTACTGATTCTGGACCATTCTCAGGAGGATTGCCAACCACTCTTACTTGAACTCCTTGTCCTGTTACAATTTTTAAACAATTTGCCCTAATTCGCAGATAGAACCTGAAAGATAGAACCTGAAAGAATTGCGATTCTCCAACTTAGGTGCGTACGATGTGGGTGCTTGTCAAAATTCAGACAGGCCCAAATTTTCGACTCAGAGAGTCTGGGTTTAAACCCCACCACCTGAGTATCAATCCGCTGAGCAGAAAGCGCTCTGCGGTAGACACGCCTAGGGGGCGAGTAACTGTTCACTACTGTTACGGCTCCAATGTTTAGTAGCTGTAGCGTCCGGCCGGACACTGTCGACCCACGTCACCATGAAGCGAGCCTCGTCTGGGGACGGGGTGACGCCAACATCCCCTTGCAACCGGGTTTGGGCCTGGGAACTGCTACTTAGCGGGTTCCGCTACCCAAGCGGTCGCCCTGGGCAACCGCAAAGTCGACTCGAAAGACCAAAGTAATTCTGTAGCAAATGCCTGGGGCGAAGCTAGCAAAGGTCTAACCACTCATTTTGAAGTTTAAATCTGAAAATGATACTTTAAAAAGAAAGTAACCGCTCCCACTCCTTGTAAAAGGCAGATTTGCGCCCGGAGGTGAAAGCTAGGGGCGGTACTTCCGGGTCAGGAGGGCCGGCTGCTTTGACTTTCCTCGCCGCTCGGCCATTTTGTTCCAGTCAGTCCCGAGGCTGCGGCTGCAGAGGAACCGCTCGAAGAATATTTGCAAAGATGCTGTCTGTGCGCGTCGCCGCGGCCGTGGCCCGCGCTCTCCCTCGACGGGCCGGGCTGGTGAGCGCCAGGAACCGGTGGGCTGGTGGTGGCCGGGTGGGTGGTGGTGTGCTGATTCGAGAGCTCTTTCTGCAAACGGATAGGTGGTGGCGTGCCGATTCGGGAGCTCTTTCTGCAAGAAGGGAGAGGGGCTGTAGCAGGCGCCGCCATCTTGCACCGCTGATTGCTCGGGCGGACTGGGCGGGCGGCGGAAGAGCATTTTTGCTTTCCCTTTGGGATGGTGCAGAGTGCTGCAGAGGAGACAGTGACCTTGATGCTGTCCAGAGATAATGGCCTCAGGAGGATTTCCTCTTCTGCTGGGAGCGGCCCACAAGGGGGCCTTGAGCGAAGGTCAGAATTTGGGCGCTTGCTGTCGCCGGCCTGCTCTGAAACGGCGGGGCTCGGCCTCCTTGATTTCCCCGTGATTCCCTCGGTGAAGGTCAGAGCGAGCTGGGGAAGCCTGACATTGTATGAAGGTCAGCAGGCCCCGGCATTTCACCTCTGCTCGGAGGTCGGTTCAAAGGAAAACAGTAAATGAAGGTGGTTTTCTGTATACTTAAGTACGCACCTTCTTAGTGTTGAATAGTGAAACGATTGTGAAAACACCAAACAGGTACAAACATGCATTTCATGTGGCCGATACTGTGACAGCAGTGAAGCTGGCTTGTCATTGTCTCGGTCTGGCAGAAAGAAGACTTTGTGATGCTTTGATATGTTTAAGATTTTTGTCCCTGAGGAATTGTTAGGCAGTGATTGCGAACTCAAGGAAAATAGAACGTAGTTGGAAAATACCTGTAAAGATCAGTGTCCTTCATTACTTATCTCCCTTGAAATTAAGAACACAACCCTTCAGCCCTGTGTAGGGCTTTTACATTAACATTTATTTTTGCCATCTTAAAAGTAGTCTGATTTTGAAAGGTAAAATATGCACACTGGCCTAACAGAACCGCTGGTAGCATCTTGGATTTCTGTTAGCAAAAACAAAAACAAAAACAACCAAAAAGCATATTTAACGATTTTCATTCGGGTCCAATAGAAGCTTCAGAATGGACTGTCATCAGTCACAGCATTAAAATTTGAAGGAAAGGTCCAGATTGCTGCATGCTTTATTGAAGGCAGTAAGAATAAATAAGTAAATAAGTAAATAAATTACATTTGCCATACCTCTTAGTTTCTAATCAAATCTCCAACATTTACAGTTTTTTTGTTTGCTTGGTTTTTTGTTATTCTTAGTAGGAAATCTATTGAGATTTGCCCCTTTAAGTAGCAGTTTATCTTATTGACAATTGCCACAACTCTAGTCAAAATAATAGTAGCAGATACCTTTAAAAAGAAAGATACTTTGTTAACTGGTGCCAGTACTTAAGTATAGGAGGAACCGCACTATAGGTTTTCACATAATATCTAGTGCAATTAATACTCTTCCAATTTTAAGCAAACTATTTTGAATAACTATTTTTACTGATAATTTGATCAAACTAAGCCTGCCTTTAAGCTTGCTGGTTTTATAAAGGCTTTTTTAAAGATTGGATTTTTAAAAAATATACTTTTCCCAAGGTCTCCAAAAATGCTTTGGGATCATCTTTCATTGCTGCAAGGAACCTCCATGCCTCTAACACTTGTCTTCAGAAGACTGGTAAGTCATTATTTCTAAGGCTGCCCTATACTACCTTCTTGTTACATAGTTACATAGTTGTTGCAATTGTTATCGCTTTTCAAAGGTAATGGCTGCTAATCTATGAATAATAGTGAAGTAAGGAGGTAAATTTAGGAACTATAGTAGTAGAAGATAGAAAATATTTATTTTAGGGGTATTGCTGAATTTATTAGCTTCTTACCTGGTTTACATTTGTCTTACGAAGTTTTTTCTCAACCGCTTGGGTTCATTTTCATAGTGGGTAGGTATCAAGGTTTTTTGCATAGACCATGTATATTACATTTTAGAGTGTAATTTGATTATTAGCACAAAACGAATTTTTATGTTGTTGGGGAAATAGGTTTTGAAAAGATTTTGGGGACCAGATTACTTCTGTAATGAAATTGTCCTCTCTCAATAGGCACTGCTGAAGTGTCCTCTATTCTTGAAGAACGTATTCTTGGAGCTGATACCTCTGTTGACCTTGAAGAGACTGGACGTGTCTTAAGTATTGGCGATGGTATTGCCCGAGTGCATGGGCTGAGGAATGTTCAGGCAGAAGAAATGGTAGAGTTTTCTTCAGGCTTAAAGGTAAATTAAAAATGAGATTTTGTTGTTTTAGAATTAGTGTCCTCATTTAGTTATTCATTTAGTAAACCAGAAATTGTGTCAGGTTTTTTTTTTTAATCTCAGTCTGCTTCAGTGTTTATTCAGCGTTTTTTGTTTGTTTTTGGTTATCATTGTAGATTGTGAACAGAATAAATTTAAAGGTTTTGGTTACCAAGTTTATACTCTAGGCACTGATTTACACAGAAGTTATATCTACTAGCTCCTAAATAATAGTTTTGTAAACTTCCATGCTAATTCTAAGAATTTTAGGTCTGTTCTTTGTAACCATTCAGATTATTCCCCCCCCCATATGATCATCTTATACAAACGTTTTTAATAACTTCAAGTAAATTTATTTCTGGTGGAAAGTTCAAAGTCGTTGACTTTGTATTTCTAGTAAGAGTTGTTGAGAAGTGAGTTAGTGGTGTAGCTGTCACACGCTCTTATGGTATAAGTCCACTTCTCTTTATTAGGTTGAGCCTAGTTGGCCAGTGGGATGAGAAATAAGAGTTGTAGTATCATGGGTTCTCTCAGGAAAGCAGGACCTGATAATGGATTGACTGAGGGGGAGGTGGGGGCGGGGGGGACGGTAAGATTATCCACTAAGCATACAAATAGAAAAGATTGTTTTAGTTTTTGTGCTAGTGTCTGGGAATGGAAAAAGAGCCACTTAATGCGAAAGAGTTAATTACAGAGCTGAAAGTTTTATCAGTGAAACCTTGGCTTAAAATTTAATTTAACCTTTTTTATCTTCAGTGTATATACCTTTGAAAGTTTAGGCTTAAATAGATGAACTCTTGAGTTTCCTTTTAGCTTTTAAGAATCTTGGCCTGTACTGTCCAATAGAATTTTTCTGCAATGATGAAAGTATTCTATATCTGTCCTGTTTGATAACAGTCTGTCCTGTTTGGTAACTACTATTCGTATGAGACCATTGAGCATGTAAAACATGGCTAGTGTGACTAAGGGACTGAATTTTTTAAATTTGACTTAATTTAAGCCACTTGTGGTTAGTTACTCTGCTGAACATCAGAGATTTAGTCTTTCTCCAGACCTTTCATTACCAACCAGACTCAGTTCCTGGAATAGCCTTGTTTTAGTTGTGATTTCGGGGTCTATAATCTTGCCATTTTGAAATGTGGTTGTAATGATTGGAGATGATCTGGTACTATTATATAGTGAAAATTTGTTCTTTATTGGGTAGCTTTTAATTTCACTTTATACTAACCTGACAAATAGAGGTTTTGATTACATATTAAACTTTATGGAGCTTGTCAGAAATCAAAAGATGTAAATCAAGTATGTCTTAAAATTTCTAGTTGACCTTCATATTTTTATTTCATACTGATCACCCAGCTCAAAAGCCTTAGAGAAAATGCAGTGGGAAAAGCTTAACCTGTTCAGTTTCTTTGCCTGTTTGAGTTCTTTGAGGATATGATCAAGAACTTATCAAGAGCTTATTATAATGTTATTCTAAGATTATTGAAGGGAACATGTTGCTTTTTTAAAAACCTTTACTGAAGTGGATTGTTAATTGGAAAAATACTTAAGAGTACACCATATCTAAAGGACAATACTGCTTTGTCCCCTAGCTAAGTTCATATTACATAGTAGTGGTGTATAGGAAGAAGAGCCACTCCAGCTTCATTGGTGTTCAATTGTGTCTTTTGTGTAGGGTATGTCTCTGAACTTGGAACCTGACAATGTTGGTGTTGTCGTGTTTGGAAATGATAAACTAATTAAGGAGGGAGATATTGTGAAGCGAACAGGAGCCATTGTGGATGTTCCAGTTGGCGAGGAGCTGTTGGGTCGTGTAGTAGATGCCCTTGGTAATGCCATTGATGGAAAGGTAGGTTTATCACATATAAGATGTGGTTGTGGCTTCTAACAAACATTGAAACTGATTGTTCTGGGTTCCTTTTTATGTTTAACAGGGTCCAATTGGTTCCAAGACCCGTAGGCGAGTTGGCCTGAAAGCCCCTGGAATCATTCCTCGAATCTCTGTGCGGGAACCAATGCAGACTGGCATTAAGGCTGTGGATAGCTTAGTGCCAATTGGTCGTGGTCAGCGTGAGCTAATTATTGGTGACCGACAGACTGGGTAAAGACTCAGTAGCTTGTTATAAGTTTTAACTAGAATTGGCTTTATGGAAAGATTACTCTTTATGTTTGGAATGGCAAATGCTTTGGATATAATGGGGGGAGGAGAATGTGATATGCAGGTTAGTCATAGTAGTGAAATTTTAATTGGGAAATCTTTTGAAGTACTTATTTGGTAAGATTTGTTTACTCTCTTTTTAAAAGCAAAACATCAATTGCTATTGACACAATCATTAACCAGAAGCGTTTCAATGATGGAACTGATGAAAAGAAGAAGCTATACTGTATCTACGTTGCTATTGGTCAGAAGAGATCCACTGTTGCCCAGTTGGTGAAGAGACTTACAGATGCAGGTATTAAAGAGCTTTAGTTCCATTGCTTTTATCTCGGAGTCCTGTAGCTACCAATCTTAGGGTGGCGACTACTTAATGAAGGCTGATTTTAATTACTCTCTATTGAACTGAACCTTCTACTGATATAATCAAGAAGTAAAATAGTAAGTAAAATAGCATAAAGCAATAAATTTTAAGGTTTTATCAGTTTCTTCAGAAGCTGATTAATCTTAATAGTAAATCAGTAATAAAGGACTCAATTTTTATTATAGTAGTTTTAATTTTAAAACTGTAATAACAACAACCTTAGTAAAACATAATCTATTTTCTTTCCAGATGCCATGAAGTACACCATTGTGGTTTCAGCTACTGCTTCTGATGCTGCCCCACTTCAGTACCTGGCTCCTTATTCTGGCTGTTCTATGGGAGAATATTTTAGGGATAATGGCAAACATGCTTTGATCATCTATGACGACTTATCCAAACAGGTCAAAGGAGATGTATTTTTAGAATCTGTATGTTTGCATCACAATGGACAAATGTAGCTTTTGTCTAATAGGTGAATTTTACAACCCTTTTCTGTACTGTAGGCTGTTGCTTATCGTCAGATGTCTCTGCTGCTCCGCCGACCCCCTGGTCGTGAGGCCTATCCTGGTGATGTGTTCTACCTACACTCCCGTCTACTAGAGAGAGCAGCCAAAATGAACGATTCTTTTGGTGGTGGCTCCTTGACTGCTTTACCAGTCATAGAAACACAAGCTGGTGATGTGTCTGCTTACATTCCAACAAACGTGATTTCTATCACTGACGGACAGGTATTTTTATGATTAAGTATAAAAACTTAGGTTGATTCCAAGACATTGGTTGAGACTAGTGACTATGAACTGATTTGTTAAAGCTTTTTACTTTTTTCACTTGTATACAAAAGGAGAACAGTATAGTAAAACCATTTATCTCTTATTCATTTGTCAATTCATGATATAATGTGCTTCATTCTTGCTTCATTTATACTCACTACTATCTCCTACCCTTATTTTTTTGAGCAGATTCCAGAGATCATATCATTTTGCCTGTATGTATTTTAGTAAAAGATGTTACCTAGTTTTTGTTCATGTCACGCACATCTAATTTTAGCAATGAAATGTGTAGCTTGATTTGGATTGTGAAAGATTAGAGGGGCTCTACCATAGAAGTCACTTAGTCTTCTTTGGAGTTTTTGGACTTCAATTTTTTTGAAGCATGGGGTCTTAATTTTGAAATAGTTGATTTCTTTAAGTTTGCTAGTATGTGTATTCTCCTTACATTGTAGATCTTCTTGGAAACAGAATTGTTCTACAAAGGTATCCGCCCTGCTATTAATGTTGGTTTGTCTGTGTCCCGTGTTGGATCTGCTGCCCAAACCAGGGCCATGAAGCAGGTAATTTGCATCACTTTGTTGGGGAGCGATATCAAATCAAAATGTATTTGTATAGAGTTTTGTGTCATTGCAAGTATTTTTGAATTGTATGGGTTAACCATCTCTATTTCAGGTGGCAGGTACCATGAAACTGGAATTGGCTCAGTATCGTGAGGTTGCTGCTTTTGCTCAGTTCGGTTCTGATCTCGATGCAGCCACTCAACAGCTCTTGAGTCGTGGTGTGCGACTGACTGAGTTGCTGAAGCAAGGACAGTATTGTGAGTTGTTCTTTTCATTTGTTCAAGTTCCTATTAGGGCCTGGGAATATCATGTAGCTCCCCTACAGGCTGTAGTACATGCTGTTAATCTTTCATCATGGTACTGCCTTTTGAATGCAGTTGATGCCTGTTTTATTACTTACAGTCCCGTCGTTTAAATGTAAATGCTACAAACTTAGTAACTGGGAAAGCTTACTAAGTATATTTAATACTTTTGGGAATTAAGACCTATTAGTAGATATCCTGTTCCCTCTGCCTCCCAGCTATGAGTGTGGAATTTGGCAGGTTTAGAAGAATATTAGCATTTATCTTGCTATTTAAAAGATTAACAGATTATTTATGTTGAAAACAAACACTGCCAGATGATAAACAGTGCTTATGTAATATGCCCAAATACACTTCAGAGCTTGCAGACATAAGAAAAAACTAATTCCTGGGGAGGGAGTGGGAAGGAGTTTCTCACTGAGAAAGTGAGACTAAGTGATATGTTAGAGAAATGTTAATACTTGTAGGAAAATAAGTTTCTCTGACTTTGGTAACATGGCATTTTAGATTTGAACAACTCACTTGGCATTCTTGTTTCTTTTTAGCTCCCATGGCTATTGAAGAACAAGTGGCTGTTATTTATGCTGGTGTGAGGGGGTATCTTGATAAACTGGAGCCCAGCAAGATCACAAAGTTTGAGAATGCTTTCCTGTCCCATGTTATCAGCCAACACCAAGCCCTGTTGGGCAATATCAGGTATGAATACAATTGATGGTCTATATAAAATCTTGCTAAAATTCTTTTGAATTTTGTAGTTAAGTCATTGAATTTTTGTCCAGGTCAGAACTGATGATCTGCTTTTATTTCTGAATAGGGCTGATGGAAAGATCTCAGAACAGTCAGATGCAAAGCTGAAAGAGATTGTAACAAACTTCTTGGCTGGATTTGAAGCGTAAACTCCAATGGATTCACATCAAATACTAGTTTGGTTTTGTTATTGTTTCTTCTAGTAATCCATTTGTAAAAGGATTACTCTCATACTCCAGTTGTACAGAAATCACATTAAAAATAAAAGTTCCATATTGCTTGGTGGTTTTCTGTAGTTTAACTCTTTGAAAAGAATTGAGATTACTTTGAAGAATTAGTAAGTATACTTAGCTTATTTTACTTGACTGTTAGAATCAATGGGCTTGGATAACTTACGGCTGAGTTCTTTGCAAGAGAGTGTTTTGTGATTAATTCATAAACTTGGTATATGTGGCAAAGTTCACACTTAATAAACTGGTATTTGATCAAAAGCCACATAACAGCCTGGCCAAGTTGACACATAAAAATAACCATCACAATTCATCTGGAGTTACATTTTTGTGCGGATCTATTTTTTTTCCTTTCCATATGCATATCTGATTTTTTCAGCTCCTTTTTATTAATGGCTTCTCCCCATTTAACCTGCCAGGACACCTGTGTCCTATGTGGCCCTTTCCCTGGTAGTTTTGCTGAGCCACAGTCCATCCCATTCTATTGCAGCAATGAACCAAGAGAAACAAATTCTGAGATAGAAATGTTATTATAGACTACTGAGATGGGAGACCTCACAGCCACCAGGCCTGCAAAAATGCTGTGCCTAATGGCCCTTCCATATGACAGCCAAGTGGCTGTCACAAAATGTTTTTTGTATAGCTTATTGGGGAGTCGTGAAATGAGAAAGTTAACATAGATTGAGTAAAATGCAGTCCACATTGAAATTTCTCCAAATATCTCCTAGTCATTTTCTATAATTTTTGAAAATTAGAGTTCAAAGGTTACCTTTTACTTTATTTTATCCTCTTTAAGTCTAGACTATCTCTTCAGTCTTGTTTTCCATGACTGAGTGTTTTAAGGAGACAGCTGGTTGTCCTTTAGAACATCTTACATTTTAATTGAGATCTCAAATCAGATCTAATATTTGTTTTGTTGTTCATATTGTTCCAGCCTTGGCCATGAGGGGATGGGGGCTCCTTTAATTGTCTCCTGTGCCTCAAGTGTGTGTGTTCGTGTGCGTGTGTGTGCATGCATGCTTGGGGGTGCTTCTGGCAGCACACGATGCTCCAGACATATTTCCTGTATTAGCCTTAGAAACTCCTGGTTTGGTTTTGTTTTACAAGTTCTCTATACATAATGGATATTATGAGTACTTTGTAGGACAAATGTATTGTAAATTTCCTTTCCTGTGGCTCGCTGTTCACGCTCGGTGGCTTCTGATGAAAAGAAAGACGTCCACATACAGTAGGTTGTATTTTATGACAGTAGATACCCAAGATTTTTCATTTTTAAACTTTGATGAGAAATGGATCCTTTGAGTCCCTTACCTGACTCACTCAAAATTCAAATTTTGATAGTATCCACTCTAACCATTGCTTTGATTCAGGGTAGACCTCACCCACTGCACAGCATATCTCTGGGCACTGAAGCCTTCTGAATGTTTTTCCTGTGTTTTCTATTCCTGTCCTGAGCCTCTGCTCCATTCCTCCATCTTACTCAGCTTCTAACCTTAGTGACAAAATCCAGCCTCTCCACTTTTGACATTGAACTGGCTAACCTAATAATACCTTACTCCTGCACTTTGATGCTTTCAGACCATGGCTTCTTGGCCAGGTGCTGGTCCTGAGATCCCATCTGGCTTTAGCTACTTGGCCAGTACCCCTACCAGGTTTACTTCTGCTTCCTGGAAGGGAGGGATTAGACTATGGGAACTGAAATAAAAACCAGTATTACTGTTGAAGATCAGAATTCATTGAATTCCCTGGCCGCCTCCATTGTCTAATAGTCTTATCTTGAGGTGCTTCATTGTCTAATTGAAGAGGTAAGATATCTAGGAGGAATATTAAGACTAAGGATATGTCATGTTTTAAGGTCTAGTTTGTGTGATAAAGATGACAGCTTGTAGATGCTCAAGTGAGAAGACACGGGGCTGGAGAAGAAGGTAGGGAAGTGGTGATGAGATGGAACTTGAGCAAGAGGACGTGCAATCCAGGAACCTGCAAAGCACCAACAAAGTGGGGTGGCAGGACAGAGAAGAGTCTGGCTGGCATTAAATGTGAGGGTAGGAAGTGGGGAATGAGATGGGACAGGTTGGACAGAGGTGTTTGGGACTTAATTCTGATGGGCAATAGGGAAAGTTGGCTTTGTGAGAGATGAAGAAAGTGTTTTAAGGATGAAAGATGAAGAGTAACCTGATAATCAGTATGAGGTTGGATTAGTGGAGGGAAGGAGGAGGGAGAGGAATGTAGATACCAGGTTTTCAAAAGTATGAAAGGAAATGTGATTTTAGTCGGTATTTGTTTTTGCCACTTCCCATTTATTCCATTTTAATGAAAAGATCTTTATTCTGTGTTTCAAATCTTTTGCTAGAATAACCATGCTGCCATGAATAACTACATGTTTCACTTTGTATACGGGAGAATACATTTTAGGGTAAATTCTTTGACATGGACATTTTGGGTCAAAAGATAGGTGTATTTTAAATACATGGCTGAATTCCTTTTCATAAAGATAATCGATTTTACATGCAAGAGTGTCAGTTTGGGCACTGTGATCAAACTTGTTAGGAAAGATATTTATGAAATATTGTTTTAAAAGCAACACAAAATTTTATGTACATTAAAATCTTAACCAGACTGTGTATTATTGGAAGAGATTATGCCAAAATATTAATAGCTTAAATGTATTGGTCATTAAATTTATTTCATAACTGCCATAATAGTGTTATTTAACTTTGTTGGTGAAATGCCTCAAATTTGTTATAGACCCTTGGATATAGTACACATTTTACTTGTCTTTATAACACCTGTCTAGGTGATGAGCTTATTAATGAATGAGGGATGAGGGGTGAGCCTCAGGAACAACCATTTGCAATTTTCAATCTTGCCACCAGGTGGTGGAAGAGTTAAAATTCAGGTATCTTTGGGGCCAGATCCTGGAAAATAAGCACAATGTAACATGAGACCTTGTAAGACTTTCTAAGACTAAAATATATATACATATATTTTATATATAATTAAAACTTAAACAATTAGAATTATATGTAAAATATTTGTTCTAAAATTGTGAAAACGTCCAAGAAAAGTCTTGGTCCTGTCTTTGGCATTTCAGCTTCTTTCATTTCCCCAGTTGGCGCTATTTCTTAACCTTCCTGCGGTTTAACTTGTCTTATGGCTGCCCCCTGAAGGTGCTGCTATCTGTCCCTTCTAACCTCACTGCTTTCCAAAGAGGAACAACCAGATGATGCATTCCTTCAGAGTGACCACCTCCTTATCATTGTAGTTGTGGATGACTCTACTGGTGGGTTTTCATCATAGTGGGCCTGGGGGTGGCATACCAGACAGAACCTTTTGGTTGTCCTTCGGCTAACCCCAGCAATTGCTCTTTCACTGTGTCTGGATAGAGCTAGAACCTATTCAAGAGGCAAACGCCCTGGGAGTATGAGCCAGGCATGAGAACTCTTAAATACTCTGTGATCTTGGGCAAGTCATTCGGCCTTCCTGGGCTTCAGTTTTGGCTAAGAGCACCTTCTTGCGGCAAAGCAGGGGTGGGTCCAACTTGCCCTGGGGTTATGTTTTATGAGGGTGTTATGAGAGTGGAGGGAGAGGAAGCTCTGGGATCCTACTGCCGGAGTGGGATTGGTAAAGAAGGGTCTTGGGCCCCGAGATTGGGAAAATTAGAGATGGAAGGTAGCCTTTGCAAACTATCCCTCAGGATCTCAGATACCTGGAAAGGGAGGAGATGACCTAGAGTCAATGGGAAACAGTATCAATGACCTTTCCATTATTTCTAGACTGAAACGTGCCCAATGGTCTGCAGCCGACACACGTGGGGCCTTGCAAAGCGTCTGTCTACACGTCACGTGGCCGCTGGTATTGTCGGTCCTCAGGCTTAACCGAGCCTACAGCCAGTCCACGCGACCACCCTCTAAATCAGGCGGGGGCTTCTCCATCACTCTGCTGAACTTGGATTTCTCTGTGTAGAATACGGTCGAGACTGGAGGGGGCTTGTGGGCAGGGCCGGAGCCGAATTCAGGCAGGCGACTGGACCAGTTCCTTCTAAGCGCCTGAGGCTTCCTAAAAAGGGCTTCCTAGTTGATCGCTGGCTGACCCTGGGGGCTTTAAACCTGTCGGAGCGCGCCAGCAGGAGGGGCGGGAGGCGGAGCGCCCCAGCCTGGTCGGCATCGGGCGTGGTTTAGGACCCTGGGGCGGGGGCGGGCCCTCACCGCCTACCACCGCCTACACCGCCTACCATGCGACTCCACAGCTGGGCTGCAGGACTACCCGCCCTGACCGCCAGGCTTCCCCACCGCTGCAGCTACTCTGCTCTGCTCTGCAACGAACCAGCCCGTGCGCCGGCCATGACGGGCTCACTGTTCAAGGGGAACTTCTGGGTAAGTCCCCGGGGCGGGCGGCAGATCTTCGGGCTCGGGACCCGCCAGGGCAGGCGGCCAGTGCGGGGCCGCGCCACGATCAAGCGGACGGGCGCCCCGGATCCGCACCACTCCGGGACCGTGCGCGGCGCCGCGCCCCTGGGGCGCCCGGGGACCCGGCTGGCGTTGGAGACCCTGGTTCCGCTGCTCAGGGTCAGAACCCGCGCGAACACCCGGCCGCGGGTCCCTCTCTGCCGCGGCCCCTAGCCGGCCGCGCGTCTGCAAGTCCTTGGGTCTCGACCCTGGATTCTCTTCTGTCGCCTGTGCCGCCAGCAGCTCGTACTCCCGTGGACCGGTATAGCCCGAGACCCCACAGAGTGGGAACATCCACCCCTCATCTCACAGTTGAGGAAACCGAGACACAAAGTGAAAAGCGACCCGACTGGGGAGAGTAGCCGGTAGCCACAGAGGCTGCGCCATCCGCGGATTTGGGGGCACCTGGGGTAATCTTTGCTGGGCTGACAGCGGCAGTCACCCCCAGGGGATGGTCTTTACCAGGTCCCCGGAAACGTACATCCTGTCCGAGCCCCGTTAGAGCCCGACTTTACCCTGCAGAACCTAGAGGGGTTCTCCTGCTCTGCCCGTCTGGCAGGCAAGTGTCCTGAGTCCCCTCCCCCGGCCTTGGCCCTGCGCAGAGGGAGGTCGACGTGTGTGAAACCCTAGAGCTGGTGGGGGCATCCAGTCCGCGTAGGACCTGCCCAAGCAGGACGCAGGAGGTAGGAGGCAGCAGGCTGCCTTCCCCCTTTCTCTATCCAGTCTTCTCACTTCCCAGGTGCCCCTCAAGGGTGTGTACCTCCTCACTTGGAGGAACTTCCCTTATCCCTTTAAGAAAGGAGCAGGAAGTCAGCACACCTCAAAGTTGACCTATGGCTGCCAAGTGGCGGCAACTCCTTACTTGGAACACTGCTTGCCTTCCATTTAGCTTCACAGCTGCCTGGCAGGCCCTTGTCCCCCATCATGAGCTACTGGTTGGATAAAACTGGCAATGCGGCCTCAGGGACAGTTAATATCCTGCCTCGTGAGGTCCCTTTTCCTGGAATTTTTGAGATTCTCTTGAGGCACTGCCCACCTATAGGGTGCAAGATCATGGAGATTCACAGAGAGGGTGAACAACCTCATAGATGGCCCTGTGTGGGGGCCTGGGAATTCTTCAGGTAGAATGTAGGACTTTGGGGTCCTATGACAGGCATCGTGGGAAAAAGCAAAGCAGAGAGACCTGTCTGCCCAGCCCACAAGGCATGCCACCCAATTTTCAGATCTTGACCCAGATGTCACCTCTTCAGGGAAGCTTTTCCTGATTACACCCAATGGGCCCCGTCACCTGCTCACTTGGTGTACATCCTCTTTCTTCATAGTATTTGTTAGTTTACGGATTTGAATTTGGGGCCTACAAACATGTGAGCACCTTGTGGACAAGTACTGTGCTGGCTTCCAATGCCATTGCCCCTTGTGCAGGCTAACATAATGGGTGCTCAGCAAATAGTTGCTGAACAAGTAAAGTAGATCTGTAAGGCTGACAGGGCATGTGGTGGAGTGAGAGCTGAATCCTCAAAGGGCTCCTAGGCCACAGTAAGGGAGCCCCACAGCTGCTTCTGATGCATTCTTGCAGGAGTGAGAAGGGGAGGGGGCAGAAATGAGATCTGGGTTGGGATTTAGAGGTTGTGTGATGATGTGGGGGCAAAAACTTTCTGAGTTGTTCTTTCAGAAGTTACCTGAGATCTTGAGAGATAATTTACAAAGAGTATCTTCCATCTCTAATTTTCTGTGACGCTTATGTCAATATAAACAATTGATAGCTAATAGCACTTTGCACAGAGTCTTTGGAAAGCTCCTCTAAATGCTTCACACATACTATTCATTTAAGCCATACAACTACCCTATGGGGTAGATTACTTATTATCCCATTTCACAGATGAGGAAACTGAGTGCCAGAGAGGTTAAGCAACTTTCCCAAGATCCTAGAGCTGTTTAATAGTGGAGCAGGAGTGTGTGGACCAAATACTCAGTGAGTGCCTCAAGAAGGGTGACACTCAGCAAGTGTCCCAGAATAGCTGTCTCTATGTCTGTCTTCCATGGCAGTGCCAGAGGAAGTTTGTGGTTCACCATTGGACCTTCATAGGAATATATCTTTCTTCTTCAGCTCCAACCATGAACTTCTGGAGGGCAAGCACTGGGTGTTACCATCAGCTGAGCCCCAAACAGCTGCTATAGTGCCTTGCCTTGGATGCTCAGGAGTCAGGCAGAAGGGACAGTCAACTAGGACTTGAAAGAAGAGGGGCAGCAGGGAGTCTGTTGGATGGCTCAGGGGCTGCCTGTGAGACTTTCACACTCTCAGGGTAGGGAGGTGAGGGCTGTTGTGAGCACTGAGGGAATGGCAATGACTTTCATGTTTCAAGGACGATGTGATTGGGTAAGGTAGGGAACTTTACGAACATAGCAGGTATCCGTTGACCGACTTTAATACATATTCATGAAATACCTTCTCTGTATAAGGAGCTCTAATGGAGAGGGTATTTGCAGGATAGGATCACCACCTTGGTTAGAGAATAGATTTCTCATGAAGAAGCCAGGCTTTGGCCTTGAATGCCCTGCTTCAAGGATGGAGGAGGAAGGGGCTGGGGGGATGGAGAGTCCAGCAGGGACCGAGGAAACGGGGCTTGGAGTAGAAAGGGTCTGCTCCAGGGTGGAACAGGTGGGAGGAGCAGCAGAGGGTAGAAGGAGTCAAAGCCACAAGACAATGCCACCAGTTGAAGGTGAGCAGTAGGGAAGAGGAAAGGAGGGCTCTTGTAGGTAAACTGGAGAATGAAGAAGTTGGGAGGAGGAACTGATTTGTGCAAAGAGAACGGGGAGGAGGCAGAAGTGATATTAACAATATTTAACTACAGGGGTAGCACTGTGAGGACCAAGGCCAACAGCATCCTGAAGCCCCCACTCCCCAGCCCTAAGCTCCCAGCACCATGCCAGGGTTGCTGGATTTGGGGAGGTATTGCGGTGGAGGGGTCCTGGGGAGGGCAGGGTGCCAGGTGACAGGGTTTGTAAGTATTTTAATGTTTTAACTACCAGTGCAAACATGTCACTGAGTACTCTTTGATGGCTGGTGGTCTGCATTCTCAGTTTGAAAGGCTGGTGGAAATGGCCCTAGCCCTTTGGAAAGGGTGTCCAGGTGAGAGAGTACATGGAACAGTATGAAGTACAGGATGTCATCAGTTACCAGCAGAGGCCATGAGGTGGATTGGCTGGGTTTGAATCCCGGATCTGCCTCTTACTCACTGGACACCTTAGACAGTTATTTCAACTCCCCTCCCAAGCCTCAGTTTTCCAATGAATAAAAATGGGGATAATAACAATGTCTACTCCACAGGACTGTTGAGAGGATGAAATCAGAGTTTAGTACAGTGCCTGGCACATAGTGAACACCTGTGACTGTCAGCTATTAACACAGAGGTGACAATTAAAGGAAGTGGGTGACAGTCACTCAATTGAAGAGAAAGAATGAAGAGATAAGATGTCCCCAAAGAAGCACTCTGCCTATGTCTAGGCAGGAGGAGGGATGCAGGCAGAGAGAGGCAGAGACATAGGGCTACAACTGAGAAATCTATCCCAGGCAGGCCCAAGAGAGGAATGTTCCATGGAAGTTGAGAGGCCCATGGTCAAATTAGGTAGATGTTCCTTAAAAGGTATGAGTCAGCATATACTTCAGAAACAATCTTATTCAAATGCTCCATGGGAATGCTTATTTAAAGGAAGCTTTCAGTGGATCTGTTTGAGAAGGGGGAATACTCAGTGTTCTTCAAAATTGGGATTGGTCTCCAGTTTGCCTGACGGGAAGCGCACCTGTGCATTGTTTCTCTCCCGCCCTTACCTATGCGTTTCTTTTTTTGTGGCAGTGTGGTTAAACGGTGCTGTGTCATTTGTATTGGTTAATGTCGATGGTACCTTGTTAGAATAAGATAATGAACATGGCTGTGCTTTCCAGAGCTCCAGGGCGGTAGGTGGGCCACTGTGGAGGAAAAATCGCAGTCTTTGGCATGATCAGACACAAGTATCTTTCAAACGTGGATATGCACAGATGACTGTAGAACCTGCTCCGGAAGAGGTAGATGTCCTTCACCCATGAGATTCCCATGTTCCTCACTTGGGTGTGAGGCCCAGTCTGTCCCTGTACATCCTCTAAATTCTGTTTTGACCCAGCCTTTCTGATTGTCAAGGCTCTTGTTCAGACCAGCTTCCTAGTCCCTGTCCCAATACTCTTCCCTAACCTACTGCACCTGCAGAGAGCAGGGCCTCTCTGCTCTGCCTGGGGGAAGTCTGGGGCTGTCTGAACTTAGTGCACCCTGGGCTGTCCTTCTGCTCCAAACCTTTGACCGGTTTGAAATCTCGTCATTCTGGGGACTTACCAGAGCTTGAGCTGGTGCTGTATCCAGCTTTTCTCAGTGACTTTTCTCTATACAGTGCGGAAGGTTCCATTTTTTTTTCCCTTAAATAAACAAAGAAGAGAACAAGTCATCACACACACCCATCATTCTGATCCCATGTGCTATTTTATACCACATTTAGACTGTTGCTTTAATTTTTTTTAATACTCTTTCTTGGAAACTGGTACCTAGAAACACATTGTGAAGTCTATTTTGTATTGTCCAGCCTAGTGGCAAAATGAAAAGCAAAGTCACTGATGATTGCCTTTCTCCAGTTTGTTCTTGCAAGATCAGTCAGTGAGATGTATCTTTAAAATAATTCTCAAAATCCTTTTTTATTGTTTTATCTTCTTAAAAATTTAATAAGAGAGATATAGGACCAATCTTTTAGGAAAAACAAAAAATTCTTGTTGAGATATGTAAAACAAAATCTGAACAAATAAAGAGACATAGAAAGTTTTTGGCTGAGAAGAGTTAACAAACTTAAAAAATCAGGTAATGCCAGAATATGCTTTAAAAATCCAAATATTTCCAAATAGATTATAATGAAAAACAATGTAATTACTATGTTGTCAAAGTATATAAAGATTATTTCACAGCTAAGTAGTATATTATGATTAGATCCTCATTCTTGTTTTTCTGGACTTTCTAAATGCCTTTTTTTATTTACCTTTATCAGAGACTCCCCCCTCCCCCCATAAATAAGAGAGTTTATTCAAATTGTACCTACACAGTGAATGCAGAGTTCAGAGTTTGGTGTCTCAGATACCTATTACAAAAAGGCCTAAAACTGCACATAGCACATGTATAGATAAATACATATAGTTAAAATTCATTCTAAAGTTAAAAAGATTTTTTGTGTGTGAAACTTGGTATAAGTGTGTATGGATGCATGTTACTTTATGGATTTTTCTGGTGAAAGCATATTTCGATTTCATTAGTCACAGCAAAATATTGGTTATATCCAAATATATACACTATCTGAAGTATCTCTATTTGTACAGCTAATGGATAATTTTGCAGTTAATTTTTATAATTTTCATTTACTATTGTCTAAATGTAACCAGAATGTCCATTTTTGCATACATTTTGTTACAGCATAAATATCATCTAAATTTCAGTATTAATGAAAAGCTCATCTTGAGTGGGAAATGGCTGACATTTTTCTTTCCTTACTTGCACTAGAAATCTCCAGCTTTAACAAAAAGGGGCTTTACGTAAGAGGAACTGTTAGTTAGCTTCACAGAATGTTGTAATTTTTTAAGATGTCATACTATTAAAAATTTCCAACTAAATAAATAAGGGTGCTTTAAGTTGATTAAGATATTGTAGCCAGGAATTTAAAAACTCTCCATTATTATGAAGATCCACGAAGACTGCAGTACCATGTAATCTTACTTTACAGCAGTCAGGCAGCAGGAGACCAGGTATTTATTTCAGACACCTGCATTCAGACAGCTGCTGTGTGTCTTACAACCTCCAACAAGACTTTGTAACCTGCCTTGGAGTCCTGGGCTTCTTGTTTCCCAGCAGCATGAGTGTGAGGAAAATAGTAAAGTCAGATTTCTCAGTGACACAGTAGACTGCTGGCTTGTTTGTTAAAGCCTTTTTTGGGGAGATTTGCTTTATCTTTGTTGGTGCATTTTGGACTGAAGTTTAGACAAGGATCAAGGAGGAGATTTACACACATCTGATGGAGGCTTTTGCTTCACAAGAAGAGGAAAGCTTTTCTTCAGTCAGCGCTAATGCTCCTGTCTTAAACTCTTTGCACTGTTTGTATGTGTAAGGACAGCACAGGGCAGTTTTAAACCCCAATGCACAAATCCATAATATTCATTATCTACCTTTGGGAATGATTATACAGCTTCAGAGTTCACTGTTCAAATATGGCTATTGTGTTAACATTGACCAGGTCACACTGGATTGCATTAGCAGATTACAAACCAACTGAAGACTTTCTTTTTTAACAGAAATGATCACAGCTAGATATTTGTAAAAGTAAAACAAAAGAGTATTCTTAAATATTTAAATGCTACATTTACTATCTTTTTTTAAAAAAAAACTGCAATGATCTTAAATATTTTTTCATAGAGGACTGTTCGTTTTTAAAACTTTTTATGAGTGTAGATTTTAGTTTCAAGTGCTTTTATAAACTCCAAAGATGGGGATGTAAAGTACAGCATAGAGAATATAGTCAGTAATATTGTAATAACTATGTATGGTGCCAGGTGAGTACTGGACTTGTGGGAGATCCTAAGTTATATAAATGTCTTACCGCTATGCCATGCACCTGATATAAACTAAAATAATATGAATGCCAACTGTAATTGAAAATTTTTGAAAAACTAAAAAAAATAAATCCCCAAGAATGGTACAATGGGACAGAGAGAGAGAGAGAGAGAGAGAGAGAGAGAGAGAGAATGTGAGAATAAAGAATAAGAAAAGTTGTAGTGACAGAGAATGGATGACCCCTGACTCACACTCAGTGTTCACACTGCAAAGTGCAGCCACACAAAACTACTTGCTACTCTCTATTCTAAGGGGCTTGGAGGTTGGGAAGGGCAATGGGGAGATGTTTTCTTGGCCCCCACCCCTAAGCCTTTGCTTTGGCCTCTACTTCTCCCTTCAGGTCTTGGTTAGGGGACTTTTCTGAAAGTCTGCTGCATATTTTTAACAGTATACTTATCACTTTTTATTTAATCATCTGTTTTCTTGCCTGTCTTCCTTGTAGGACTATGATCAATTTCATCTCATTTGCCTCGATATCCCTAGAGCTTCACACAGTTCTGAGAAGAGAGGATGTGCTCAATAAATGTCTAAGTAAATAAATAAATTGAAGTCCCACCTACTTGATGTAAAAAGAGGCACTCACTGCCCTTCACCTCTGCACACACACACACACATATATATATATATACATACACACACATAATATTCAGTGGCCATGCAGCTGAATTTCACATATTTAACTGGTTCCCTTATTTTTCAGTCTAGTACCATATTTTCTTTTTCATTGTGATAAAATACACATAATATAAAATTTAACATCTCTGCCTTTTTTAAGTGTACAGTTCAACGGTATTAAATACATTTATACTGTAGTGCAACCATCACCACCATCTATCCCCATAACTCTTTTCCTCTTGTAAAACTGAAAGTCTATACTCATTAAACAATACCTCCTCATCCTCCCTTACCCCAGCCCCTGGCAACCACCATTATATTTTTGTCTCTATGATTTTGACTGCCCTAAGTACCACATATAAGTGGAATCATGCAGTGGTTGTCTTTTTGTGATTAGCTTATTTCACGTTATGCCTCAAGGTTCATCCATGTTGTAGCATATGTCAGAATTTCCTAGCTTTTTAAGGCTGAGTAATATTCCTTGTGTGTATAGACCACGTTTAGCTTACCTATCTGTCAGCAGACACTTGGTGTGCTTCCATGTTTTAGCTATTGTCAATAATGCTGCTATGAATATGGGTACACAAATATTTCTTCAACACCCTGCTTTCAGTTCTTCTGAGTATATACCTAGAAGTATAATTCCTGGATCATATGGTAATTCTATTTTTAATTTTTTGAGGAACTGCCATATGTTTCCCACAGCATTATATATTCCCACTAACTGTACAGAAGGGTTCCAGTTTCTCTGCATCCTCAATTCCTGTTTTCTGTTTTTTTTTTGCGGGGGAGAGTACCCATTCTAATGGGTAGGAGGTGGTATCTCATTGTGGTTTTCATTTGCATTTCCTTAATGATTAGTGATGTTAAGCATTTTTTCATGTGTTTATTGCCCATTCATATATCTTCTTTAAGAGAAATGTCTATTCAAGCCCTTCACTTGTTTTGAATGGGGTTGTTTGTTTTTTTTCTTGTTGAGTTTTACGAGTTCTGTATTTGCTGGATACTAATCCTTTATCAGGTATATGATTTGCAAATATTTTCTCCCATTCTCTGGAGTGCCTTTTTACTCTGTTGTTAGTGTCTTTTGATACACAAAATTTTAAAAATTTTCCTAAAGTTTAATTTGTCTTTTTTTGTTGTTATTACCTTTGCTTTTTTGGTGTTAAATCCAAGAAATCATTGCCAATAACGATGTTGTGAAGTTTTGTTCTTTGTTTTCTTCTAAGAGTTTTATTGTTTTAGGTCTTGAATTTAGGTCTTTGATCCATCTTGAGTTAATTTTTGTATATGATATCAGGTGAAGGTCCAACTTTATTCTTTTGTGTGTAGATATCCAGGTTTCCTAGCACCATTTGGTGAAAAGATTGTCTTTTCCCTATTGAATGGTCTTGGCACTGTTATTACATGGAGACCCAGGGAGAAGCCCCAAGACTCAAATTCTACCTCTGTAAGCTGAGGGCAGAGTGAAACTGAAGAAAGAGGCTATTCTAGTCTGGTAAACTAATAGAATTTATTAAGGGAAACTTACATACAAGGCGTGTCTCTTGGATGGCTGCAAGACAAAGTGGATTATTTCTTCCGGTGCTTGGCAGGCACCAAAGAATTATATAGGGTAAAGGGAGAATAGTCATGGGTACTAACTAGTACATGAATGCTACCAGGTATGCGAAATTATTTTACATGTTTTATCAGGTCAGGACAACATCCTGCTCCCGGAACCAGCACATAGCAGGAGACAAGAGAGGCGTGCCGATATGTGTCTGAATGAGCATCATTTACAATCAGACAGTGTCTAATGGGGGGTTGCAGAAAGCAACCTTTATTCTGGCCCAAGTCCAGCTTATGATATGGACAGTGGTTATATCATGGAACAGTTTCTCCTCTAATAGCCACCCTTGTTAAAAATCATATAAGGATTTATTTCTGGGCTTTCTATTGTATTTCATTGGTCTATATATCGGTCTTTATGCCAGTACCACACTCTTTTGATTACTGTAGTTTTGTAGCAAGTTTTGAACTTAGGTAGTGGTGGGTCCTCCAGTTTTGTGCTTTTTCAGGATTCTTTTGGCTTCTGAGGGTTCCTTGAGATTTCATGTGAATTTTAGGATGTTTTTCTATTTCTGTGAAGTATTCATCTTTATCAGAGACTTTTTTTTTTTAATCTTCCAGCATACCGGGTATTAAAAAAAAATCCTCTCCACCCCCATCCTCCTCTGGACACCCCTTCTTGGAGCCCTCTGGCCCCTGTTCCAGGCTGGACTAATTATTATTTTCCAGGTCTGCTGCACAGCTGTTGTCCTGGGCTTTAGTACTTTCATGAGTTGGAGCCACTGTTTTCCTGATCTCATATCTAAAGAGCTCTTAAATATACAAATCAATGGAAAAATATTATTTCTCTGCTTCTATTCCTCCAGTGGCCTCCCACGGCACTTGGAATCTAAGTCTGACCATGGCCTACCAGGCTGTGCCTGACCCAGCCTAGCCTGCCTCTCTGCACTTGCCACTCACCATCTCCCACTCACTTACTCAACTGGAGTACTCCTAGGTCAATTACCAAATAGTGATTATTGTTTCCAATTAACCAATTAACTTGCTCCTGCTGCCTGTTCCCATGGCATCTTGTGCCCATTAAATAATCTATGGTATCATGATTATGGCTATAATATCGTAGTTCCCATCAGACTGTAAGCTCCACAACGTCTGCCTGACTTGTTCAGCACTGTGTCCTCCACACCTAACATGGTGCCTGACAAGTGTCAGAGTGAATGAATGAACAAATGAAGGAACAGTGAGGCACATATATGGCTGTGAATGGAGGTTACTCATCCACGTAAAAACTCTGTCCTTGCACTCCCTTTAATTGGAAGTGTCATTTCACAGCTTTAAAGAACCTGTTCCTCTATAACTTGTTGGTTGTCTTGTGCATGGGAAAATGATATCATCAGCTGGGCTTTAGCTCCACCAGAAGCCCCATACCCAAGGAGAGCCATAGCACTAACGTAAAGAGGAAACCCCATGTACTTCATGCTGACCATCTGGTGAGAGACCCTGTGACCGACAGAGAAAACACAACAACTGGTTGAAGATAGGAAGGTTCTTCCCCCATCATGGTGGAATCTTAGGCAGTTTAACCCAACTCTCTGTGAAGTAGAATACTAGCCCTGTGGTAGCTGCTGTGGGTCATGGAGAGAGACACACACTTCTCACCTTTTAGTGATTATTATCTGCTCAAGGGGATGAATCTCACATGATATTTTAAAATAACAGTTTTTAATACAGCAAAATTAAGAAAATTTAAGGCCTATAATTAGTAATTGATACTTTCTCCAATTTTTCCCTCCATAGTATATGTATAATTTTATATTCCACTATTTCAATATAATAAATGAAATATAAATATGATAATGAAATATTGTAAGTTTATTTTATCTGTTGCTATTTACTTTTCCTAACAATCATTTAAAAAGTACTATGTGATGTAACTTCTCTTGTTTTTGCATGTTTACAACAAGAGGAAATTTAAAAATTTCCAAATTTTTTTATAATAAATAGTGTTGCATGCACATCTTCATTTATCTAGGGTATTTTAAAATTGGATTCTTTAATATTTGTTTCTGGAAACTCATGGAAGAACTTGTCACTGCCTAGCTGTTTTACTATGTTTCTTTAATAAGATCACTCTCTTTTCACAATGATAATTTCATAACTTTTCCACTCTCATCAGCCTTCCACTTCCCTTCCACATTCTCATTCTGTTTTGATGTTCTTGCCTTTTACTTGGTTAAGACACCAGAGACCAGCTGGTGAAAGCTCACTTACATTCTATGTAAGTTAGATTAGGTTTGGCCATGAGTAATAGAAAAATTCAAAACGGCAGTGGCCTGAACAAGGACAATATTTATTTCTGTCTCATATATATGAAGTCCCCAGCTGATCATTCCAGGGCTGGCATGGCCATCCATGGTGTCAGGACCCACACTGCTGTCTGGTTACTCCAGCAGTACCTGGTTCAGTGCTTGGCACATAATAGGTTCACAGTAATATCTGTTGAATGACTGCAAATAGTGTTCATTGACAGTAGAGCATTTAAAAACTTTTGATAAATAGAACTAAGCTAATTTCCTAAGGGGGAGATGTATTCTCAGTGTCCCCGATAATATCTGAAGGTACCACTTTCACTTTATCAGTCATGGCCATTGCAGCTTTTCCCGTTCCCATTAAATCAGCAAAAATGAGTGCCTTGTTAAACTTTCATTTGTGTTTTTTAATTTTCTTCTTGTATTTCCTCTTTGACAAATAGTGTTATTTTCTTCCTCAATCTTTACTTATATATCTAAATAAGCTTTTAATAATGATAAAGATATTCTTTGTCACATACTACCAATATTTGAATATATATTCTTGTATATGTGTGTGTAAAGAGTTGTGAGTGTAATTCACATGCCCAGCATCCAGAAAATATGGTGTGCAATAGGGAAAGTTGGTCCTTAGGCACACGAGCTTTTGTGTTGGACATTCCTGGGCAGGAATCCTGGCTTTGCTCCTTTCAAGCCAAGGGATGTGCCCTTCTTAAAATTACTCAGCCTTCTTAAGCTCAATGTCCTCATCTGTAAAATGATAATTATTCTTAACTATGTGTATGTATTCTAAAAAACACAGTCAAGTTTGTTGAGCTCATCTTTTGTGATTTCATCTGTTATGCATCAAGGTTTAAAAATTCCTTCCTGCACTGAGCTTGATAAACATCAAATTATTTTTCTATGCCCTTTTCTATGGTGCGAGGTTTACTCAGTATTCATCTTTGTGTCCGAGCCCTCGGGTATTCCAACATTTGTGATTGGCCTTAATTCTGACCAGCCTTGGCCACGGCCACTGTCTTAGTGGGCAGGCCTCTCTTGGGCTGACTCAGGCTGGTACTTCCCTTTCCTGGGCTGTGTGGGTGGGGAGCCTGTGTGTGAGGGACCCAGGAATTCCTCTCAGGTGTCCTCAGCTCTGAGTGAAAGGGAACATATGTGCTGCAGATCAGGGTACCTACCTGTGAACCACACGGTCCCTTCTGTAGGGATCTGTGTGGACTTCTAATGTCAGGAGATGGACACCTGCCGTCAAGGGGCCCACACCCTTGTTAAGAGGAAGACACACATGTATGACACTAATCAGAAACAGGTGGACCTAGTCTCCTCACACTGAAAGCAGTGGGTTAGCAGAGCAAGGTTCTAGGGCAGGCCCTAGATAGGTGGGTGTTATGAGGGACCAGTCCCCAAAAGTGCTAAGATTGCACTAGGCATGTGATAAGATGGGGAAATTTGTGTTTCTAGAACACCTCAAGGGAGGATATGGCATGGCATAGGGCTGGAAGGAATACTTAAATAAGCCGCTTAGGGTAGGGGGACTGATACCCTACCCTCACCTGAAGGTCATGCTGGAGTGAAAACAGTTAACAGTTTTTGGCTGCTCTCTGAGGGCTTGCAGCCTGGTTACCTTTTGGACTCGATTTTTCTGAGTGATGGATGCAAGGTGACATGCTGAGAAAATGGTCACAAGGGTCTTTCATCTTCCCTCTTGCCCTGCAGTGCTGAGTCTCTGCTCTTATTGGAAATATGTTTTCTATTTAAAGAATAGCTGCTTGAAGTGACAGGGTTGTAAATGGCCACAAATGTCTGAGAACTTTAGAAATATAGGCATCTAAGTCCCTTCACTACTCCAGGCTGTGGTCACCCTGCCTCTTAGAATCTGCTCTGTGGATATATCCCTGATTATCAAATGCAGACACTAAGTGTCCTCCATCCCTAGGGATCCAGGCCCTGAACTAGGGGTCCAAAAAGACCTCTCTCAGGAATAAAAAGTTATTTTCTTCAGGCCTTGGTTAGCACTATGTTCATGGCCAGATATGGCCAGTTGACCAGTCCTGTGGGCCATTTATGCTCAGCTCAGGCTTCCTCATCTCCCTGTCCTGTGTTAGCATTTACCTATTTAATTAGGATTCCCACATAATTCCTGCTTGTAAGAGTGGTTGGCCTTGATTCTGACTAGCCTTGGCCCATGGCCTCTGTCTTAGCTGGCAGGCTTCTCCCAGGCTAACCCAGGCTGGTACTGCCCTTTCCTGGGCTATATGGACAGGGAGCCTGTGTGTAAGGGACCCAGGTATTCCTTTCAGGTGTCCTCAGCTCTAAGTGAAAGGGAGCACGTGTTGCAGATCAGGGCACCTACCTGTGAGCCACATGGTCCCTTCTGCAGAAACTAAACTGAAAGTCCCCAGGGCCCAAGGGCTCAGCCAGCTAGAAGTCAGAGGCCAAAGTCCTATGGGAGGGGTTTCAGATGGGGAAGCTGGAAGCCTGGAAAGACCAAGGGGGCCCCAGAGAGGCTGAGTGCACAAGACTACAGCTGTTCAGAGCAAATTGGGGTTGATCAGGAGAGAACAGGAAGTTGGGAGGGAGAGGCCACCAGCCAAGGGCAGCCGCAGTCTTCCTGGCCCTAGGTACCTATCACTTGGGATCTACACCCCACTCCGCCTCGTACTACGAGAGTGACTTGCCCAAAGCCACACAGCCAACCACTCAGGGCTTGAGCTTCCTGTTGTGCATTGTGGATAATCATATCTGGGCTGCCCCATCCTAAGACCATAATGTGTTCCAGAAAATTGATTACAGGTGTGTTAAGGAGGTAGCACTGTCAATAAATCAAAATTGTAGGTTATATTGCAGTTACGTTAACTTAAAAAATTGAGGTAATGAATGAAAATGATGAAGGAAAATCACTTTAAAAATTTTAAGGAATTGTTAGAGCAATTTGTCGTTCCTAGAAATTATGATTTAAAGCAAACGCCAGGAAAGATAATTTGTAATACATTAAGTTAAAAGGAGTTACAAACCAATTTGTAAAATAAGACCTCATTTTTATTTGAAAAATACGAAGCCATAGTTATGTTATTAGGAAAATATCGGGGTTGTACAGCAAAATATTAACTATTGTTTTCTCTGAAATTCCATGTAATAGGAGAAATAGAGTTTCTTATTGCTTATCTGTACTTTTCAATTTTTCTACAATAAAATATGTGTAATTTTAAAAGTAAAGAATTAAAATTTTAAAAAATCATTAAAAGTAGAACAAGTACTATTCATACAGAATAAAAGTAACAACCCCCAAAGGACATGGCCCAATCTGCAGGAAAAGGGTCTTGCCACCTGCCTGTGCCAAGGCCAAGGCTTTATTTTTAGGGTGCTCTACCTGGCTGGAGGGAGAGTCAAGTCTAGGGAAGACCCCCTCCCAGCTCCCACATATTCTGGTGACAAGACTAACCCAGTCATAATGACCTCTCCTTACTGCCTGGCCTGTAAGCAGAAAAAACTGCCTGTGAATACAATGGGCCATTTGTTTTTAATTTTTATTGTACTTTTAAAAAGCAGGAATGTAACATGTTCATTTTAAAATAGCAAAATGATTCAGATGCATATTTAGCAAAAAGCATATAACATCAAAGGCCTTGCCTCAGCACTTCAAATCCCAGCCTCCAGGGTAAATTATAGAGTAACTTTTAGAGGATTTTCTATGTGTACCTGATCTTACACATGCATGCTTATATAGCTCGTCCATGTACGTTGTTGAAAAAGCATATTTATGAGCCTAGTATGGAACAGCAGGTTAGAAAGCTCATTTTCCCCAGCTGAGCACTTTTGTATTTTTTAAAAGCATATAAATGGCAGTTATCTCTGGTTTTCTAGATTATGGGGATCAGAGTCAGGACGAGCGACATGCACTGGCGTTGGGGATAAAATTTAAAGGTGTGTCAAAGAAAAAATTTCCCTCAGTAATCAAGACAAATAATAATTTCATGCAATGTACTTTTTAAAATCAAATGAATACAAAACCCACCACAACAAACAAAATTTAAAAATGTAAAAGGAAGGCGTGCACTTCCATGGTCCTGTGTCCCTTGCCTCATCCTAGTCCTGGCCCTGGAAGAAGGAGTCCTTTGGGAATGATAAGCACCTTGCAGAAGGGTGGTTCACAGAACAGGGGAGGCCTGGGCTCAGGATGGGAGCGGGAAGCTGGGAGAACATACGTGGGGACCCATTTTGCGTAGGAAATCCTTGCAAATTCCCTGACCAGCTATGAGCCCTGCATTGACGAGGGACCACCTGGATGTAAACAGTGGACTCAACACAGTCTTGGGATTTTTCACCTTCCCAGCTGCTCCACGGCCCCTAGAGCTTTGTGTTGACCGAGGGAGTCCTGACCACCGAGCAGGGCTCTGCTACAGAAAGAGAAAAGGAAGGAGGAAGGTGTGTTTGGGGCTGTGTGAGAAGCCCACCCAAAGCTCAGTGAGCTACTTATCCAGCAAGAAAGGTGCAGCCAGAAAAGATCAGGTTTTCTCATGTTTGTACTTGTTTATGCCTGCTTGTTCTACCTTTTGTCTTAGTCTGTTTTAAAAGCGATTTTCTCATTTCACAAATGAAGCTGTGAAAGTGAAAGTATTGTAAAAATATCGAAAATGTTCAACCTCACTAATAGTTAAAAATCCCAAATTAAAACAGTTACTGAGATTACATTTTTCACCTATCAAATTAACTAGTTTAAAATATGTATGTAAAGTTTAGTGCCTTCCTCTGGAAAAGAGTCAGGGACATGAGCACTCTGAATCATTGCCAGCAACAGGGTAAACCGGTAGAATTATTTTGGAAAAGATTGGGCAGCATGGGGTATTAGCCTTTACAGTCATAGGCTTTGGCACAGTAATGCCTCTCCTGGCAAGGAAATATTGCAAATATGAAAAAAGTGCTTATGCGGAAGGGTGTACACTGCAACATTATTTATACTAACCAAAAGTTTGGAAAAGTCTGGAATAGTTAAGCACCAGTTTCATCTGATGACAGTCGCCAACTGAAGGCACAAGTTCATCCAGATACGTCAAGGTTCAAAGGAAGAAAGGGAAAGTCTGCTTCAAAGAGCCATCTGCCTGGAGGCCCTACACCTAGAGGGAGCTCGTTGTAGGGCACGCTTACCCCCAAACTACCTTCCATTAAAGGTTTCCAAAGTCTTTTATTTCTTCTTCCCTTAAACTCCCATCCCCATGGGTACTCAATTTTACTTGACTGACAAAAACATTTCAAACTATCTGAACAAAAACGATCACCTCTATCCTGCTTTTTCACCTAGAAAATTCTTCCTCACGGCTTCCAGAATGTTCCCTTCTGTGAGGCCTCATCTTACCAGCCGTGGCAGTGCTGCCTCTCCTTTGTACTCCACAGCAGTCTCTATGCTTCTGCCATGCTGCTAATTACATGGTATTATCCTCGTGTAATTATTATCCTCTTTTTAAAGGGCTCAGCAGCACAGGCTTTGGCACTGGGTGTACCTGGCTTTGAATCTCTGCTCAGCTATTATTGCTGTATGACTTTGGTCTAGTAGTATAACCTCTCTGAGTCTGTGTCCACATCTGTAACATCTGGATGATGATAGCTATGAGGGTCGAGGCTAGAAGTCCTGCCTTTATCAAGTGTTTGTTGAGTACCTACTCTGTGCCAGGCTTGACATCAGATTCTGGGAACTTATATTCTAGTATATGAGAGATCCATAGTGGCCAAATAGATATATACCATGCAATAAAGGAACTTGGTAAGTGCAGTGAAGGAAATAGAATGTATGAGTTTCCTATAGCTGCTGTAATAACACAAATTTCTCATCATATAATTCTGGATGTCAGAAGTCTCACTGGGCTAAAATTAAGGTTGTCTGCATACTGCATTCCCTGTGGGGGTTCAAGGGGAGAATCCATTCATTGTCTTTTCCGGCTTCTAGAGACTGCCTGCATTTTTTTGGTGTGTGGCCCTCTTTCATTTTCAAACCTAGCAATCATATCACTTGGCTTCTCTCTTTTTTAAAATTAATTAATTTTTTCATTTGCTTTTAAAAAAAATTAATTTATTGGGGTGACACTGGTTATTGAAATTATATAGATTTCAAGGTACAATTCATTAATATGTCATACGTATATTGTATCGTGCGTTCATCACTCCAAGTTAAATTTCCTTCCGTCACCGTATATTTAATGCCCTTTAACTCCCATCTGGATAATCTCTCCATCTCAAGGCCCTTAATTTAATCACAACTGCAGCATTCCTTTTGCCATGAAAGATAGTCACAAATTCTATGGATTATTACTTGGACATCTTGGGAGGTTATTATTCTGTCTACCATGTGGGTGACTGGACAGTCATTGGATGTGTATGTGGAGGTGGAGTGGTCATCGGAGACTTCTCTGAGAAGATGACATTTGAGCTGAGATGTGAAGGGTAAGGTCAGATCCAGCTAGCCTTGCAGGCAGCTCAGGGAAGAGGAGGGAAAGCAGTGAGACTGGAAAGAGCCCGGTGTGTTTGAGGAACAGAAAGATCCTATGTGGCTCCAGGAAGAGGCAGGCCAAACTGTGGAGAATCAGTTTATCAAAAGCCAATTTGTCAAAATGATCAAGTCAGGAAAACTTGTTTCTAGTACTTACCTAGAGAGCTAAAGCATGCTATGTTACCAATGGTTGTTACAACAACTTAAAAGAAATTAATAGGTTTTATTATTTAGAGCAGTTTTAAGTTTACTGAAAAATTGAACAAAAGTGCAGAGTTCCCATATTACTCCCTGTCTCAGTTTCCCCATTATTAATGTCTTGCATTAGCATGGTATATTTGTTACAATTGCTGCACCAATATGAATAAAGTATTATTAGCTAAAGTCCATAGTTTACATTAAGGCTCGTTCTTTGTTTTCTATGGGCTTTGACAAATGCATAATGTCATGTATCCAACTTTACAGTATCATACAGAATAGTTTCACTGACCTGAAAAATCCTCTCTTCATCCTTCCTTCTTTCTCCCCAAACTCCTAGCAACCACTGACTTTTTATTGGTTTCATAGTGTTACTTTTTCCAGAATGTAATATAGTTGGAATCATACAGAATGTAGCCTTTTCAGATTGGCTTCTTTCATTTAGCAATATGTATTTAAGATTCTCCCATGTCTTTCGTGGCTGGCTAGCTCATTTCTTCTTACTGCTGAATAAATAATATTCCATAGTATAGATATACCACAGTTTGTTTATCCATTCACCTAATGAGAGATATCGTGGTTGCTTCCAATTTTGGGCAATTAATAATAAAACTGCTGTAAATATTGATGTGTAGTTTTGTATAGACATAAGTTTTCAATTCAATTTAATTGGGATTTAGTTTTGATTAATCAAATTTTTTGATCTAGCTCAGTCAAATGCCATTATAGCATGTATTTCAAATCTAAGATGCCTGAATATCCTCTGTACTCAGAATTCATGCAAGATGTTTATTGGATCAAGCTGCCTAAGAAATTAGTGAGTTAGAGAAAGAGAAAAAGCAGTAGACTCAGAGTAACATGTCCTGGAGAAATACTTCTGATTTGCTTCTAAAATCCTGACATTTGAGACATGCATAAATCTGAAATTGAATATTTCCAAAAGTCATGGATAGGAATTCCAGAAAACTCAAAATATATTGAACTTGGGGCTGGCCTCAGTGAAATGGCAGTGGTAAAACTAGAAATAAACCAAATCTAAAACTTAACTAAATTTAAACTTTGAAAAAAAACCCTGAAGGACAACATAAATTGTCAGTTTTATAGAGTCAGTAGAAACAAGTAGAAACAGGAGTCACATATTTTAGGGGTCAGGGAAGGTTGAATCACTGAGACATGGAGGATGAATAATTTCTAGAATAAAAAAATGGATTACTTGGTGTTATTACTCAGAACCAGAGTTAATCAGCCCGATGTGCAAATTTGGAGATCATTGCATTTATTTTGAATGATGTTGGTTGAGTAACCCTTTTTGCACTGATGTATTTTTATTAATGTTAGTAATATAATGACTGGTCAAATTGTAACCTCAGTTTCTTCACTGGTAAAAGGATGGAACTTAATTATATGGTTGAGCTCTAAGATGTTCTCTAAAATACTAGCATTCCAAGGCTATAACATGATAGGAAAGTAAATAAACTCTTTAATTGCTAAGAATGTTTAGGGAATGGATATTCTGATTGATTGTGCTTTCTGATCAGTTGATAATTAACGCTGAATCATTTTTGGTTCACAGTTTGTTATAAATTATAAGTCTACTTTTACCTTGGAGAATCCACATCCTGAGAATATGAGGGAATTTTTGAGGATTCTTCCAGTTATGTATTGAGGTTTCAGAAATAGAGATTGGTAAGATGGGAGAAATTGAATAGGAATGAATGAAGCTAGGTTTTGCCGTAGAAAAAGTTATTTTCATTAACAGCAATTATTTTCCATTAACTTGAAATTTCTTTACTTCAAGTAAGTTGTCGTGGAAAAAAATCCTGGCAATTGAATATTTGGGTTCCTTGAGTATGGGAGAAGGAATTAAGTTGAGGTTTCCCAGTTAATAGCTGTGAAATGTATCCTAGCCATTACTTCTGCAGGGATATGGCTCCTTAAGAGTCTTCACAGTTATATATTGTTTTAAGACTTTAAGATTTATTCTTCTTTGACTATCTGGTTTGCCTAATGGGTCAACCAGAAGGACAGATAGAGATTAAAAGCCTTCTTAATTGTATTGCAGTAAGAATGTAATGTGGAGGTTGTGAGAGGCTGTTGGAGTTTTTATGGATTGGGCTCACACCTGCCACCTGGAGGAGAGAGAGTACAAGTCAGCGGGTGCAGTAACTTTGGACATTCCCCTGGGTTTGACCTACTTTGGATTCCTGGCTCTCAATTCTGTATTTGCATTTGACAGTAGTAACTATACTGGGTGCTTGATCTGGCTTGCTTTCTTGGCTTTGTTGTCTGGACCTCTGGGTTTGGTGTCTCATTCTGTGGTTCTCTTGGCTGCATATTTGAGGACCTACTTCTAGTTTTAGGTACAGCCTTTTCCTGGCACTTGCTTGCCTCTCCAGGCCTGGGCAGTGTCTTGGGCATGTCTGGGGATTCTCCATGGAATGGAATGCCATAGACCAGGAGTAGGACTTTTGGGTCTGTATTACTCGGCATTGTCACATCACTGATGTTACCCTGTGTATGTATAGTTGTGCCTCTCTCAGGGGTAACCTAGAGAACTTCAACTTGTTTGTATTAACTGGAAAAGTCTTAGCACTAACATCAGCAGTGAACTCAGAGGTAGCCTAATGTTCTTTACAAATTAAAACACTCACATTCAATTCTTAGATTTTATCTCCTAGTGGATTTGCAAATCGAATTTCTCATGTCCCTGAGTGTGTGTGTGTGTGTGTGTGTGTGTGTGTGTGTGTGCGTGCATGCGTGTGTGTGTGTGTGTGTGTGTGTGTGTGAGAGAGAGAGAGAGAGAGAGAGAGAGAGAGAGAGATATTGATTTGGATTATGTTGAAGGTTAGATGGGTAATGTTGAACACAACTAACTTTGAGAACATTGACATCTAAATCTTATGCCTTCTAAGTTAAATGTGTAGGGATAATACATCTTTCACAAAGTCATGATCTCACCATACATAATGTAAATCATGTATGTATGTACATGCATACAGAGATTCCCAATTTCCTTAACTTCACATCTTCACAATTTCACTATCACATCTGTAAAATCCTTCTTTGTTATGTTGGGAAGCATTCACAGGTTCTGGGGATTAAGATGTAAATATCTTTGTAGATATTTATCTATCTGTGAATATATAATATGTATCATACGTATTATATATATTATATATATTACACACATTCATTTTTTAAACCATTTAAAAGTTGTAGGCATGATTTTCCTTTATCCAAAATACATTGTTGTATATTTCCTAAATATAAGGATATTTGCTTGCATAAGCACATACTACAAAACTGTTAGATAATATAAAGACTCAGATTTCCCCAATAATGTCCTTTATAACAAAAGAAGAAAACATTTTTGATCTAGGATTCTATGTTGCATTTAGTTGCCAAATTTTGTCAGTCTCCTTTAATCTGAAAGAGTTCCTTAGTTTTTCTTCGTATTTATGACTGTGATGTTTTTGAAGAGTACAGGGCAGTTGTTTTGTAGAATGCCTTAATCTGAGCTTGCCTGTTTCCTTATGATTAGATTCAGGCTGTGCATTTTGGGCAGAAATTTCACAGAAGTGACGCTGTGTTCTTTTCAGTATCAGAAGGCAGCATGATGTTTATTTGTACTGTTCCTGGAGGTGTTAATTTTGATACTTTGGTTAAGGTGGTTGTGTTAGTTTCCTATTGCTTCTGTGACGAATAACCCCAAGTTAAGATAATAAATTTATAGTTATTATCTTAAAGTTCTGGAGGTCATAAGTCTAAAATGGGCTTTTCACTTGGCTAAAATCAAGGTGTTAGCAAGCTTGTTTCCCTCTGGATGGATCCTCTAGAAAAGAATCCCTTTTCTTGACTTTTCTAGCTTCTAGAGGCTGCCTGTAATTCATTGGTTTATGGGTCCCTTCCTCTGACTTCAAGCCAGCAGCATATTATCTTCAAATCTCTTTTTCTCTCTCTCTGTCTTTCTCTCTCTCTGTCTTTCTCTCTCTGTCAGTCTGTCTCTCTGTCTCTCTGTCTCTATCTCTGACTCTCTCTGGCTTACCTCTGCACCTGTCCATCACATTTCCTGCCTCCTTCTTATGAGGAACCCTGTGATTACATTGGTTTTACCAGGATAATTCAAGATAATCTCCCATCTCAAGATCCTTAATTTAATTCCATCTGTAAAAATTCTTTTTGTCATATAGGGAACCATATTCACAAGTTCTGGGGATTAGGTCATGAGCATGTTTAGCAGGCCATTCTTTAGGTTAGGCCACAGTGTTAGGTGTTAGAAAACACCACAGTGGTTTTCTAGGTGTCTCCATAGTAAGGTCACTGCTTTCCTCTTTTAATTAATAAGTAGTTTAAGGGAAGATAGTTTGAAACTATGTAAATGTAACATTTCCTCAAACTTTCATCTATTAGTTTTAACATCCATTGATAATTCTTGGCTGAATCAATTATTACTAGGATGGCTGCTAAATTTCTTCAAACATTCCTTATGATTAAAAACTTTTAACAACTTTATTTAAAAAATTGACATATAATAAACTGCCCATGTTTAAAGTATACAATTTAATATGTTTCGACATGTGTATACCACCCATGAAATCATCACTACAATTAAGATAGTGAATATATCCATCACCCTGAAAGTTTTCTCCTGCCCCCTTGAAATCCATCTTACTTCATCAGTCTCTCCCTAGGCAATCAGTGATGTGCTCTCTGTCACTGTAGATTAATTGCATTTTCTAGAATTTATATAATTGAAGCACAGGAAGGATTTACTCATTTTTGCCTGGCTTCTTTCATTTATCATAATTATTTTGAGATTTATCCATGTTGTTCTGTGTATTAATAGTTTGTTCTTTTTTATTACTGAATAATATTCCACTTTATGGATATATCATGGTTTATCTATTGACCTGCTGATGAGCATTTTTTGGCTATTACAAATAAAGCTGCTGTGAACGTTTTATGCAGCTCTTTGTATGGTGATTTTCTAATTCCATCTCCATAATAAAGTTGGCATTTTACTGTAAGGAAGAGCTCCCTCACCAACCCATCTTTAGTATTTTGTTGTATACAATGGATTATAATATGTCACTGTCATTTTTTATCTTGATGCTCAAATTGTCCTAGATTTGGACAGTGGGGAGCTCCTTTAATTGTATCCTATGTCCTTTTGATATACCCTCATCATTCTTTGGGCATTCCCTGTTTTTTGGCACAAGATGTTACAGGCTTAATAGATCATTTCTTTGTGCCATTCCTGAAATCTGCCATTTCTCCAAAGAACCCTGGTTACTTTTTATAGAATCATATTTAGAAACCAATATTTGTACTCTAGCTGTGGTCATTGCCACATGAATGTCATTGTTTCTAGGTCCTCTTAACCGACAGAGTGAGGAAATAGATGTGTGTGTACATAGTGATACCTCCAATTCCATTCCAATACCACAGGGTCATTCTACCCTTCCCCCATTTGCAATATTTTCCAGTCGCTTCCAATGATGTGCTGGTACATACTTAACAAACAGCTTTCCAGTGGTTTTAATGCTCTGATTTGCAGCATTTGCAGTTTCCATGGTGTAAAACTTTCTCCATGACCAGTTTCAAGCCACCAACATGAAATCACTGAACAAGAAGTTAGGAAGAGATGTGCACAACTGCTTCAACTGCTTCTCAATTACTGGAGTGAGTCTGCTCTAGCATGTCACTGCTCCTTTTTCTAAGAGAAATCTGGCCCTCATTATCTTCAATTACAAACTACTGCCATAAATAACTGTGTGTATATATTTTGATTTTGTTGGAGGTGTATCTTCAGGGTAAATTCCTAGAAGTGAGATAGCTGGATTAGAAGGTAAACACATACGTGTTTTGGTTAGATATTGTTGAATTCCCTCCCCTAAAGTTTGAGTCAATTTTCATTCTCATCAGCAATATAGGAGAGTGACTGCTTCCCACAGTTTTGTCAAAAGATGTGTTGTCATACCTGTAAGTTTCCCCACTCTGATGGGTGAAAAATGGTATCTTAGTTAAGAAGTTTCATTTACCTTTCTCTTTTTATGGATGAGGTTGTATATCTTCCTGTATATTGAAGGAACAGGTAAACACAGTAAATCATCTGTTCCTATCTCTTGTCCTTTTTTTGGTCCTTTTCCATCAATTTTAAAGTATTATTTATATATTAGGGATATTATTATTATTATTATTATTATTATATATATTAGGGATAGTAGCCCTTCAGCTATGATTTTGCCGGAGTATTTTCTCTTATTGTCAGTTGTCTTTTTATGTTGTTTATTATTTTTTGGCTATGAAAAATTTTTATTTTTAAATGTTCATGTTTATTAATCTTTTCCTTTATTGTACTTGGATTTTAAGTCATAGTTAGAAAGACTTTTTTAAATGTTTACTTTTAGTATTTGTATGGTTTCAGGGTTTTTGTTTTGTTTTGTTTTAGATTTTACCTTTCATCTTAAAATTTTTTTAAATTTATTTTTTAATTTCAGTTGACACACAATGTTATATTAGTTTCAGGTATACAACGTAGTGATTAGACATTTATATACTTTAGGAAGCAATCAGCTTTTATGTTTTAACATATAATTGTTTGATCCATTTTGAATTTATTCTTATGTGTGGGGTGGAGTTTAGGTCTATTTTTATCATTTTCTTTATGGCTAACTGTCTCAGCACTATTTATGACAAAAATCAATTTTTTCTCAGTAATGTAAGATGTTACCTCTAGCATATATTAAATTTACATGTCTACTTGGGTCTATTTCTGGACTTTATGTTCTATTCCACTGGTCTGTTTGATTATGTACCAGTACTGTACTGTTTTAATTATGGAGGATTTATCATATATTTGAATGTCTGGTAGAACTGATTTTCCCTCATAACTTTTATTTTTTCAGTATTTTCCGGCTATTTTCGCAACTTATGTTTTCCATATGAACTTTATTTAGCTAACTAAAAAGATAACTTGTGGTACTTTTATTGGAATAATATTACAGTTATAAATTAACCAAGAATGACATTTTAATGACATTGAGTCATCCTATCCAAGAGCTAAAAATATCTTTTCATTTGTATTATATCATCTGCAAGTAGAAATGGTTTTCTTTCTTTCTAACTCTTATGCTTCTAATAGATTTATCATCTCAAGTTTGGTTAATACGTCCTGTATAAAGGAGTGGAGATAAGGCCATTCTTGTTCCCCATCCTACTGAAAATGCCTCTAGTGGTTTCCTGTAAGAAAGATACTGACTTTAGGCATAAAGAGTATGTGTGTGTGTGTGTGTGTGTGTGTGTGTGTGTGTGTGTGTGTGTGTGTGTAATTTTTTTAAAAATCATCTTTAAAAAGTACTATCAATTTCTATATTCTTGAGTTTCTTTTAAAATCCAGAGTGGGTGTGGAATTACTGCCAAGGGTTTTTTTGGCCTTGCATTACTTTCCTGTGGTTGCTGTAACAAATTACTACAAACTTGGTGGCTTAACAGAAATTTAGTCTGTTACAGTTCTGGAGGCCAAAAGTTCAAAATCAGTATCACGGGGATGAAATCAAGGTGTTAGCAGGACTGTGCTCCCTCTGGAGACTCCAGGGGAGAATCCACTCCTCGTTATTTTCAGCATCTGGTGGCTGTTGGCATTTCTTGGCTTGTGCCTGCATTACTGCAGTCTTGCCCATGGTTACTTGGCTTTTTCTCTTCTGTGTCAAATCTCTCTCTTCTTCTCTCTTATAAGAACATTTGTGATTACATTTAGGGCCTGCCCAGATAATCCAGGATAATTTCCTCATTTTAGTATCTTTAATTTAATCATATCTACAAAGACTTTTCCTTATGATAAAATTGATGGTGTCCAGAGGTTACGACCTGGATACCTTTGAGGTGTATTATTCAGCCTACCATAGGCATCTATGAAGAAAATCATGATTTTTCTTCTTAGATTTATTAAAATGGTTTAGTAGGTTAATAAATATCCTAATATTGAACCAACTTTGCATTTCTGGAATAAAGCCCACTTAGTCATGGTGTATTCTCAATGTGATATTGGATTCTTTTGGCTAATATTTTAATGAGCACTTTTTGATTAGTATTCATAAGTGATACTGGTCCATAACTTTCTATTTTATACTCAATCAATTTTAAGTACTGAGTTATACTTGCTTTATGAAATGAATTAGGACATTTTCTTTTATTTCCGTTCAGTTTATGTACCTTAGCAACACTTTTTTTTCCCTCTGAAGTTTTGGTAGAATTACATTTTACTGTAAAAACATCCAGTCCTTTTGTTTTTTTTCTACTCTTTGATTATTCTCTGTTTCTTCTATGGACATTAGCCTGTTTAAGCCTTCTATCTCGAATGGGGTTAATTTTGGTAAACTGTATTTTCATAATAGGCTAATCTGTTAGTCTTCTCTTTTATGTCTTCTATATTTAGAGTCAGAAAAATTTCTTACTTCAATTAAAAAAATGTATATTTATCCTATATTTTCTTCTTGCATGTTTATGATTTCCATGTTTAGATCTTTAATTCATCAGAGATTTATTTTAGAGTATGATGGTAGAAATGGCTCTATATTTAGTTTTTGGCAAAATGGACAGTCATTGTCACAATAACATTTATTGAGTAAGCTATCCCTGGCTTTCTGGTTTTAAATGCTTCCTTTATCATATATTAAATACCCATGTATACATCAGGTAATTTCTGGACTGTTGTTTGTATTTTTCTTACCCGATTATCAATTATTAATTATTAGTAGCACATTAAAAGAAATTTTTTTACTTTAACTTTTTTTTATGGTAGGTTAAGTCCTCACTCATTAATTATCTTTTCAAATTTTATGAGCTGTTTTCATTTACTTATTTTTCTAGATGCGCTTTAGAATGAGCTTAAATTAAAAAAAAATATTAGGATTTTGATTTTGATTGAAATTATTTTATTTTACAGATTTCCTTGGGGACAAGGTAGTCTTTCCAACATTAGATTTCCCCATCTTGGACGAGGATATATTTCTAGATATATTGAGATCTTTGTATTTTTTGTAACATTTCCAAATTTTCCTTCAGAAAGATTTATTTTTAGGTACTTTATCAGTTCTGTTGGCATTGTAAATAGGATTTTGTATTTTAATTACGTTTTTAATGGTTATTGTTGACATATAAGAAAGCTATTGCTTTAAAAAAATATTTAATTCAGTTTTTAGCATTTCACTTAATACCTCTGCTTTCCTAAGTAGACACTTGTCTAGAAATAATGACAATTTCTGATATTTTTGCCTTTGTCTGGAGTGAGAAAATGAGAAAGGTGTTACCCTGGAAGTTACAGGCATTTACAGGATTTTAGAACTGT
>CM053504.1:70562967-70744799 GCA_028627145.1 Eidolon dupreanum | reverse complement strand
TTCTATCACAGAAATTCCTACAAATCTCCAGCTTCCTCATTGGGCCCTTCTCTATTTTCAGTGGTTGCTCTGGAGCATTTGTTATTTTAGTGGGGCTTAGGAACAGATGAGAGAGAAAGGAAAAGACTTTAGATTATAAAAGGAATACAAGTATATTATAGAACATTTAGAAAATACAGAAACATGCTAAGAGGAGAACCATTTTCAACATTTCATTCAACATCCTTCTAATCATTTTTTTTTTTTCTAACAGAGTTTTTGCATCATACAGTTCCTTTCTCAGGATTTACTGTCAGTTAACATATTTTCAGTTGAATGGAGTTGTCTTTTTAGTTGACCTGCTGATTTGACAGGAGGGACAGGTAGATGTGTGAAAATGTCAATTGTGGATCCAAGCTAGACAGAGTTGGGGTGTCTGAGGGGTGTAGGGGTTGAGAAGGCACACTGTGATTGTAGAACAAGGCTGGAGTGAGACCTGGGATGGGGTTTAATTCTTGCCTTCACAGCACAGAGAGGACTTAAGGACTAAACTGTTGTAGTGAGTTAGACTTTAGGCTTAGGTAAACATGGCTGAAAACACTGCCTGTAGTTTTCAAATCCCTCGCCGAAGCATCTCTGACACATTTTCAGCTGCTTCCTCAGATGACAGCATACTTATTTTTGAGCAGCTAACAGGCTACATTTATTTCACTGTTGTCTGCTTTTGATGAAGAAATTAACATGGTCCCAATACATAGGCCTTTTTGCTGATGTGGCCTGGTCTTGAAAATTTCAATGGTGTCTTCCTTAATTCTTTTAGTTTGCGAAGCATTTGACCAACTCAAAACCCATTATCATTTGATCCTTCTAGTAATCCCTATTTTACAGTCTAGTAATTTAACACTAAGAAAGATTGAGCAATTATTAGTTCAAAGTCACATACCTTGGGCATAGCAGTATTGGAGTTCAAACCCAAGTCTAGCGTAAAGCCTGGGGGTGTTCCATTTTGAATTGCAGAGAAATGGACTGACTGATAAAGTTGGATGTGTTTTTTTGTCCTCCAATAAGAGAAGCTGTGCAGTCGAGTGGATTAAGAATACAGACTTTAGTCTGTCTTAAAACACAGTCTTTAATCCTTAGTTTCCTGTTCCATAAAATGAAGATAATAATGATACTTATATGATGGAATTGTTATAAGAATTAAACAAGATCGTCCATGTAAAATGCTTGCTTTGTATGCTGTTTGGAGTATAGCAAGTATTCAATATGTGTTAGACCTAATTGTTAATATTAATTAATAATAATTAATCCATATTTGCAGACAAGGCAAGTTTGATCCATTTGGTCTTACCTCCTTGGATGAAAGAGGTAGGAAAGTAAGAAAGAAAGCTCAATGTCGAGAGCATAGGGGAGTAAAATGATGTCCTCCATCTTATACTCTTACCATACAGCTTTTAATAAATAACAGAGATTTGGATAACGTTGGTTGAGAGCTAAGTTCTTTCATTCTGGTTGGAGGAAGTGATAAGAACTTCTCTTCCTAGTGTTTTATTTTCTCCAGCTGTAAAACGTGTAAATTGCACCTGTCTCACTGTGTTTATTGAACATATTGTGTTCTAAAGTACAGTACACGAATGCATCACATGCCCAGGGGTCAAACAAATGCAGCCTTTTATGTAATGCAAAGTCGGGGGCCTCCTCCCCATTCTAGTGGGGCTCTCAACTTCTAAAAGGCATTAGTATCAATTTGCATTTTTCACTCAGAATCAGAATCAGAAATGCAAACCATGGAGAGTCTTCTCTGTCCTCTTGTCCCTTGCCCTTTCCTAAGGGTCATTCTGTCACTGTCCCATTCCTCTGTGTGTTCTAGTTCCATGTACATGTCTCCTGCTTTTTCGCAGCCAGCTCCTCTAGGCAGGAACCATGACTATTCTTTTGTCTTTTTTAATTTCCATGGCAGCAATTCTCAGATGGCATTACAGTCACTCAAGAGAAGTGTGAAAAATGGACATTTCCCTCACTCCATGTTCAGAATGAGCAAGTCTGGAGTGGGAGCTAGAAGGTCTGCATGTTTACCAAGCCAATTCTGGTATAGGTGGTCCTTGGACCCCATATCTGGAGAAACTCTGTGTAGTAGACATCATGATGGGGTTTGGGTGTGAGTCGCAGCACAGAACCAGATGTGGGGATGCTCTGGTGGCAGCATCTGTAATTCTGATGGAGGCTTTGGAGGCCAGAGGTACTCTTAGCTTCTCCTCTGCCTCTATGCCTCTGCCAGAGGCCACGTGGTGAGAAAGGAACCTGGAAAGGAGTTCTCAGAGTTCTTGAAGCAGGCGACTCAGGGCTCAGGGCTCAGGGCTGGGCAGGAAGGAAGGGTCTGTGTGCTTTGACTGAGTGAGTGAACCAGGCTTAAGTGTTAGAGCTGGGATGGGGATGTTGGCAGGCAGCCCACATAGACTTCTCCTTCCCTGAACCCACAGCCCACCTGGTCTGGACTGTCCACTGGTGTGCTCATGATGAGACTGTTTTTGTTATTCTTTGGCTTGCACATCTTCTGGGTGTGGCATAGGTGTGCTCACTGCTGGATCTGGCAGGTTTTTTTTTGTGTGTCTTAAAAAATTTAAGTAGCTTTATGGTTAAAGTAAAAACATATTGATTAAAAGTTGAATGTTATTTACCTTTTTATAGCTTCAGCATTATTAAACCTTACATTCTGGGTCTTTGAGAGGTTTGCTGAGTGTTTGGATCTCCTTACCCCTTCTTTTTCATTTCCTGTGTGACCAAGGACTCCAAGACTAGATCCATTTTCAAGGCTTAGCTTCTCTTATTCCTTCTAGTGACGGCCTCCCTTCTATTCACTATTCCATTGAATCCTAATCAGCTTTCTTTTTTTGCCTCTTAATTTTTTTGAGGTGTACTTTATATAAGATGAAATTCACAGATCGATGAGTTTTGAAAACTGTGTGCACCTGTACAGTCCACACCTCTATAGAAAGATCTTGATAGGAATGTGGGTCATATGGTGTATGCATTTCCATATTCCAGGAAGTTCCATCATAGCCCAACTCAGGCAATCACTGTTCTTATTTTTATTTTTACCTTAGAAATATGTCCTAGAACTTCTTGCTTGTTCTAGAACTTCATATAAATGGGATCATACAGTAAATACTTTTTGTGTCTAGCATCTTTCACTAGTATGTCTTTGAAATTCATCCATGTTGTTTCATATGTCAGTAGTTCTGTCCTTTTTATTGCTGAGTTGTGTTCTACTGTATAAATATACCACTAATTGTTTATCATTCATCAGTTATTAGACATTTGGGTTGTTTCCAGTTTTTGGCTATGGTGAGTAAAACTCCTGTGAACATTCTTGTACAAATCTTTTTGTGGACACATGTTTTCATTTCACTGGGTAAACATTTAGGAGTAGAACTTTGGGTCATAGGGTATGTGTATATTTAGCATTTTAAGAAATCGCCGTTTTTCAAAACGACTGTACCATTTTTATGTTTACATCAGCAATGCACTGGCATTCTGAAACTCTTTGCCTATGTTCAATATAACTTTCTAATGTTAGTTGTTCTAGTGGACATTAAGTAGATATCATTGTGCCTTTAAATTTCCCTGTGATATTAAGTGACTTTTCATGAACTTTTTGGCCAAAGAAATAACTTTTATGAAGTATCTTTTTATGAAGTGTTTATGAAATTCAGGTATGTTTCCCAGTTTCTATTGGGTTGCTTATATTTTTTTTTTATTAATTTATTGAAGTTATTTAAAAATTCTGAATACAAGTTCTTTGACAGTATCATGAATATTTTCTCCCAGCCTGTGGCTTGCCATTTAATTTTCTTAACAATCTCTTTTGATGAGCAAGGTTTTTTAATTTTGATGAAGTCCAATTTTTCACTTTTTTCTTTTGGAGTTCGTGTCTTTTGTGTCTTCTCTAAGAAATATCTCAAGTTATCAATATTTTCCTATTTTTTCATCTGAAAACTTTATATTTTAGTTTTACATTTGAGGGTGTGATCTATCGCAAATTAATTTCTATGTATAGTGTGAAGAATGAGTAGAGGCTCTTTTCTCCCAAAGGTTTATACAGTTGTTCCAGGACCATTTGCTGAAAAGACTATAATCATTTCCCCATTGAAAAGCGTTGGCACCTTTGTTGAAAGTCAATTGATAAATGAGTCTATTTCTGGATTCTATTCTGTTCCATTGATGTATTTGTCTATCTTCAGATCAGTACCATACTGTTTTGATTACTGTAACTTCATAGAAAATTTTAAAGTCAGGTGGTATGAATGCTCCAGCTTTGTTCTTTTTGAAAAATTGTTTTGCAAAGAACTTAGACCCAGACAACAGTGGTTACCAGAGGGAAAGGAGGGGTAGAAAAGGGTAAAAGGGTCAAATATATAATGATGAAAGGAGATTTGACTTTGAGTGGTGAACGCATCATGCAATATACAGATGATGTATTATAGAATCATACACTTGAAACCTATATAATTTTATTAACCGATGTCACTCCAATATATTTAATTAAAAAAGAGGAAAATTATTTTGCTTATTCTAGGTTCTTCATAATTTTGCATAAGTTTTGGGCTAACTTGCAAATTTCGACAGAAAAGACTTTTGAGATTTTGATGGTATTGTGTTGAATCTATACATCTATACATCAATTTGTAGAAAATTGAAAATTTTATAATATTTACTCTTTCAAACCGCAAACATGGTGTGTATCCACCTTTCTGTGGTCTTCCTTCATTTCTCTCAGCAATGCTTTGTAATTTTCAGCTAAGAAATCTTGTATAACTTCTTAACTATTTATTCTTGAACATTTCATATCTTTTATGCTATTGTAAATGATATATTATTATTAATATTTTGCCACTGGTGTGTAGAAATATAACTGATTTTTGTATATAGATCTTGTAAAATTTATTAGTTTTAGTATTTTTTTTGGTAAATTTCCTAGGATTTTTTATGTACACATTATACTCTCTGCAGATAAAGGCAGTTTTACTTTTTTATTTTCAACTTATGTGCACTTTATTTCTTTTTCTTGTCTTGTTTTTTTCCTTATTAGGAAGAAAGTGTTCAGTCTTTCACCATTAACTAGATTGGTAGCTGTAGGTGTTTTTATAGATGCCCTTTATCAGATTGAGGACATTGGTATTTTGTGTTTTCTTTTTCTTACTCTTTTGTTTTTTTTAACAACTTAGATATGAATTTATCAATTTTATTAATTTTTTCAAAAGACTGCCTTTTCATTTCATTTGTTTTCTTATTGTGTGCCCATTTCTATTTCATTGTGTTCCTCTGTTTTTCTTCCCCTCCTCCTACTTACTGGAAATTCAATTTTTTCTTTTTTTCCTAGCTCCATAAAGTGAAAGCTTAGGTCACTAATTTCTTGTTTGAATAGTACTTACTTCTTCTCTTTTCCGATGACCCTAGCCTATTCTCTCTTTTCTACTTCATTCATTATATATTTTCTCTATATAATCTTACATAGTGTTTCAGTCTCTAATTTTCCATGTTTATACATGTTTGTTTTATGTCCATCACCTTTGCTGAATCCCTAAATGAATGATAGGCTGGCTCCCTCATTGTAAGAGCTCTATCTTATGCTGGCTTTGTAAACTTTTTACTTCCTTGTCTGTAGTTGTTATACAATTAACAGATTTTTCTCAAGCACTATTTAGGTGGAAACTATAATGAGTGATAAAGATTGTGTATAATCCAGATACTTTTTAAGCAGTTAAATAGTTTTTAAAAAGATGTTAAGTAATGACACAAAATAATATATAATAAAAACCAAGTGAGAGGAATAGACATTAAACACTCCACATTCAGAAGAAGGAGAAGAGACTACAGGGCAGATTATTTGAGGAAGACTTCAGGGAGGAAATGGGATTTGAAATGGCCCTGAATCAGAGGTAGGATTTAAGTGAAGAGAAAGAGACGCAATTCCCACTGCGGGTAAAACATGTGCAAAAGGTCCTGGAGTAGAAATGCACACCATCTGTTTGGAGGACATGGGAGAGACCAGTGTGGGAAAAGCTGGGGAAGAGAAGCAAGATATGTGTAGAGGGCTCTGATTACCAAGCCGATAATACAGGAGTCATGAGTTTGGCACAGTTACTTCTGGTGGCAGATCTATGATGCTATCTTGGTGTTCGTGCAGTCTTCTTTCCTCTTTGGCCCTCGTGTTCTGACTTGTGCCAGTCAGAACTTACTGCTTATACTCTGAGTAACATAGGAAGGAGTTTCCAAGCCAAATTCTCCACAACTTTGAACTTGGCCTTGGGCACTCTTTGTTTTCTCTTGGAGGTTTCCATTCCTGGTTGCCTTCCTTAACACAGTCAGTCCTCTGAAGCAGCAATTCTGGTTTTTTAAGGCTGGCAGCCAGGAGGCCTGGTGATTTGGTTTGTTTCTAGGAAACTCTTATTTAGCTTCACCCTTCTTATGTAGCTCAAAGAGTGTCTACATCCTTAATTACGATAAAGGAACTGGCCTTTTACAAATGAGTATCATAAAACAAAGAACCCAAGTGTCTTTCTCTGGGAAGAGCAAAGCACTTCTGCCTACAAATCAACATTGATATTAACCTTCTGTACCTATTTATTCACTCAGAAGTCTTTGTTTTCATTTTTCTCTTCTAATGCATCTGGCTGGGAACAGAATAGACATTTTCATACTATAGAATTTTACTGTAGTTAAACAGGGTTTTGGGGGGTGTGTGTTCAGGAGTGGTCCAAGATGTGGAGGAAGCTGCAGGCACTTGTAATAGAGCTGGGACAGCAAGGCTACTCACATGGAGGATACAGAGCAGCAAATTCAGAAGCCGGCACTGGAGCTACTCAGAGAAGGCTTCCGGAAGACCTGGGTGTGTAGGGGCTGGGTTTGGATTCAGAGCTGTTTTAGAGTTGCTACTTACACTGCATTTCAGGGGGCAGTAAGTAGCCTACCTGGCTGAGACAGAAGAGCGTGTATGGAGGGCACAGGTAGAGAAATGAAGCTTTGGTGGAGGCTGTTTCTTTAGGCTTGCCAGGGCTTTAATCTATGTTCAAACAACAGCCAGTACCTATGGAATTAAATATATTTCAAACTTAGATTTATGTATATGCCAAGGTTTAAAATTTATTATAATGATCCATTTTTAATAATGCAGAGTGGGTTGTGGTCAGTTTAGTTAACGAGTGCCATGTTGAAATCAGCCTCGGACCTTGTCTCACTGGGTTTCTTTGGGAACCCTGTCTGCTCAGACAGGCGGTGACAAGAGACAGCAAATGTAAGAGAGGAATTTTGCTACTTCCCATGTCCAGGGCTGGGTAGAGAGGCACCTTCAGGTGCCTCTACTCTACTCAAGAGTCACACCCCCTTCTGCAGACTGGGGATGGGGAAGGCATGGTCTGCCCTGGCTAAACTAGGGGTGAGGGGCTTCAAAGCTCCCAGGAAATGCCCAGAAGCAGCCTAACCAATCTTTTTTGGGGACTGAAGTCTCAATCAGGCAGCCTGCTGTATGCATTTGGGTATGAAAACCAGGAAACCAGATTAGACGACCCTTTGGGGATATTATTTAGAGCTCTGAGTTGCTGGTTTGGGAGGTGAGGGGACTTAGATTTTTAAAGCATACTGCATCTGGGGCTACCACTTTGAGAGACTTAGGCAGCTTCCTCCACCCTCAGAGCACATAAGTAGAATAAAACCGGAACAAACTGCTAATTTAAAATTCAAAGAAAAATTCCCTTTTTCAAGCTGGGGCCACTGAGCATGCTGGCTGCTGGGCTTCTCTCTGTGCTTTTCAGTGGGAAGCTGGCCTCCCCGTCCCACTTCTGAGGACAAGCTCTTGGCTCAGGGCTGCTTGCCCTTTGCAGCCATACTCTCCACCTCAGGCAGGGCTTACTGGTTGTGGGAAGAGACATCATAGTCAAGTTCTGTGACAAGTTCAAAGACAAAGCAAACATTGTATAGTCAGTCCCTGGTTAAAATGGACCTGTGGTGTGAGTTCCCGCTCAGCAGGATGAAGGAGCACTCTTCGGAAGGCTGAAGTAGGTACCTGGTCCTGGCCTGATTTAGGGCATGGGTGTGGGCCCTGACAGGGGCCTGAGCCCAGCCAACTCCCTCATCCATGTACCTCTCAATCCTCTGTCACTTCCTTCCTGTTTTGTGGCCCTTAGGTTTCATAATTTTAGAAATTCTTCCACAGCTACTTGCATTCTTACTTCTTCTATTTTGTTAATTTTGGTCACTTATGTCTTGGAGGTAGTGTTTCAGGAACTTCTCATTGTTGGCTTCCCCTGTCTCTTCAGTCTTTGGGGCTTTCTGGTATAACAGTGCTGTTGTTGTTATTTTTTGCCAGAGTCTGGACATCCTCAGCACCATTGGCTATGACAGCATCATCCAACATCTGAACAATGGCCGCAAGAATTGCAAAGAGTTCGAAGACTTTTTAAAAGAAAGGTACATGTTGTTTCCTCTCCGAAGACAGAAAGGAGGACAAAATGCTCCCACACAAACAAGGAACAATTACTATTTGTTTTTAATGGTTCACAAAACCCTTGGCTGTAGGTTAGGGAATAATCCCCAGGAAGTAAATGATGTCTCTGTCCTAAAGTTTTTAGAAACCAATTGGAAAGAGATTTATGAATGAAACAGCAAACAAAATATAATAAAACATTAAGTTGTGTGATAGCCATGACACTGAAAGACCTCACAGGAAAGGGAGATTGTGGAGCACTGGCCGAAAAAAAGCGGAGTGGTGGTGGTGGTGGTGAGTGCTTCATGGAGGAGGAGAACTTTGAAGGGGCCTGGGAGGGTGAGGAAGATTTGATGGGGGGGTGGTATCCAGATATCTGTGGGGAAACGGCCAGCTTGGAGATGAAAATGAAAACGACCCATGTGGTGAGTGGAGAGCAGAGCCGGATTCAAAGACCACTGCGGGTAAGAGAGCAGTGACAAAGATACAGGACGCTTCGCAGCACTCCAGAGGGCAGCAGAGCTTGGTGGCAGGGAAAACTGGCTTGGTTTAGAGTATTTCCCCGCTTTTTTGTTTTGTTTTGTTTTGTTTTCTTTCTTTCTTTTTTTTTTTTTTGATAAGATATATTTTTTTAAATTCTATACTTAACGGGATGAGTTAGTTTTGTGGAAATCTTATCCATCCGAATACTCCCATTTCCCAGTGATTCCGGATGCAGGAGTGCTTTAGGCGGATTTTATGCCAAAGATCCAGGACGTTGCCGGGACCCAAACTAATTATCAGGTTCTATTTGTCAGGCAGTGAGCTCGGGAGAGTCATAACTTGGAGATGCAGACATCAAAGTGTTTTCGATCAAGTCTCTTTATTTTCTACTCAAGTAGGTAACATCGAGCTCTCAGTGCTACTCACCCTCAGATGCCGAGGCCGCTCTCCTTGAACTGACTCAGAAGTCCAGGGGAGCTGTGCATTTCGGGGTGGGGGTGGGGGTGGACAGAGAAAGATCTGTCTACTGCCAACCTCCATGGAGCTGGTCACTGCCCTTCAACCTTTGAGGGAACAGTCTCTCTTTTCTACCCAAGCTGGCTAAAGGTGGTAACACCAAATTACAGCTTTCCTTTATCTGGACGAGCACTAGTGGCAGGCTTCCTTCTTTCTTCCACAGAACTCTGACAAAGTAGCAAGCAAGCAGGAGTTTCAGCAACTTTGCAAGAGATAGATACTGTAGGACATCTCTTGCTTTTATGTTCCTCCTCCAGTTAGAGCTTTTATATATTTTCTCCTGAGAATGAAATAGCCTAGCCATACGCCCACAAAGGAGGTGTTGACTAATGAGCGAAGCTTCTGCTGCTCAGGCAGGACCACCCAAAGGTCCCCTGACACAATGGAATGGTTGTATAAATCAGAGGTGTCCACATCTTTTTAATGTAACCCTCAGTAAGAAGTACATTTTACACTGCTGCCCAGGACATATATGCATAAGACAAAAGTTTAATAAAACATTACTATCCTATAATTTTTTTTCAGTTTTATTTAATTAAAAACTGTGGGTCATAACCCATTGAATTGATTTATAATTCCCAAGTGCACTATGACCCAGAGTTTGAACAGCACAAGTCTAAATAGGACCCGCAAGCTAAGATCTCACTTTAAAAATGTTTCACAAAAATATATGGGACAAAAGTCCATGGCTGTGCTACCCTGAACACACTCAATCCCGTCTGATCTCGGAAGCTAAGCAGGGTTGGGCCTTGTTAGTACTTGGATGGAAGACCACCTAGGAAGACCAGGTGCTGTAGGCATCAAAAAATAAAAAAATGAGGGATTGTAAGCTGACAAGGTCCTTGTAATCTGTGAGGTCAACCAAGGGTTGCCTTGCCTAAAAATGAATATGTGTATATGTATATATATGTGTGTGTATATGTGTGTGTGTGTGTGTATGTATATGTATATGTATATGAAAGAGGAAGAAATACATGCAGATTAAAAATGACTAAATATTTCTACTGTATTTCTACTGTATGGTAATTATTCTGTAGGAGTTTCATATCAAAGGAAACCAGTCCCATGTGCTGTGATTTTGAGGAAGAATCTGCTGACATCAAGTCAGAGTGTCAGATATGTATGTAAGCCCTGAGTGTGGAGATTTGAGGTCCCTGAGCAAGTGTCCTGCTTGGTCTTTGGGCTTCCTTTCCTGGTGATGTGCTTGCTAGCAAGAGGCTGCTGTCACTGAGGAGAGGATGTGTCCTGTTCAGGGATGAGCCATGCAAAGAAGTACAGTCCTCTTCAGGTTTTGGGGATCTAGCCTTTCCTCTTGCTCTGGTCAGAATGGGGTGCTTGTAAGATCTGAGACTCAGACTGTTGAGTCTGGACCATACTCTAATGTTGCTGAAATGTTCTCCTTGGGTCTTGAGCATTATTTTACTGAACTGCCATACATTTCATGTGGAACCCTGGCATATTCATATGGGATAGAGGCAAAATACACATAAATCCAGGGGCAAAGATAACAGCAGTCTGTCGTATATTTATTATTTTGAGTTTATCAAGTATAATACACATATATTTATAGCATTTGTATGATATGAGGCTCAATGTGCCCTGTATCCTAGTTTTGGGATGTCTCCACACAAAGTGTCGAAATCCTACCATGGACCTCTCTGGAATGTCTGGCAGCTCAGCCCTGTCCAGGAACAGCAAAGGGAGGGGCAGATACTGTATCTCCAGGGCAAGCTCCCTTCCCCACTCTCCACTGGAAGGAACTCAGGACTATGCCCCTCCGTGCCACATTTTACCTCTCTTATGGAAACTAGGAAGTATCCTTTTCCTTGGTTGTGCCCAGATGGATTGCAGTCAGTCCATTTACACTCATTTGGAGACAGATAAAACAATCACCCTTATGCAAGGTGTAGTGTCAGATGCTGCTCTGGAGTGGGCAGGAATGCTGTCTTTCTTGCATCTGTATGGCTGATGCCTGGTCCGTGTCTCAGTACATGCTCTGTAGCTGATCAGTCCTCAGTGAGTCCTGGATAACTTACTTCACACAGCAAGTAAATAACAAAACAATAAACTGTCCATCAGCAAATTGTAAATTTGCCTTGTTTACCCTTCTACCAGCTGGAAAGGTGTAATGATGACATAGATGATGACAACCACACCAATATCTGAGTAGCTACATAGTAACTACTACATAGTACCCAGCCACATGTGAAGCACTACTATGTGCTGTGCTAGGAGCTTTGTCTCAGTACTTCTGTTACTGTAAAACTGAGGTTTATACAGCCCTTTATATTCTCTTTTGACACACATCAACTGCATGAGGTACTATTATTTCCATTGTCTTTGCATGAAAGTATAGCTTTTAAAATAAGATTGGATAAGTAATTTACTGTAGGAACCTAGAAAGTGACAGAATCAGAACAGTTTTGAAGGTCTCACAGAAGACCCTGTGGCTATTACTTATCAACTCTGGCAGAAGGGCAGGTGTCTTTTTGGGAAGATAGGCTTCTTTCCAGCACAGAGACCTTCTCTCCCTCCCTTTTCTTTCTGTTTCATTTTTACTTTGGATGTCTCTGCCTCTGCATCTGTTATTTCCTACCTGTCACGTCCTCATTTGTCCTCAGTGTCTAAGTCAGTTCTCCCCATCCTTCAAAGTCCAGGTTAATTTTTCTTCTCCTCCTCCTTCTCCTCCTCCTTCTCCTCCTCCTCCTTCTTCTCCTTTTCTCCTTCTCCTCCTCCCCTCCCCTCCCCTCCCCTCCCCTCCCCTCCCCTCCCTTCCCCTCCCCCTTCCCCTCCCTCTTCTCCTTCTTCTTTTTATTTAAAGAAAGTATTCTACATAGCACTACAGTCTGAGGTCATCCACAGGTTAACAATTAAAATGAACCTATCTTGTCACTGGTAGCCCAAGCCCACTGACTCTTTGGCCCCTAGAGCCCCAGGTGGGCCACACATTATATATAGAGCTCCTGATATGAGTAGTAAATGAAAAATATAAAAATGAGCATAAATATACTGCAGAGTATAGCTAGAGGTGATTAAGTAAGATTATATTAATAGCTGCAATTTATTGAAGGTGCACTAGATATCCAAAGCAAGCTATCATGTATTTTGCATATATTAGCTCATTTAATTTTCATAATATTCCTGTATGGCAAGTTTTATCGTTCTTATATTACAGTTGAAGAAATTGAAGTACAGCGAGGTTATGTAACTTGCCTAAGGTCAGACAGACAGTAAGGGATAGATCTGTTTTCAAACCTAGGAAAGTTGGCCCCTGGAATCTTCTGTAAGTCACTTCAGTATGTCTAGTACAATACCTGGCACACAATAAGTGGTGGGTAAATGGTACCCAATACTAATATTGTTATATTAATCCTAGAAGGTAAGTAGGATGTATATTATTAACTCCATTTTAAAAAAGAGAAATCTGAGGTTTAACAGGGGTTTAAATGACTTGCCCAAAACTGCAAAAGCAGTAAGTAGTGGAGCCAGGCCTTCTTTTAACCTCATGTCTAATGGTTTTTCCATTTTACTTAATGATCTCCTAAGATGACTGTGTATATTCTCTGAAAGGGTTTTTTTTTTCCAGGTACTTGGCAGCCAGGGCAGATTTATTAATAGTGGGTTGCAACATGATCCCGAGAAGAAAGGAGGGAAGTGTGTTTGTGCAACCCCTTTTATGCCTGGAATTCTGCACCACTTGTAGGTCAGCAGCTACACCTATGGACTGGGGGATCCATAGCCTCAGCGCCTTGGGACTAGGTGCTCTACCCATGAGCTCCTGTTCATCCTGTGGTTCCTTTTTAGGGAGAGGTTAGCCTGGTCTGGTTACACCTCTCCTTCTGGGATTCTCCCTTTGGGTCAGCTATCTCTCTGGATGGGCTTAAGAATGACAGATTCCTTAGGCATTAACACTGTGTGGTCAAATTATACTCAAGCCATTATGTACTGTATAAGTTTCCTAGGGCTGCTGTAACAAATTGCCACAATCTGGGTGGCTTAAAAGAACATAAATTTATTCTCTCAGTCTGGAGGCCAGAAGTTCAAAATCAAAATGTCTATAGGATCATGCTCTCATGAAGTCTCTAGGAGAGAATATGTTCTGTGTCTTTTTCTCAGTTTCTAGTGTTACTGGAAATCCTTGGTGTTCCTTGGTTTGCAGCTGCTAGCCCCAATCTCTTCTTCCATCGTCAAGTGACATTCTTCTGTGTCTTCATACCATCTTCTTAAAAGGACACCATTATTAAGGGTGCATCCTATTCCAGTGTAAGCTCAACCTGTTACATCTGCAATGACCCAATTTCCAAATAAAGTCATATTTGGGGGGAGGGTACAATTCAACCTATGACATGTACTCAATAGAATTTGCTGGAATCTGAGACCCACAAGGGATGCAGAGTACTGGAATGAGAGCCCAGTTACATGGATGTTCTAATCCTGGCTTCCTCACTAGCCAATGGTGATATAATCAAGGGCCTAGACCTTTCTGCTTGTCAGTTTCCTCCTCTGTAAAATGAAGAGATTGTATCAGATATTTTGTAAGATCCCCCCTGGATATAACAACATGGTTCTTCTCAAGGAATTTATAATTGAGTCAAAGTGCTGTGATTGTAATATATAGTAAAAGTGAGCATAATATCTAAGTGTCAGGTTTTATAGCAGAGGGATTTCATCTTATTTGCCCACGCTGACTTTGGGGATGCCTGGAACACTGAGTTGAGGGTCATCCTGAGGCCGCTTTCAGGCTTGGTGGAAAAAGCCAAATCTGACAATATTCTCTGTGGGTAACTGAAGGGGAAACTGCACACGGAATAGTATTTCTGATCTGGGCATTTGAATAGGGGAAAAATAAAAGTGAGCTGGAATTTTCAAGGAGGGCTTTGTGAAAAAAGCGTTAAGTAGTTAAGTGCTTAGAGGAGCAGACGTCCCTTTTCTGTTTTCTCTGCTATTTTGTACATTTTCATTGCTGCCCTCCTTATTTGGTAATTATAGAGTATTAGTTTACATCCTGCCACCAGGTTATGAGCTCCTCTAGGCAGGTCTCATGTTTCAGTCATCTCTGTGTCCTCCTAACATGCTTGTACATAGCAGATGATTAATAAATGACAAATTGATGACCAGATGAGATGGAAATTATGGATAGATGGTAGGAAGGTGATCTAGGTAAAGGCTTACCTGTCCCAAAGTGATTTTTGCAAAGTCCTAATGATTCCTTCATTGGCTACAGGCCACTGGACTTCACTCCTTCCCATTTGCTGGGGAGACATCTTCTCAATCTCTTGGTGGTTCCCTTGATTTCATGATGATGAGGCTGTAGGTTCACCTCCGTTAAAGCTCTTGCTTTCTCCCAAGAGCACACCAGTGTGCTTGCTGGAACTCATTACTTACCAGGTTCTAGGACTTTCCATGGGGATCAGATGCTGCCAGTGGCGTGTTCAGATTCATGGTGTCTTAAGGTCAGAAGAAAGGAATTCATTAACTTCTCTTCCTGGAAACCACAAAAGATTATTGAGAAATCTTAATGAATATAATTCTGAAAGGAGAAAATATGTACACATTTTAAATACACATGCACACATATATTTTAATGAAAATGGCCTTAACATGTTTTTACATGTGAAAGTATTAAATTGCCATTGTAGAGTGTCATAAGCTTTTACATAGATACAGTAATCCCCCCTTATCTGTGGTTTCACTTTCTGTGATTTCAATTACCCATGGTCAACCACAGTCCAAAAATATTAAATGGTAAATTCCAGAAATAAACAATTTATAAGTTTCATATTGCACGCTGTTCTGAGTAGAGTGATGAAATCTCATGTTGTCCCTCTTCTCTTGCCTGGGAGGTGAACTATCCCTTTGTTTAGTGTATCCATGCTGTATATACTCCCTACCTGTTAGTTGCTTAGTAGCCATCTCGGTTATCTACTATCATGGTATTGCGGTGCTTGTGTTCAAGTAACCCTTGTTTTACGTAATAATGGCCCCAAAGCACAAGAGTAGTGATGCTGGTGATTAAGATATGCCAGAGACACTGTAAAGTGCTTCCTTTAAGTGAAAGGTTATGTATATATAGGAAAAAACTTGATATATATTGGATTCAGTACTATCTGTGATTTCAGGCATCTACTGATGGTCTCGGAATATGTTTCTCACGGATAACAGGGGACTCTACTGTATTGTGAAGAGAGATGGAGAAAGATAGAAATAGTTTCTAAGGAGTTAAACAGTATCCTTTCTTAAAATTAGAGTCACTTTTAGTTGTGCTTCACTTTATATTATCAGGAGCTGGCAAAAATCTTAGAAATAGAATCCAAAAGTAAAGGCTCAAGAAAAAACAGGATTCTTGCTTAAACTACAGTAGTGAAGGGAAGCATGATATAAGGTCAGAAGGACCTGAAGAAGAATGCACTTACATAGTGTCAGAGCAAATAGACAGAGTTGCCCACAGTACCAGGAGCAAGATGAACTCAAATGACACTACAACTGTGCAAAAGTACCTTGACCAAAAAAAAAAAAAAAAAAAAAAAAAAAAAAAAAAAAAAAAAAAAAAAAAAAAAAAGGAGGACAGCAGGGAGAGAGAGATAGAGGGAGGCAGAGAAGGTAGATGGGAGGTAAAGAGGGAGGGAGGAAGGGGAAGGAGGAACTGTGAAGTCAAAAAGAGCAAAAAATCCAGAGCCCATAACTCAACAGAGAGACAAAGCCAGCCTAACATCTGGGTAACTGATCCCAAATACAAAATTTACCAAAAGGAACAGTAAAAGTATTCAGAGATATAATCCAGGAAAATTTTCATGAAATGAAGAACTAAATGGATGTGAAGGGTACACTATTAACCAGGAAACCCTGATGGACAGTGATCAGTATTGATTATGATTACATAAGTAAGAATCAACATTAACATGCCTCCCGGTTAAGTTATTGAATTAAATAAAGAACTCTTCAAGTGTCCAGGAAGGGAAAAATAACAAGTTGCCAATAGAGAAATGGGCAGGGAAGAATCATCACGGCCCTAAGCTTCTCTACAATGACAGAAACCAGTGAAGAAAGTTCAGCAGAGTTCTGAGAGAAAGTTTAAGAACATTTCTTACACCAGCAAGGTTGTCATTCAGATATAAAGGCAATAGATAAATAGTCTCAAATATGAAAGAATTCAGGAAATACTGACACCTCCCTCCTGCCCCAGAGCTGCTTTGGCAAAAGACCACAAAGTGATGATATTCTGCCAGCCACGGAGTGAACCAAAACACAAATTTTAGAGATGGATGAGCTATGGTAACAGAAGTGGTGGTAAACATCAAATCTATTTTAGTAAATAGTTAAGACTAAACAACCAGAGGGAATTATGATTAGAGAACAGAGTGTGTTTTAAACACAAATAAAGTAAAAATAATGTAAACAACAATATCAAGGAAGAGGTGGAAGTCAAATAGTGCTAATAATCTCATCCTTTCCCAGTGTGCTAACATCTAGAACTGTCCAAAATGGAAACAAGTAGTTAAAATATTTTAGTGTCTCAATCCCCTTAATTATTTTCATAACCTTTTTTTGACCTCAGAAAGATCTTTTAGGAATTAGTTTTTCCTATGGTAAAGAAACAGTTACCAGAAATTCAGCAATTCATTCAGCTTCAGTTCAGTTTCCTTTTCTGTGAAATTCAAAGAAAATGAGGCTTAAAACTCTATTTATAAAAAGCATATAGAGTATGGTATAATTCTTTTAAAATTGTTCACACCTTATCTATCTGTCCATCCATCCAATCTGCATACTTGCATAAAGAAATGGCTATTACAATCATTACCAAATGTTAATACTAATTCTTTTTAGTTGATAGAATTTGAGACAGTTTGTTGCTTTCTTCTTTGTATTTTTCTTTTGGCTTATTTTTTGAATAATGAGCATACATCATTAATAAATGACAGAATGGGAGAAACTTTGTAACATATGTAAGGATAAATATTAATATTCATAACATATAAAGAAACACTAAATAATAGGAAAAAGGCAAAATAGTTTAAAAATTGGGATGATATGAACAGGTAACTTATCAAAGAACTACAGATGTCCAATAAACACAAAATGATGTACAACCACACTAGGAATCAGGGAAATGCAAATTAAAATGAGATTCTTTTTTTAAAACCTCTTTCCTTAAACTAGTAACAATTTAAAAATATTGTTAATATCCAGTGTGGGTGAAGACTTCTGGGCATGGGAGCTCTTATATACTTTTGGTTGAAGTATAAATTGAAAGGGCTTTTTTGGAGGGCAATTTGACATCCATTTTCCAAAATTTAAAATACCTATCCCTTTGATCTAGTAAACCCACTTTCTCAGAAGTTCTGTTCTAGAGAGACACTCTCAGAGATGCCTGTGGATGTCTGTATCTAACAATATTCATTTAGCTCTTTTTTGGTGGTAGTGAAAAATGAAACAAACAGGGACCTTGAGCTATGAAAAATCCATGTTATGGACATGGTGAATCTGTATTACTGATAAGGAAAGTTCTATACAATGTGTTATTAGGTGAAGAACAGAATAGCAAACAATGGAATGATCTCAATTATGTAACCATAAAAAGTTGTGTATATGTGTCTGTGTGAGATATAGGTATGTAAATGCAGAGAGAAAGAACAGGAGAGATCCACAGCAAGCTTAATAGTGGCTACTCTTGGAGACAGAAAAGTGTGGTCAGGGAAGAGCATGAAGAGTGACTTCATGTTTTAGTCCATGTAACTTTGTATTGTTTAAATCTCTTGCAGCAAGAATTTATTACTTTTGAAACAATATGGCTGGGGCTGTGACACAAAATGGAGATGATGACAAAGGGCTAAGGGGAGAGGAAAAGGGGGTAGAAGGGGGGATTGTTTAGTGCTTTAGACAGACTCATGCCACACTGAATAATGATCAGTTGTTTTCGTGAGACATGCTGACTGCAGAGTGTATATTCTGAAGTTCTGCTCATTGGTAGTTTGGTTATGCATTTAAATTGATTGTGAATGAGGAACTGTATAAAATGGTAAAAAGATACACTTAAAGAAGATGGGAGGAGAGGTGAGTCTCAGGAGTTTTTTTGATGGAAATATCTCTTATTACACTAAAAAAAAAAATCCATATCTCTTTAGACCATAGTTTTGGAAGTTTAGTCTGTAAAGTATTAGTCCGTGCTGGCCAGGGGGCCATGCTCAGTTTTGCTAGGGACTTCTAGCTGGAGAAGACCACCTTAGAGATGAAGGCCACTGGTCTTTTTACAATTGTTCCCTGTTTTGGAGAGGAAGTTTTGCATTTCAGGGAATGATGTTATGTGGTGTCTACTGTTAAAGGTGCAGTTTTTGCCTTCCAGGGGAGTGCCATGTGTCTTAACTAAGAGCCCTGAGAAGCACCCATAACTCTCTGCTTCCCCCTAGGGCATCGATTGAAGAGAAATATGGCAAAGATCTGCTCAGCCTCTCCAGGAAGAAGCCATGTGGACAGTCTGAGATCAAGTAGGTGCCACGTTTCTTTCTCATTTCCATATTGGCTTATACTGCCAGGAGCCCCCATCACTTCAGCAGACAGAGCTGGCCAGCAGTGTAAAGTGTGTTGGGGGAAAACAAATTTTAATTGTTTTTTTCCCCTTATTTTCAATTGTGAAAAATATGGAAAAATAGAAAGAAGGTTAAAATGAGCTATGAAGCCACAACTCATTAATATTTTCTAAAATTTCCTTGAAGTCCTTTTCTATGTATACTTTTTTTTTTTAAGTATAATTTCCACTTTTTTTCCCCCAGAGAATATTTCTTCAGTCCTTAAGGACTTAGCTCCTTACATGGGCTTTGGTGGAGGTTGTGGGGCAGCATCCACGGGTCTAGATTGGGGTGGGAGTGTTCAGTATTCTGGGCTTTGCGAGAGCAATTCCCTACTTCTTTGCCGTGAATGGCACAACTCACACAAAAATGTGGTTTCACATACAGCTTGGGAAGCACATAGATGTCGAAGACATTTGCTTTGGAAATGTCCCTAACAGCTGCAGCCTCTACTATGTTTCAAATGACAAAATTCTTAATGGTCTTGTCCTTGAGCACACATCGGGTGCAGTTGGTGCAACAAATAGGCTGCAAGTGGCCGAGGCCCTTTTTGGCACGACCATTGTTCCTTCTTTACTTGGCCATCTTGGAAGTGAGGACCCGAGAGAACTATGTATACTTTTTCATAGGTTGGATTATATTACACATAATTTTATACTAGAAATTTAATGGAGAGGTTTCCATGTGCACATATACGTGCATAGTTTGTGATAACTACAAGAGACCAGCTTTGCACCATTTTATAATTCTCACCACCGTGAGATTTCTATACCACAATTATTTATTCTCGCATCATTCATTGATACTCAGAAGATACAGAGATGGACAGACGTGGTGCCTACTTGAGGGACATATTCTTTCATGTACAGGGCTGGCTTCACAGGCAGTCCTACAGGAAATGACACTTAAAAAGTCTTCGTAATTGTTTTCATGCTCTTTGCCGTCACCATTTTGAAATTCTTAGTAATTTATAATAAGGGATCCTACATTTTCATTTTGCAGTGGACTTCACAAATTATGTAGCTGGTTCCACTCATAGGAAAATTTCTAGATTCCTTCTCCAAAACAAGCTTGTTGATGGAGGCTTGGGAGAAATCGTTCAGGCAGACCTTTGCAGGCCTCTGCAGACTTAATCACATCACACACTGACCTGTGTACTGCTTGGCTGTGCTAGTATATACAGCTTCATAGATGCCCTGAGGTCTGTGTCCCCTCAGAGGTCCGAATGGAAGCAGATAAGACATTGCCCTTCCTCTTCTCTTACACACACACACACACACACACACACACACGCACGCACGCATGCACACGAACATGCTTCTCCCAGACTGCAAAATACTGGATTATTGAAAAGGAGGAAAACATTGGGAGATATTTAAAATATTAATAGTTACATAAGCCTAAAAATTTGTTACCCTCAGACATAGGACATTAGTACAAGGAGAATTTGTTATCGATCTCTTGATTATACTACATTTTATTATTATTTTTTATATTTTATTTTTATGTTTTAAATAAAAACTTGAAAAACACACTAAAAAGTAAAAAGACAAACATAATGAATGGCTATATCCCAACCATCTAGATTTAACAATTCACATTTTTTAAATTTTTTTATATTTTCTTAATATAATTTTTTTGTGAGAGTGTTTAAATTTAAACACTTTAAATTTGAACCTGGAATCAGCAATTTCTCTAAGTTTACTTGGTTCCTTTTAATGATTACTTGTAGAGATGGAACTCTGAATTTTAGCATTGGTCATTATTATAGAAATGTCCCTGTTTCTAGACCTTTTCAGGGGACAGATTTTAAAAGCGAGAGTTTATATTGACATTTCCAATTCAATTTAACTTTACAGAGTTTTACTTAACTTCCTTAATTTTATACTTATTTCCTCTTGCACTGAAAATCTTGGTTCCTGACAATATTAGCATAATCATTTGTTTTATATGACAGCATATATTTAAATGTATCAAAGTAATAATTTTGCTGCTAACAATAAAACTTCTGAATGAAGTTTAACATTTGTTTGCAATTCTTTTTGATTTTAGGCTATATCTTACTCAGAACACTGCGTTCTAAGGTCATTTGAAATTTTATTTTCTCTATGTGATTATGTAACAAATTTCATATTAGCTTCATTTCAGTTTGTTTTAAATTTTAAGGATCGTTTTCCCTGTTTGATTTAGTTTTATTTTTCAAGTATGTAAAATGTTTACATGTTCACTGGTCAAAATTGCATAGGCTTAGATGAGTTGCATTGTCATTTCAGCAGGGTCTAGATATTTTCAAGGAAGTTTAGTGAGTCAGTGACTAAAAGGAAAAAAAGAAAAAACAAAGAACAACAACAAAAAACCCACCTCGTTTATTTACTTATTTTTTTTAAAAAAAGCACAGGCTATTTGGGAAAATATCCAAAAACTTTTGAGGTGATGTGATGGAAAATAGCCCTATTCTCTCACATAGTACTTCTTGGGAAAGATATTTAGCAGAATGAGTCTGATCCAAAATGGTCTTTCTTATATTTTTACACATTTGATTTGTAACTTAGTAAATTCATAGAGATTCTATCACCATTCTCTTCTGTTTTGTGATAAAAGAGAGTTTTCCTTCCAAGAGCATACCTCAGAGAGGAAGATGCAACAGGATATGAGACCGAGGGACTGTGGCCAAAGTTGATGTGAAAGGCCATTTAAGTGACTTCTGTTTTTGTCACCTCCAGAATGATCTTTAGGAAAGTACCCTAGATAAGAGTACATGACTTTGCTTATCCATGAACTAGGTAGGATTTTTCACTTCACCGGCCACATTGAGAGACTCTAGTCTCTAAGGAGCCTTGTTAGGCTTTAGGCCAAAGAGCTTTTTTAAAAGGGTGGTGGAATTATTATTTTTTTGCATAGTAATAGAGAACACCAGGGAGAAGAAGAAATGGACATAGCTAGGTGGCCACCCCCAAATTTTAGATTCTATCCCACAATTGTCATCATGTCCTAAACATTGGAAATAGCAATTAAGTGATAATGTGAGACAACACAGCTAATGACAAACTGAATGGATATTGGTTTTAGTGGTCCTTCAGACGGTCACTTAGAATAGGAGAAAAATTTTATACCCTGGACAGACTATTTAACTGTAAGGCTGGATTTCAACTCCTTGACTCTTTTTAAATTTTTTTAAATTGTATTTTATTAGTTTCAAGTATATAGTACATTAGTTAGACATTTATGTAGTTTATAAAACAATCCCTAATTGCTCTTTGTCTCCTCTGGCTCTCCACCTAGCCATTACATTAATGCAAACTGCATTCCCTATGCCATGCTTCCCATCCCTGTGGCCATCTATTAACTACTAATTTGTACTTCTTTAACCCTTCACCCCATTCTCCCAGCTCCCCAACACCCTTCCCTTCCATCCGTCACCAAATTGTCTTCTGTATTTGTGAATCTGTTTTTAATTATCAACTTCATGACTCTTGATAAGGCAAGACTTCCAGTTGTGTCTGCTGCCATATCCATCTTTGTTTCTTACTAGTTCCAGTAATATGTCCCCTCTTCAGTGATGCTCATTCATCCTTCTGGACCATTGGTGTGTGTGTTTGGTTGTGGACACATTTTTAGTGCACTGTGTTCCTTGAAAACTTGTATCATAAGATGGGTAACGTATATGGAGAATGTGCAGTGCTTTCCTTTTTAATATGTTTGTAATAATTGGAAATGTTTGTGTGAGAAAAGGCAGGCAGAAATAAGAAGGCTTTGTTTTGGGATAAATTAACAGAGTGGAAAAAGTGAAATAGTTAATATCTGACAAAATTAAAATTTTCCTGCAAGTAGTTAGCATATGTTAATACTAAATTCTAATGAAAAACAATCTTTCATTCAATGATGCTGAAGATACCAAGGAAGTGACTAATAAATTAGTCCCCATGAACTTTAGGGAAACATAAGATTTCATCTTTGTATAGATTTGCTGAAAGCATTTTCATGGAAATGCAATTTAAATGACAGTATTTCAGAGGACAAAAATTCTCAGGCTAAGTTAGGACCCAAATAATAAACCATGAACCAGGGACAGCTTTTTACTCTATTTGACCCCAAATTCCTGTAGTATTAATGTTTCCAGTGATGTTCTAGAAATCATTATTTTAAAGATGGTATTACCCATTTTAGCTATATTAAACTGACTCAAATCCTTAAAAAAGCAAAATAGCTAAAAAGAAGGGGACAGTTGGAAAAATACAAGGATTTTTACTTTGCAAAATAACAGAATTTGCCACATACATATATACATATAGAAAATGATCCACAGTCCAGTGCTGTTGTGGCCAGGGGACCTTGAATTCACAAAGTCCCATTCCTCCTTGACTGGCTGGAGCAAGCGCAGTGAGATTTGCTTCCATGAAGGTAGCTATGAGCAAGGAAATTCCCAAGGCCAAGTCAGCATGCAAGGAGGTTTACTTAAGGAAGGATGGGGAGAACTAAAATTATGGCAAAGGGGGAGCTAAAGAGGAGGAGCCATGGACTATAGAAGAGAAGAAGTAGGGGAGATTGAGAGAAGGTATGAAAAATGAGTCATGGCTTTGTCTTGTGATGTAATAAATGTGCATTGTTTTAAGCTGTTAAATTTGTGGTAATTTGTTATACAGCAATAGAACATTAATATAATGTGTTTCATGTCTGTCTCCACCATTAGACTCTGAGGTCTGTCTTTTACCGTTGAATCACCAACATCTAACTCAATGCCTGGTCATAGTTTATGCTTAATAAGTATGTGATGAATGAAAAGGGAGATGATCAGCAGCCAGAATTTTAACCCTTCATTTATGAGCTTGTATCCATATTTCTAATTACCATACTTTAAAAAATGGCTGGTATTTTTATGAGAAAGGGACCATAACTCCTATATGATCATTGGGGGAATTGAAGCATGAAGAATTTTTGGCATCTTGCTCAACCCAGATAGACAGAAGAATTTATGATGCTTATGCCTGAAATTAAGAGAGAAAGAGGAAGCTGGACTGGAGAAGTCTTGATCTGCTGTTTTCTCAAGCTCACGGTCAAAGATGAGTCTATAGGCTCTAAGTTAAGACATGGGCAGAGAGAAGCATAAAATGATGTTATAATAAGGTTGTACAGCCAGTTTACAGAACTGAAATTATATATGTGCTTGTTTTTTAGCACCCTGAAGCGGGCCCTTGAAGTCTTCAAGCAGCGTGAGTGATTCTTTAAAAAAGTGTTTTCTGTCTTTGGCAAGCTCTGTGTCTGTCATCAAAGGTGGGTTTTAATTTGAACGGCAATCTCATTGAGTGAAAAAAAAAAAATTAGAGCAACTCCTAAGCTGAGAAATAGGTCTGCAGAGTTGAAATGAGCTGGAGAACCTGCCACACCTATACATCAGGATATGTGTTTGACTTCCTTAGAGCAATGGTTCTCACACTTGAAGCCCAGAGTGAGGCCCTGGCACTTTGTTTTTCAAGGGGTCCTGCCCATTTCTAATATTACTCAGAAACTACCTTTAAGGATTTCTGTTCTTCAAAATACTTGGTGCTCCCAAATCAAGGATTCTACCAAGGTATAGTATGTACATGTGCTTAAAGTGTTTCTGTAGCCAGGTAAGTGGTTTTAGACCTTTGTAAAGATTGGCTAAATAAATATTCATCTTAACTTTTCCATAGAAGATGGCCTCTGTCCTCTTTCATCAATGAATAAATTTCTTGGGGTATGGACAGTATCTTTTCATATTTCTTATATGCACCACAAGGCTAACTGTGGTGTGGCTCAATGGGCCTCCAGCATAGGCTGGGTCTCCAAAGCATGTATATTTGCTGTTATTCTACTTGTTTTTTTTTTTTTTTTTTCCAACAAGTAGTTTCATTTTCTTATTAAAATAATAAATATTTATATTAAAAATTCAGATGAGACAACTAAATATGAAGAAGATAGTAAACACCCGAATTTTCACTTCTTAGTGCTAAGCAGTTATTGGTGAATATGCCTCCAGTATTTTTATTCAACACACATGCACACACACATATGTATCTATTCATATAAATAAATACGATTATATCATGACATTGCTTCAGAATATGCGTGGTGGGATATGTATTTTAAAATTATTTTTAAGATGAAAAATATCAATTTTTAATCATGCTAGCAATTTGGTATATTTTTCCAGACCTTTTTCTATGCATTTACAACTCTCAGTCTCTCTCTCCCAATCTCTAATTGTAGACATACACACATGTACAGACATTTTTTATAAATGAGATTATACCATACATATTTCTCTACAATTTGGTTTTTGTTTAACAATATATCATAGACATCTTTCCATTTAGTTCATATGGATCTGCCTTATTCTTTTAGATGTAAAATTTTTGATTCTACAGAATGCCAATTTTCTTCCAGAAAGATTGTGTTGATTTTTTTCCCCACCAACAGTGCTGTTTTTCCCTGTGCTCACCAATACCACGAATTTTCATGCTTTTTAAATTTTGCCAAACTGAAAGGTAAAAAATAGTCTATCTCAGGGTTTTAAAGTTTTGCATTTTTAAAATAATTTTAATGCTGAATATATTTTCAATCTTTATTGGCCATTTAACAATCTTTTTTAAATTTTATGTTCTATAAACAACTTTTAATTTTGGAATATATATGTTTCTTTTGATTTGTGAAAACTCTGTTAATACAGCAATTTACTTTGTTACTTAAATTACAAATATTTTTCCAATTTCCATGTATCTTCTAACTTCATTCGTATTATTTTGACACACACAGCTTAAAAAAATTTCTTTTAGATCAGATCTGTTAGTTTTTCAAATTTAATGCCATGCATCAGTTTGTTTTCTTAGAACAAGTATGATAAACATTTTCGTATTTCTATTATAGAGGTAAGTTATGCTCATTGCAAAGATCTTAGAAATCAATAATAATTTTTTTATCTGGAGATAACTGTTGGTAACAAAAATTTTGGTGTACGATTTTCTTAAAAATGCTCAGGTACAAGAGGTATTACAGATCCTTAGAAGTCATCTAATGAGAAATAAGGATCAGATTTGCAATTATAGTGTGTTTAGTAAGGGTTAAGGAGAGTTAATGGTAGGAAGCTAAATTAAAGATCTACCAGCCTTGGTCTTGGTGGCCAGGATAATGCTGGGCACATGGACAGGCTCAATAAATGTTGGTGGCCAACTGTAGTCAGTTAATTTAACCACTTGATCCATATTTTGTATATATTCTAAGGTTTTGTACAGTTTTGTATATTTGAATTCGGATGTATGAAGATCTTGTTGGTTTATTTTTTTAAAAAATTCTTTTTGCAGAAGTAGACAATGTGGCACAATGTCACATTCAGCTTGCACAGACTCTAAGAGAAGAGGCCAAGAAGATAGAAGAATTCAGGGAAAGGCAAAAGCTACAACGGAAAAAGGTTGGGTTTGCATATACGTTAAGATGTTACCTTTCTTCCAACAGAAAACTCCAGGCTTGCTTTTTCATTAACTTTTTGTCTCAGCCCCACCCTGATGTGGCCTTGCTCTTCTTTTATCCTACGAGATTATTTATTGGGGAACCATGTGGGAATTCCATCTAGATGGTTATGCCTCTGTGCCCACTTATGCCCCAGGCAAGTTCTTTTTTTAACTCTGGCACAATTCAGGGAACCAGCCTGCTTTCCTCTTCTTTTCATATCTGTTACCACTATTCAAACACTGACTGGAAAGGGGAACCCCTCTTTGTTCAGTAGAGTCTAGCACATCCAAGCTGGCGGGCTCCCAGGTCACTCTTCTCTTGGATAAGGCAGTAAGCGAAGGGTAAGGAGTGTCTCCTTGGAGACCATAAAGTAGTCCAACCTCCTTATTTTACAAACAGGGAAACTAAGGCCCTGAGAAGCCCAAGTTCTTTTTGTCTTCAAAGCAGATGTGCATAGGTTCTCTTTCATCGATGGGATTTATTCTGGCCAACTAAATGGAAGGAAGTGGGAGTGAGCAAGTTAACAAAACTGGAAAACATTTGGAATGTTACAAGGATCAAGTGTTACTTAGACTAGACAAGCTACTATTCTGACTCCCTTCTATTTTATTCCTAAAAGACTTATATTTTCTGGTTGGCCTGGCAGCCAAGTAGAGGACCCTTCCAGAATTTCTTTTTTATATCTGGTCTTCATGGCTGGAACCCAGCTTCATTTGGGGGAAAAGCCCTTTCCTATCTGGATCTAAAGATTTCCACTCAGGTCTCCACAGACAGCTCTACATGGACTTCTTGGAAACCCTTCTTCATCCTGACCCTTTACCATCCCAAGGTCATTGTCTGCAGTGTGTATCCAATAAACAGCCAGATGTTAAGGTTGATGCCACCCACACCTCAATCTCAGCAACTTTGCCTGTGGTTCTAAGTCAGTCTATTCCAGGGCTTAGTGGCCACTTGGCATTTGGAGTGAGCAGCAGCATCTTAAGAGCCTGACTGCTTTACCTCTATTGTCATTTTTTTTTTTTAACAATAGCTGTGCCTCTTACTAGGCAGGAAGGGTGGAAACTAACATTTAAGGAACACCATATCAAGTGCTTTCACTCAAAATCAAGCTTTATTTATCAGGTCTGAAAGGTCCATCTGGCCAAAAGTATTTTTCAGAGCTGAAATAATATGTATATTGCACCCACCCACTGGATGGTCAAACTCTTTTGGCTGACGTTGCTAGCCCTGCCCACCTTTCTAGAGGAATTATAATTTTTGGAAGCAAAATGCCTTAGACAACCAAGTTCCCTGCACACATGATTTCCAAGAAGAGAGGGGTGACATTTTCTCACATTTTTAAGTGACCTGGGTAGCCCAGGTCATCTCAGAGAGTTTTGTTAGTTTTGCAAGGCTTCCGAAACTTCCTCTCCAAATGAGTTACAAAGAGCAAATTCTCACAGCTAGAAGAATGTGTTCTGAGTTCTGTTAGGCAATAGAGCGCCTGTGCTTAACCCACTGCTGTCATCCAAGTTCCCTATACAGCCTACGTGGTGTGCTTCCTACAGCAGGAAAATACCTTTCCAGCTTTTTGAGAGAAGTCTAAAGTTTATTAATATATTTGTAATTACTTGCATTACAATGAACTCTGGGTTATACTACTTCCATATATAGATATTTAAAAAAAAAGATTCAAACTTTGGGGAAAAATGTGTCACTGTTAACTTCTCATTTTCACTCCTCAAACTCTGCACGCTTTGGTCTTTCACTTCTTGGAAATGAAGCCATTTCCACTTATCAAGGAAAGCCATCAGTTCATTTCTTTTGGTCAACTGGGGCAGGAAAGTACAGGTAGAATGGTCAGAAATTTATGGTGTACTCACTTATACAACTAACATTATCTGAGGATGGTGAATAGTACGGATATGCTCATCCTTCCCTCACTGAGTGTAGAGCATGGTCAGAGAGACTGACATGGCATAGTAATCATGACACAACATGTGATGAGCTTTAAATGGTAGAGGAGATTAAGGTGCCTCCAGAACATAAAATAATGCAGGGACAGCTAACCTAATTTGTGGGGGCTGTTCAAACTCTTTTTGGCTGACATTGCCAGCCAAAATCAGAGTGAAATGACTATGTAATAGACCAGCATTGCTAATTGATCTGCTTCATGGAGCCTGAGAAAATCAGGAACCATTATTAAATAAATAAAGCCACCTTCTCCTCCTGGCAGAGATGGTCACACAGGGGCTCATGTGAACTCCATAGCTCCCTGTCTGTGATGGCAAGGATCTACTCATGAGTCCTTACATGTGGAGATTATGCTGGAGGCCTCTCTTTTCTCTATGTCTACAGTGTCTTCACCATTAGCAGGTGCATGATCACCTCCTGGGCCCTCACTTTCAGTTCTCTGAAAGCCCTTGAGGCTCCCCTGAGAGAATTTCATGTATTCAACAAAGCTTGTATTCGAAGTGAGACTATCCCAAATGTTTCATCCAGATATCTTGAAAAGATATATTTGTATGTTACAGTAAAAGAAACTACATTTTCCAGAAGTGAAACCACATTTGAATTTCATTTTCAATATCATTATTTAACCTGATATTATTTTGCACAAGAACAAGACCATGGCTCATTTTGAATTGTTGTGTCTCTTGGTCTTTTATGTACTCATTTGCTTTTAGGGAGCTACCATGAGGATTATGGTACTTCAGGAAAACAATGAGGAACAAGGGCACAAGCGTCAGGTTCCTGGGTTCAAATCCCAACTCTACTAGGATATTTTGCTGAGAATGTTACCTTCGATAAATCAGTCCACCTCAATTTACTCTCAGGAAAATGGAGATAAGAGTTGTTGCGATTTACGCATAATAATGCTTACTTAATAAATGGGAGCTATTATTTTTATGTCTGAGAGGTACACTTTTATTATCAGCTTCATTACTTCAACTAATAAAAGTATTGCTATCTCATAGCCACAACAAAGAAATTGCTCCCAAGTGAATTCAACAGAGTAACTTACCTTTATTGGACTAGATGGAGCAAAGTGAACAGCTTCTTTTAGCTGTCCTACAAACATTTCTTCCTTTCATACTGCCTGGGTCCCTTGGTGGTTAAGGGTGTGTCATTGATGGATGCCACAGAAGTGAATTTTTATAAATTCCTAATTTAAATGTACTGACATAAGCTTACAGAATAAAGACTCCCTTGAAAATATAAATGGCACTTTAACAAAAGTTTTGATTCCTTTTTGAAACCAAAGTTCCCTGATTCCAGATTTGCTGAAGAGATTGCTCTGAGGGGATCAGTGATTCTCAATGGTGGCTGTCCAAGTTCAAATGTGGACCTCAACATTAACCAGCCATAAGACCTTGAACAAATTGTTCAGCCTCTCTTTGCTGCAGTTTGCTCATTTGTGAAGTGGGAATAGTAAATAGTACATCTACCTTTTGGGTCGTGTGGGGACTAAATGAGATGATCCATCTTGAACACTTAGCCTTCTAAATAAGCTAATATTAATAATAATTTCTGTTTTTATTATTAAAAGTTCCTGTTCTCTCTTCACAGACAGAGCTTATAATGGATGCTATCCATAAACAGAAGAGCTTACAATTCAAGAAAACCATGGATGTAAGTTTCACTTTTTTTTTTCCCCCTGAAATCCTGTGCTGTATATGAGCATATCCCTACTTAAATAACCTTTCAGTAATGTTATTTATTAGTGCAGAGTTTTTTTTTAGTGGTTTGAATTTCCTTTTTAAGGCCATGGAAAGATAAAAAATGCAACTAAATAGCGGAAGCACAATGATGTTTTCTTTCTAATAACCTGGGCAAGTATAGCAAGTCAATTTAAATATTTCAGTCCAAGATACAAAAGCACATATACTGTATGATACCATTTATCTTGTTGGATTTGAGCTTTTTCCCCTCTGACTGTTCTGAATCTTGATTTGTTAACCCATTTTGTTGAGTGATCCCTTCTTGTTTTAAGATATCTGCTAATTGTAAAAGACTCCTTTCCTTTAAGTAATTTATTAAAAAATTCTTAACAAGACAGAACTAAGACAGTTTGCTAGAGACCTCACTCTAGCTTTTCATGAATTTCTTAACTCTGCCTATGATGAGCTCTATTATTGGAAACCATGACACCATCTTTGCACAGAAGTATCATCATGATATTCTATGACTATGACATGATATTCAGTAACCAGTCAAAAAAGAAAATGTCACCAATGTTGATGGCATATGGCCTGTTCTGGATCATTTTTTTTCTTTGATACAGATGACCTCAAAAGCAATCGATAAATAGGGAATGATGTCAGTGTAATGAAGAAATAGTGTTGGATGATATACAGTTGTTCTTAGACCTTTTATATTTTAAACAATCTGGGGTAAGGTTTCTCTCAATGAAAGAGAAAGCCTATCAATATATAATTTTCTTAACTATTTCCCTATAGAGTTATATTAGTGGTATAACTTTTGCTTCAAGTGTCAAAAATAATTTAGAAAACTCAAAAGGAGAAAGACTATTATATTTACCCTTTTTTTTTTTTTTTTTTTGCTTACCGTATTCTTTTTTCCTTCTGCCATTCCAAGGTTTCTTTTTTGTCTTTTCAAAAAAAATTTTTTTCCTTTTGTTTAGATAACTTCCTTTAGTTGTTCTTCAGAATAGGTCTGCTAGTGACAAATACTCTTATTTTTCTTTCATCTGAGAATATCTTGATTTCTCCTTTATTCTTAAAGGATATTTTCAATGGATATGGGTTGTTGTTGACAGTTCTTTTTTTCAGCACTTAAAAATACTGTGCCAACTCTCCATGACCTCTTTAGTTTCTATAAGAAATCTGATGTCATTCAAATTGATTTTTCCCTTTTGTTCCTAATTTTCAGAAGTTCACTCATGTATCCTGTTATAGATTTGTTTGGGTTTATCTTGTTTAGAGTTTGAATCAGCTTCTCCAATCTATCCTTTGCCAAATTTTGAAAGAAATTTTGAAAATTATTTCTTCAAAAACTTTTCAGCTCACTTTCCTTCTTGTCTAAGATTCCAAGGATGTGTTAGATATCTGCTTATATTTTTTTCAGCTTATTTTCTCTTTGTTGTTCAGATTAGGTAATTTATATTGTTGTATCTTCCAGCACACTAATTCTTTCTTCTGTCTCTCTCATTCTCTTCTTAAGCCCATCCACTGAGTTTTTTATTTCAGTTATTATATTTTTCAGTTCTAGAATTTCCACCTGGTTCTTCTTTGTATCTTCTATTTCTTTGCTGAGCTTTTCTATTTCTTTAACAAGACACTTTTTAAATTTGCTTCAGGTGTGTTTGTAATTGATCATTGCACATTTTTATGATGACTACTTTAAAATCTGTTAGATAATTCTAATACCTGTGTCATCTTGATGTTTGCTTCTATTAAAAGTATTTTTCATTCAGTTTGAGATTTTTCTGGTTCTTGGTATGATGAATGATAGTCAATTGATTTTGGACATTTAGGTATTATGTTACAAGACTTTGGATCTTATTTAATTAAACCTTTTGTTTAGCTGGCTTTCTTTGATACCATTCCAGCAGGGATAGGTGAGGCACTGCCTCATTATTGCTATGTGGGGATAAAACTCCCCAACCCTGGCATCCACTGCCATCACAGGGTATATGTGGCCTTCTTACTACTATTAGGTGGTTAATGTTCTGACTCTCCATGAGACCTCCTCTGACACCACCCCAGCAGGGAGGGTGTGTACTTCATTATTGCCAGGTGATGTGGTAGTCCAGGTTTTCTACATGGTTTCCACTGGTACTGTGTGTAGGGCTTTGTCACTTTCTCCTGGTGGGGATGAAAGTCCCAGTTCCCTATTTGTCCTTCTCTAACCTGGGCATGGGAGTTGGTGAGGATGGAGGTCTAGACTCACCACTTGGCTTTTGCTACATATGTGGGGTTGGGGTCACAGTTTTTATGTAGCTTATGGCTGCGGTAGAATGATTATTTTTTAAAGGTTTCTGTTTTGCTAGCCTGCCCCTTTTCTGCTCTTTTGGCCTGAGAGAGAAAGTTTTTGTTGGGATTTTTTTGTCTGTGTACACTGGCATTTCTTGGTTGCCTGCTTCTTTGGTACCCAGTCTGTGACATATGAGGCAAAAGGAAAACTCAGGGAATTCAATTCTAGGTCACTCTTCTGAGACCAAGGCTGCTAGCCCTCTTCTCTTTACCTTTCAGAGTCTTCTTATGTTTGTTTTATACATAATGTCAAAGGTTTTTAATTGTATTTGTGAGAAGAAATAGGGAAAAGTACATTTGCTCCCTCTTTGCAAAAGCCTACATAACCTTTTAAAAAGTGTTTTGTGATACATTTTTAGAGCCATAAATATCATACCCCATTAATCTTATATGAAGAATCTAAGATTCTATCTTTAGGAAATCATCAAAAATAAGAAAAAGTCATGAACTTGTAAATAATTTAGTGACCAAAGTATGGAGGAATATTAAATAATTTTTAAAATTTTTCATATTTTTTCTTTTCAATTATAGTTGACAAACAACATTATATTAGTTTCAGGTATATAACACAATGATTAGACATTTGTATAACTTATGAAGTGATCACTAAGAAGTCTAGTACCCATCTGACACCACACATAGTTACTACAATACTACTGACTGTACTCCCCATGCTAGACTCTACATCTCCATGACTAATTTTTACCTCTTAATCCCTTCCCCCCTTCATACATCCTCTTACAAAATGTTCTCTGTATCTATGAGTTTGTTTCATATTTGTTTTATTCTTTTCTCTGGATTCCATATAAAAGTGAATTCATATGACATTTGTCTTTCTCTGCCTTACTCCACACAGCACAATACCCTCTAGGCCCATCCATGTTGCTATAGATGGCAAGATTTCATTCCTTCTTATGATTGAATAATATTTCTATACATATATATATATTTCATTCCTTCTTATGATTGAATAATATTTACATATATGTGTGTGTGTGTGTGTGTGTGTGTGTGTGTGTGTGTGTGTATATATATATATATATATATATATATATATATATATATATGTATGTATGTATCTCATCTCTTCTTTATCCATTCATCCATTGACAGGCACCCAGCATGCCTTCATGTCTTGGCTGTTGTAAATAATGCTATGGATGCACATGTCTCTTTGAAATAGTGTTTTAGGCTTCTTTGGATAAATACTCAGAAGTGGGATTCCTGGGTTTTTGTCTCTTGTTATAGCCTTTGTTTTTAAAATCTGTTTTGTCTATTACTAGTATTGCTACCCTAGCTTCTTTTGTTCATTTGTTTCCATTTTCATGAAATATCTTTTTTCATCCCTTTAAGTCTGTGTGTGTCTTTTGATCTAAAGTCAGTCTCTTGTAGACAGCATAGGTCAGGGTCTTGTTTTCTTATCTATTCATCCACCCTATGTCTTTTGATCGGAGCATTTACTTCATTTACATTTAAAGTAATTGTTGCTAGACATATAGTTAATGTCATTTTATTATTCATATTTTTTATTTTTTTCTTCTCCTTAAAGAAGTCTCTTTAATATTTCTTGTAATACAGGTTTAGTAGTGATGAATTCTTAGGTTTTTCTTGTCTGGGAAGCTTTTTATCTGTTCTCCGATTCTAAATGATAGCTTTGCTGGGTAGAGTAATCTCGGTTATAGGTCCTTGCTTTTCATCATTTTGAATATTCCATGCCAGTCCCTTCTGGCCTGCAAAGTTTCTGTTGAGAAATCAGCTCACAGTCTTATGGGAGCTTCCTTGTAGGTAACTAACTGCGTTTTTCTTGCTGCTTTTAAGATTATCTCTTTGTATTTAAGCTTTGGCATTTTAATTATGATGTGTCTTTGGGTTCACCTTGTTTGCACTTCCTGGGCTTGTATGTCATTTTTTTTTGGCCAGGTTAGGGAAGTTTTCTATCATTATTTCATCAAATAGATTTTCAATTTTTTGCTCTCTCTCTTCTCTTTCTAGTATCCCTATGATGCAAATGTTGGTACACTTGATGTCCCTTTAACTATCCTCATATTTTTGGATTCTTTTTTCTTTTTGCTGTCCTGATTGGGTGTTTTTTGTTACCTTATCTTCCAAATCACTGAGTTGATTCTCTACTTTATCTAATCTATTGATTTACACTAATATATTCTTTATTTCAGTTATTGCATTCTTTATTTCTGACTAGTTCTTTTTTATGTTTTCCCTCTCCATTTTCATGTTTCCTATCTCTTTCTTGAAGTTCTCTGAGGTCATTGAGCATCTTTATAACTGGTATTTTGAATTTGGCATCTGGTAGATTGCTTGTCTTTGTTCAGTTCTTTTTCTGGAGCTTTGTCCTGTTCTTTCATTTTGGACATGTTTCTTTGTCTCCCCATTTTGGCTGCCTCCCTGGGTTTGCTTCTATGTATAGTTAGAGCTCCTATGTCTCCCCATCTTAGTAGAGTCGCCTTATGTAGTAGGTGTCATATGGGGCCCCATGGTGCAGTCTCTCTGGACACCTGTGCTGGGTGCTTCAGGTTTGTTGCTTTTATGGGTTGTGTGTGCCCTCCTGTTGTAGCTGAGCCTCGGTTTCTGTTTGCATGTCAATGGGAAAGACTGACCCTCAGGCTGATGAATTGTGAGGACTGCCTATGGCTACAGTGGAGGAGTTGTTGTATAGGGGCTGACCCTACAGAACAGGATTTGCTTTAGCAGGACTCTGCTGCTTGCCCAGTCTGCCTTTGGGTGTGTTATTTGTGGAGGTGACTAGACAGTACTTGGGTGTGGTCAGAACCAGCCACCAGGTGTTCCAGCCCCGGGAACTCCTGGGAGGGGCCCTGCCATAGGCCAAGTTCAGCTGCCTCCTGTGCCCTGCTCAGGGCCACTTAGAATGAGCTATAAAGCTGTCTGCAGATGTCTTCCACCCGCACTGGGCTTGGAGGTACCTGGGAGGGGCTAAGCTACAAACTGAGGCTGGCTGAAGATTTTGTTTTAAATGCCTACAGCACCTGGTATTCCAAAGTGGTCTCCTATCCAAGTACTAACCAGGCCCAACCCTGCTTAGCTTCTGAGATCAGATGGGATTGGGCATGTTCAGGGTGGCATGGCCATAGATGGCTGAAGATTAACTAAATTTTGTAACCTTTAAAAATATGATTATGAGGACTATGTAGCAACAGAGAAAAATGCTTAATATGTCATATTTAAAAATAATGTAGGATAAAGCTTGATCACTGACAACAATAACATGTAAGGCTTCTTTAGAGCAAAAGAAAATAGTATTATTTTATACATGGTTTTAAGACATGATAAGTGAGGAAAAAAATATTTGTAACATATAACTTACACCCAATTAATGTTTTTTATTTAGACTGAATTCTTAAAAACCAATTAAAGAATGCTCCAGAAGAAAAGTGGCTAGAAATGGCTAGAAAGGACATACCACCTTAGTAGTAATAAATAAATACAAATAAAACAACAATATGCTAATGTTCCCATTAGTATTATAAAAGGTTAAAAATATTTTCTAAACTTGGTGGTGGTGAGAGTGTGAGGAAACAAGTACTCTTATATGTTTTGGTAGGAGTATAAATCGGTACAACCATTTCGGAGAGAAGTTGAATGTGTATATACTCTTTTACCAAACAATCACTCTTCTAGGAATTTAACTTGTATAGATAAATTCACACTACCCAAAATAAAATCAGAGTACTTTTCTGTTTTAAAAAAATGGGAAGCAAGATAAATGTCCACTAACAGAATTGGTTAAGAAAATTATGGCATGTGTGTGTGTGTGTGTGTTCATTTACAACCATGAAAGCATTCAGCTACAGAGACCATGCTTGATACAGAGAAAGGTCTATAACATATTGTTGCAAAATAATTGTTGCATGAATATCTTATCTTATCTGCTTGTAATACTGAACATTTCCAAACTTGTATTTCTATGTGTGTACAGTATGGGAGAGAATTGGAAGGTCGTTTACTAAAAGGTCAACCCCAACTGAATTACAGGGATGCTGAGAAATATAGGGAAGCAAATGAAATATTTGATAAGCACAAACCATCTCTGCAAGAGAATCTTCATTCTTAGTGAAGCACTTTTCTTTCTGGTCACCATTTTAACTTATTAGCTAACTGATTCATAGCTTTCCTTTGTTTAAACAAGTTAAATCTTTGCTTCAATAGCTGAAACAAAATTATTTGATTTGCTACCTATAGTGTGTGAACTGTTTACATCTCATTGGTAGTCATGATAGCACAGAATAGATCATGACCTACTTTTAAAGTAGCCAAAACAGAATTCTTTAAATCAAAAAGGAACAGGACCATCATTAAGCAACAGAAATGATGGGATTGATAGCACTGTCCACAGGCTATGGTGAGGCACATTAGAATATTGAAGTATAATTACAATTACCATGACCATATGATTGCATCTAAGTTCCGAGGGTTATGAATATTGTGTAAATGTTGGATAACATATTTTATAGTTACGTATATATTTTGATTTTCCCATTTGAAATTCCATCTTTTGTTCTAGTCAATTTTTAAAGCTCATGTACTTTGTTTACCAAATAGGAGTTATTCCCTTGATCGGGTTGCCACTACATACATAATTTGGAAAAGGGCTAGAGAGATCTTCCAGAGATAGAGAAGAAAGAACATCTGCCCTCTGAGTGGCCATATTTTAGTGATGATCATAGCCCTACTCAGGGTGCCATGTTTTTTGCTGGGTTTGGCAGGCTAGGGTTGCTGTTTCTCAGGGTTATGTTCTGCTCACCTATTTCAGTTTTCTTTTGACTCATAACTCAGGCAAAGAAGAACTATGAGCAGAAATGCCGAGACAAAGATGATGCAGAGCAGGCTGTCCATCGAAGTGCCAACCTCGTAAATCCAAAGCAACAAGAAAAGGTACCTGAGAGGGCTGACCTGAAAATCTGAGATTTACTATATTAAGCTAAAGCTAGTTATTAATAATCTTAATTTAAAATGGATCTGTCCCTTGAGCTACTGGCAATGTCTTCCTTTAGGCTATTAGGATTCTCTGAACCAGAAAAACCCTTGTCACATTTTTGGGGTTGTGGCAGAGCTAGAGGAAGGAGGCCATGGGGGAAGGAGGGAGGTGATAAGAAGTGGGGGAGAGGGTTTTGATTTTATTTTTCATTTTTCTTCGAAACTCAACTTATATATTCTTAGTAGCCAGGCTGCCTTCTGCTTGGATGTATTATAAACTTAAGTTTATAAAATCTAGATATAAGGGTGTCAGCAACCAAAGGGCAGGGGTATGTTTTTAGGAAGACGTAGGGCAAGATGTCTGATGGATGTTTTCCAATGGTGATAAAATTAGAGGGCAAGATGAACAGTTTGCTTATGAGTGCAACATAGAGAAGACTTGGTCTAGCACTCATCTCTTCACACTCATTGTCTTTAGATCTGTTCTGCCAACAGAATCCTGGCCCAGCATTCCTGATCTCTTGTTCTTTTTTGTCCTTACAGCTTTTTGTGAAACTGGCAACTTCAAAGACTGCAGCAGAGGACTCGGGTGAGGGACTGCTCCCAAGGATGGGGGAGGATTGTGGTAGGGTTTGCATTATCCTAAATCTGTCTGAGAAAGGTAGTTTTATATATCTTACAATAAAGAACATATGGATATACAGTAGAATTAATCAGAAGGGAGAACCAGGGAGGAAGGACGGGAAGGAGAGAAGGAGCAAATGAGGCAGCAGTTCCTGGCCACTGCTTGCTTAGTGTTACTGCTTCACATGTAGTTGCATGGTGGTGGTGGTGGGGTCATGTGGCAGCTACTTTGTAATGAAGTGCTCACTCTGATTTATTGGGAATATCTATCTTAAAAGCTCATTTCAGCCCCGATACCTCTTATCTGCTATGAAATAAACAGCCAAGTTGCGAGGACTCATCATCATTGAAATCTAAGATCCAAATCAGGTGTTTGCAAAGATGTCTAATTCCTAGAATATCTTGCAGGAAATACGCCTTTCATGACCTGAGTCATTTAAGAAGTCTCTAACCCCCAAACTAAAATAATTTGGTGCCCCTTTAGGGCCTAAGGTAGTTCTCTTTTTCTGCATCCCTCATTTGATAATTTCCTGAAAATGAGAAGAGGTGGAAGCTGTTGAGGCCACATTAGACAAGGAAAACTCTGGTTGAAGTTCCTTGTAAGCTTTCACTTCCCCTCTTGGATCATTTCTTGCTAATTGCTTGGTTCTGTGCTAATTTCCCAAAGATATGAGAGTGAGAGATGTAATTATGGCCTTCCAATGTTCAGAGCTCCGTGGAACCTTATGAGCTCACTGCCATTCGGAGGAGCCTGAGGGGTGTCTGTGAGTGCCCTCCTGTCTAGTTTCTGAACCCAGGCCCCTCCCTTCCATTGCAGACAAGGCATACATGCTGCATGTCAATATGCTGGATAAGGTCCGAGAAGAGTGGCAGAGTGAGCACATCAAGGCCTGTGAGGTAACCGGAAGCTGTTTAGGAGGGGGTGGGTCTTCATCCTAGAACTTGTAGAATCTACTTTTGTAGAAATATTTCACCCCTGTATTATGCACCTCCCCCCAATTCTGATAGACTACTTGAGGGAAGATTAGAAATCAGGAATTTAAATGTAGAATGAAAGGAACTGTAATGTTTCCCCCCAGATCTCATCTTTCTGCCTCCTTCCTCTCCTGACCATGCTCTCCACTTCTGTTCAATGTCTTCCTCTGGTATTTAGTTAGTACAGGCATGAGACAGATGCATCAATTAATGGTTAATTAAGTAATTACATTTCAGGAGGCTCACATGTACTTGTGACATAACCTGGAAACTTCCTCAAATTTCTGTCACGCTATCTATACATCTTATCAGTGGTTCTCTAAGTAAGGTTCCAGGACCTGTAGCATCAGCATTGCCTGGGAACTTGTCAGAAATTCAAATTCTCAGACCAATTCCAGACCTACTGAATCAAGAACTCTGGAGTGAGCCCAGTAACCTCTTTGATAATAAGCCCTCCAAGTGATTCTGATGCAAATTCAAGCATGAGAACCACTGATCTACACACTCCACTCCCCTCCCTCCTTTCCTCCTGTTGTAATAGAAATTGTGCTGTTCCCTCCCTATCAGGATTTTCTCCCACCACCTGGGCTCAGGATCCCACCCATCTGGCTTTCCCCCACTGCCTTGTGCACAGCTCCATTTAACTTGAACTGCTATTATTTATACACACTCAGTTCATTCCTGGCTTTAAAACTTACCTGCAACAAGCTGTTGCTTCCCATCTCATACCCTCTCCTCTCTTCATGGCCAGGCTTCTTGAAGGAGCCGTCGTCTCCACATCCTCATTGCTTCTGCCTGTCCCAGCCTGCTGTGTCTGGGGTTTGCTCCTGTGTAGCTGCTCTCTTTGAGAAAGCAGTGATTTTCTTGGTGTGAGGTCCAGCAAGTCTTTGCAGTTTCTAATCTTATTTGACCTGCCTTTACCATCTGATACTGTGGGTTATTATCACCCTTCTAAAACACTCATTTCTGCTTTACTTCCTTTACCTTACACCCTCATGGAAAAGCCTGGAATAATGCTATTTTTATGAGGTTTAAGAACATACAAAGCAATAAGATATACCTCTAATGGATGCATATATATTATACAGATTTGCATGGGAATGATAAAATTTAGGATAATGGTTATTTGTGAGAAGGAGGAAGATGATGGAGACAGGGGAAAAGCACATAGGCCTTTAACAGAATCTGAAGCAATTATGGCCAAAATTTTTGACAAAGCTAGGTCATTGGTACCTGGAATTTATTATATTGCTCTCATGATTCTGTCTATGAAATATTCCATAATAAATAATGTAATTTTTGTATATAATGTATAGTATATAAATACTTAAATTTACAGGTGAAATAATGTCTTTGTTTCAAAATATTTCAGGAAGTAGATGAGTTAGTAGGGGTGTAGGTAAAACAGAATTGGTTGTGAGTTGGTAAATGTTTATACTGTTCTGTCTATTCTTGTATATGTTTGAAGTTTTACATTATAAAATGTTTTAAAATGTAATAGTGTTATATCCAATATTTTAAAAAATATGCTAACATACAACATTCACTGTTGAATAGAATAGCATTCGCTTTGTAGAATAGCTTGATTTTCCCAAAAAAATTTTTTTTGGATATTTGTTAATGTTTAAAAAACTATTGTTTAAGCAGCGGCTTAAAAAAAACCTTTTTTATTAAGGAAAATTTCAAACATACACAAAGATAGAAGACAAGTACAAGGACCCCCATGTATTCTTCAGCTAGCTACAATTATGACCATCTTGCCAATTGAAGTCATTCACTGGTGTATGTATGTTGGGGCGGGGGATGGTCAACGTTTTGAATCTGAGGCTCTGTTTGACTGCTTAGGCAGAGATGGCCCTTAGGCATCTGGAAATGAGAGCTGGAATTCAGGTTAGAGCCTGGGTGTCTGGGTTCTTCATAACCTATTACCTTTCAGAGTTATATTCAGTTCAGTTTATGTTAATACCGTATTAGAATCCATTTGCATTCTTTGGTTGCTCTAAGAGTTTATCATGAATTTCTCAGTGGTGGGGAGAGTACCCTAAATAGGACAATAAGCTTACAGATAATTGAGGGTTGACATTGTTTCTTAAGTCATAGCCAGTCTAGACAAGTGGCCCCTTTCTCTGCACATGTATTTACACGTAGTTATGTTTTTGTAGGTGTTTGAGGCTCAAGAATGTGAACGAATAAACTTCTTTCGGAACGCATTGTGGTTACACATGAATCAGCTGTCGAAACAATGTGTCAAAAGTGATGATGTAAGTCACAGAGGCATCCATGGAGGATTCATTAGAGTGGAAGGAACTGTAGACATTTATAAGCTCATACCCCTCATTTGAGGCCGAGAGGTTACAGCGACTTGCCCAGGGCTACACAGTGAGTTGGTAGAAGGACCCAGATAGACACCTAACCTGCCTGACTCTTGGTCCACTTTGCTGCCTTGATTTTCTTTTTAAGAAATTCAGAGTCAGGGCAAGAGATCAGAGAAGGGGGACCCAAATGTAGTTTAATTTGTGGAAGACAGAGAAGTCACAACATGAATGTACTAGCAGCCTGACCCATGCCTAGGTAATGGTCACTCCAGGGCTCAGGGTTTGCTTTAGTGGCATTCCTTGGGCCATTATCCAGGTTTAACTTGTGTACAGCAATCCTCAGGGGGTTCCCAGGTCTCAGAGGAACCAGAATCAAGTCATCACAGCCTTCTTTGCTAAGAAATAGCCACCCTCAGTTCGGTGAGACACTTACCTTAGAATAGCAATTAAACACATAGAAAGACTGTAGGATTGAATGGAAGAAATTTTCTCCAAGTTAAGTAGTTGTCTTTGCATTTGTGTGTGGCCTTGGTTTTGTGTCATAGGACTTGGTATCTATATTCTTTATCCCATCAGTATTAAAAAACAAACAAACAAACAAACAAAACTTCAAAACAAAATTTGGAAGTGAGTCAGCCTTTCATCAAGCCACCTATTTTAATAAGCTGTGTCACAATATTGATGGACATCCCTCTATCCTGATGTATCTTCTTTTTGTTAGATGTATGAAGAAGTTCGTAAGAGTTTAGAAATGTGCAGCATTGAGAAAGACATTGAGTACTTTGTGAATCAACGAAAAACTGGACAGATGCCACCAGGTGAATAGAGCAGTAGGGTTGGGGGTTTGTTTAAGCAATTCTATCAGTTTTTCTTGTCACGTGTCATTGAGAATGGAAGACACCTGCTTCTTTACATTTTGTTTCTTGATGATTTCTCTAGCACCCATCATGTATGAGAATTTCTACTGCCCCCAGAAGAATGCAGCCCCACCAGGAAAGGCTACAGGGCCTAACTTGGCAAGGTAATAACCAGCTTCCTCTCACATGAGGAAAAATACTATTTTTGTTAGTCTTTTTGTTCCCCCAGCTTTATTGAAATGTAATAGACAATTAGTTTCTCGTTTACATTGTACGATTCAATCAGGTTTTTCAATTATAGTTGGCATATAATAATATATTAGTTTCAGTTGTATAGCATAATGATTGAAGATCTATATAACTCATGAATTGATCACCCCACTAAGTCAGGTACCTCTCTTCCTCCTTAGATATTTTTTACACTTTTGACTGTTTTACTTATATTACACTTTATATCTCTAAGACTACTTTGTATCTATTCATTTGTACTTCTTAATCTCTTTGCCCTTTATCACCATCCCTCCAACCCCTCCTCCCATCTAGTAGCCCTCAAAATATTCTTTGTATCTATGAGTTTGTTTCTGTTTTTGTTATTTATTTTGTTCTTTAGATTCCACATGTACATGAAATTACACATAAGTCTATATCTGACTTATTTCAGTCAGTGCAATACCGTCAAGGTAATATCTTTTTCCATCCCTTTCCTTTTAGTCGATCAGTGTCTTTTAATCTGAAGTGAGTCTCTTGTAGGCAGCATATGTAGGGGTCTTGTTTTCTTATCCATTCAGCTTCTCTATCTTTTGGTTGGAGCACTTCATTCTTTTCCATTTGTGGTACCTGTTGACAGGAATGTAGTAATTACCGTTCTTTATTCCTGTTTTTTATGTATTTTTTTTTTTTTTTAAGAAATCCCTCTAACATTTCCTATAATACTGGCTTGGTATTGATAAATTCCTTTAGCTTATTTTTGTCTGGGAAGCTCTTTATATGTCCTTTGACTATAAATTATAGCTTTGCTGGATAAAGTATTCTTGGTTATTGATCCTGTGTTTTCAACACTTTGAATATTTTGTGCCAAGCCCTTCTGTCCTGAAAAATTTCTTTTTAGCTTCTTTGTAGGTAACTAATTGCTTTTCTCTTGCTGTTTTTAAGATTCTCTTTGTATTTAACCTTGGTATTTTAATTATGATGTGTCTTAGTGTGGGCCTCTTTGGGTTCATTTTTTTTTGAGACTCTGAGCTTCCTGGAGTTGCATGTCTATTTCTTTCACCAGCTGAGGGAAGTTTTCCATCATTATTTCTTCAAATATATATTCAACTTCTTGTTCTTCCTCTTCAGGTTACCCCTATGACACAGTTGTTGTTACCCTTAATTTTGTCCTATAGCTAATTAAACTATTTTTCTATTCTTGGTTACTTTTTTCTTGCCATTCTGGTTGGGTGTCCTTGGCTTCTTCTTCCTCTATATCGGTGTTTCGATCCTCTTCCTCCACTTTATTGATTCTCTCTAATACACTCTTCATCTCATATAATGTAGTCTTCATTTCTGACTGGTTCCCTTTTTTATGTTTCCATTTCCATTTTTATGTTTTTTTTTTAATCTCTTTGTTAAAGTTCTCACTGAGTTCATCTACACTTCCCATAAGTTCATTGAGCATCTTTATAACCAGTGTTTTGAACTCTGCATCTGTTAGATTGCTTGACTCCATTATTTCTGGATTAGTATGCTGAGTGAAATAAGTCAGACAGAGAAAGATAAATACCATATGATTTCACATATGTGGAATGCAAGGAACAAAAAAACAAACTAATTGAAAACAGACTCACAAATATAGAGGACAATCTTGTGACAGCCAGAGGGGAGGGGGATTGGGGAACTGGGAAAAAGGGGTGAAGGGTTAAAGAAGTACATTAGTAGCTGATAGATGGTCATAGGGCTGGGGAGCATGGCATAGGGAATGCAGCCAGCAATAATGTAATGGCTAGGCGGAGAGCCAGAAGAGAGAAAGAGCAATTAGGGGGATCGTTTTATAAACTATATAAATGTCTAACCAATGTACTGTATACTTGAAACTAATGATAAAATAAAATAAAAAAGAAAATAATAGCTATGTGAGGTAGAGAATATGTTAAAAAAAAAAAAAAAACAGTTCAAGTGAATTAGCTCCTTTAATCCTCACAGTGAAGTGGGAGCTGTTTGTATTTCCCATTTTACATGTGGAATTGCTGATATACAAGGAGATCAGGAAATCTCACTCACACAGCTGAGATGTCCCTCCTGCCAGTATGGGTTGTGGTGTCAGGGCTCTGTGCTCCTGACCACTGTGCATCCTGCTCCTCAGAATAACAGAATGTCTGCAGGGTAGATTCCAGTAGGTCAGTGCTTCAGACCTTTGGCTTCATCTCCATTTTTCTTGTCCTCCAAAGTAGAAACCAGATATGATTAGAATGCATTATGCTTGTTATATGAAGTAGAAAATTAGAAAAACAAGACCACATCTGAAAGATTTTTGTTTTCATTTCTTACAGGAGAGGACCTCTCCCAGTCCCTAAAAGTTTACCAGGTATGTCACTGAGAAAGGCCTTTGGAAATGCTTATGTGAGGTTTTCCTTAAGGTTGAGTAGCTAAAATGTTTAAATAAAAGGAAAAAAGGGAATAAATAGAATTAAATTCCCAAGAGAATAGGTCTATATTAGAATCTTATATAATACTATGTGTCACAGAGCGGAACTTGGTAATTGATGGTCTATTTCATAGCTTGGAGAATTTAGTTCCTGGAGTGCCAAAAGAAACTTTTTATAAGACAGTCTTACTTAAGAAATTATTTCAACTTGGCTGTGAGAACAGTAGAGCTGAGATATAGTTTCCTTTGGATTAAACAGAAATATAATTTATAGAAGGCATTGATGTCTGGAACCATGTAATTTAATATTATATATTTTGTACATTGCCCATAATTGGATCTTTCGCTCATAACTAGTCAGTCTCCTTTTTACTCTAAATTCCTATGATACCACTGGGAGAACCACACATTTGATCATTTTTTTAAAATAGTTATATTTCTTGGATAATTATGAGACCCTTGAGGGCAAGCATTTGTTTTTCCTGTATCATTCACAATACCTAACACAGTACTAAGCATTTAGTAGGTACTCAAAAAATATCTATTATTTATATAAAAGAAAGATATGCCTATCTATGTTCAAGGGATTGAGGAAAGAGACAACTAATGCTGTACTTAGCAGCTTAGCAAAAAATTAGTGACTGAAAAAAATTTTCATGGCTGAAATGACATCTTTGAACAATAAAAGGATTTAAAATTTTCTTATTGCCTTGTATTTATGACTTGATAATGTGGGACTTATTTTTGTCTATTTTTGAAGATGACTTTACTGTGGGTGCTGCTCTCTGGGCATGGATGAAAAGGGCAAAGAAATCATAATAGTGAATTCCAGAATATTCTCTGGTTTATAGTCATGACTACCATTTGTAGTTTTTGTTGCCAGCTATATTTTCTTACTAAAGGGAAGTCACTAGAATCTTTGAGTGGAATGCCTTGATTTGAAATGGAAAAATGTTGGATTCATGTTGCTTTGTGCCCCGCCCTTTGCAGATGACCCAGATTACTCTGTGATTGATAACTACAGTTTGATCTACCAGTAACATCAATGGTAAGAGCCTTTAATCATTTTCATGTGATCAAGTTGCATTTAGCCTGGCAATTGTATTTTTGAAGGCTCTAATGCCTCTTTATAACACCGCTACAAGCAAGCAAGGCCTTGCAACAGGTTGGCATGCTGGTAGATGTGGTGTTCCTGCAGGATGACTTCTCTGGATCCCACCACTGAAATGGAACTGGAGACCACTCTGTATCTATTTGAATGAGGGTGTTTTCCCTTCATTAATTATTCTACAATTCTTTAGCTTGCTCTCATTAAATTCTGTAGTAGCTATTACACACCTACACTTAAGGCAATGCTCACAAACAAAGCATACCTGATTCTCCTACCTTCATTCCCCAAAAAGGAAAATTCAGGTAAAAGAAGTTGATAAAAATAAAGCAAATGGTATTACACTCTTTGAACACATAAAGGTATCAAAGGGGTCATCTTCTACCAGATTATTACTACTTGGACTCTTGAACCACAAGGATTCCTAGAGCAGGACTACTAAGTCAACCGTGGCTGCAAAGATGATTCTTAAGACTATTACTCTTTGGCATTTGAGTGCTTGCACCATGCCCCAAATCAGTATCAATCTTCACAAATGCTTAGGAATGCCTCTGAAGCCAAAAGAGCAATACTAAATGAAACTCCTCATAAAGTATAATTCTTTTAACCCAAATGGGCATATCTTGGGATATGACAATATATACATAAATGAGCAAAGATAAGGTCTGAAAGGATGTATTCCTAAACAGGTAATAGTCTTTATTTTTGTTTGTCCATGTGTTCTAATTGTCTGCAGGAACATTTATCACTTCTTTAATTAAAAAGTGTTTTAAAGAGTTGATCCTCTTGTGTATTATTGAACGTCATGTGTTCCTGAGAGAGTGATAGGAGAGGTGGGTGGGATGCAGGAAGTCATAATGGAACTTAAATGGCCTCTCTCCCACCCTTCTTGGTTTGGTGTTGTGACATTTGCTGTCATTTATGAAACAAAACAAGTTTTAAGAGAGTTCTTAAAACCTTCATTGTACCATCTGACTGGAAATCACTTGGAAGTGAGCACATCAAAACCCTTTAAAAACATCTACTTTGTGGCTTACAGCCAATTAGCTAAATAGGATGAAAGCCATGTTGTCTTTGATTAAATAGAAATAATCAGCTAGAATTACTTATATTTAAACACAAATCTTTAAATTGCTTAAGAAGTGTGTTTAATATGTAAGGAATTTTGCTGTAAAAGATAATGGAAATTGAAGACGTACATACGCCATCCTCAAACTATATATGAGTTTCTTACCTTCAAACAAATGTAGTCTTTACAACCAACTGTCATTTCTTCTTCATTTCATAAGCCTCTATCTTTCTCGTGGAAAGAGGCAAGGCCCAGATTAGAGGTAGAGCAACAACACGAGAATCAATGACATGGGATTCAAAGGTGAAATCGCTCTCTGGAACATCACAGGGATGATGGCAATGGGCAGGGCATGAGCAGCTCCAAGTGTATCTTTTTATTTTTAACCATGTTCTCGCCTGCCCTCCCCAGTTTGCATGAATCATATACTCTAGTGACTTAAAAATAGCATATAACCCAACAACTCTAGTTCCTCAGAGCCCAGGAATCTGCTGTTTGAATGCAAGATGCTAAAACCAACACATGTATTCAAGCTGGATCATTGTATTGGGGTTCGTTAGTGTCTGCATTGTCTCAGTGAATAAGAATTCAACATATACATGTGTAATTGAATTTAAGAGAATTTTAAAGAAGGGAGTCTACCTTAGTAACTTAGTTAAGCAACTTATCACAACATCGAAAATAGCTTGACCAAACTTTTGGAATTGAAATTTAAATAGAAAGGTTTAGGAATTTGATTTTAGCTGCTATTCCTGTTTTTAATTCTAACATGTTTAGGTAAATATAGATGATAACTTTTGAATTTAAAAATGTGTATCAAAAAATATGAATACATGTCTTATTTACCATAAAAAGATGCTATTATCATCACATTCTATTTTTCATCACTTGGAATACCCATTTCTCACCATGTGTTTTCCTTGGCCAAGCAAACACACTTGTCTTTATTGAATAAAATCTCAATGTAGGAGCAGGCTGCTGACATGAATGTTAATTGAAATAAATTTTTTTTTTAATTTTCTTTTAGAAAACAAAGCTTTTTCCAGCTCTGCTTCTATGGCGTGGAAGGAGGCACTCCAAGCAGCAGAATCTGTAGAAATTATATCAATCATGAAGACTTTGAAATGAACCCTTGCTCTAATTTTTTGATATTTTGAATTTATCATAGACATTTAGTTTACCTAAAGCTTGTTGAGTTCTGCAATTTCTAAAGCAAGTTTACAGATTGTCCCAGTTTGAAGAATGATCCTTTCTTAATCAGTTACTAAAGTTGTGACAGCATTGTGTTTCCTACTTGATCCAGGACAGTTTCTGGATTTGGAGCCTTGACTTTTATGGGATGGGGGCAGGAGTGGCTATAGAGGAGTCTGAACCATCGACCTGCAAAGAAGCTCCTTTGGCATTGGAGCAGCATGCTATGGAATTTCCATAGAGCAACACACACTCTCAGTGGTGCAAGATTTAAAATTATTTTCCTTTTTGGCTGGAAGACTTAGAGGCCATCTGATCGTACTTTCTCATTTTACAGATGAGAAAAATGAGGCCCAGAAGTGTGAAATCAGTTTCCTCACTGTTGTCCCAGGTGATTACGGACAGCCCAGAACTAGAATGCAAGCTCATCCCATATCACAATTCTTCTAACCTTTCCCGAGGGTGTGATACTTATGTTGAAATGTAAGACACCAAGTGTTTTTGCCAGCATCTTTTCAGTTAGGAAATTACCAGGATTTAAATGTCAGATTTATTTTTATATGGCTCACTGTGTGTACTGAAGCACAGCATACCACATTTAATCTAATCTAATCTAATTTAATCTAAACACTGATTGTAAAACATGCCATTATTTTATATACCACTAAGAAAGTTGGGTAGGAGAGAATTCACAATTAATGTGTAACAGTTAATAGCTAAGCCCATTTGAATTTGAGATTATAATGTGCAGAAAAAAAAAAAAACATATACTAGAATCAATAAAATCTGGTATTTTAACTCTGTTCCTAAAGAGAATTTAAGAGTTATAAAGCCAGTCCTCAGTCCTGGATCTTCACAGAGATCCTGCCCTTCTAGATCCTGGAATCTTTTAAAGTGCCAGACTTCCCTTTTCACAGAAATTGGGGTCTTCCTTTTTTCACCCACAAACAGCAAGGAGATCATGTACCTATTGTGCAACATTCACACACTGTAAGAAAACGGTTCATTTTAGTTAATGATAAGTTAAAATATCATGGAACGAAAAAATAAAAATAAAATAACACTGGCGCTTAGGCTATAAAATTCTGTTACTACAAAGAGCACATATTTTCCTCTCTTGTTCTATGCAGTAGCTTTCTTAGAACTATGGACAAATTGACGAAGGAAGATTGATTATTTCTCCTCTTTTAATATAAGGTGGTACTGAGAGTGGCAACTTCTTGTCATTACAGGAAGCTTGCTTCAGTTGGATATCCCTTTGAGAAACTGAAGCTTGCAAAGGGCCATTGACTTCCCCAAATTGAACAGGCTCTGGAAATTTTCCTTCAAACTCAGAACATTCTATTTTTAAGTACTTTATTTATTGTTGGCAGTTCCTCAGGGAGTCACTTTTCTCTCTATTAGTCAGTGTGATTGATGTAAATGTTTTATGAATTGAAAATATTTTTATTGCTCTTTTAGTTTAATATGAAATAAAATAAAGGTTCCTGGTGATTTGGGATTTGTTTTGCATTTTTATGTTAACCATGTCTTTCTCCCAAGTGCTATTTGACCCATTTTTGTCACATTTGCTATTGTTAGACTACAGAAGGACAAACTAACTGCTGGTGAAGGAGGCCAAGTGGAGACTGGTGCCTTGCCACTTCCTCCAGGCGCCAGCTGCAAGGTCAATTCCTCAGGGACACACCTTCCCTGCCTTCAGTCTAGGTTGGATCCCACTGCTGTATCCTTCCCCACCCCCACATTTTCCTCATGGTTACATGATTCACTCTTGAGATTAGACCGTAACCTCCAGGAGAGCAGGACCCCTCTCCATCCTTTTTCCTGCCCTATCTCCAGTGCCTGACACATAGTAGTAAATATGAAAGAATAGATAGCCTAGAAGAGAACATAGAGAAAGAACCAGTTGAGAGAAAAATAAGGAAGCCAGTCAAATTAGTATACATGTTAAATTTAGTAAATATGAGCTACTTTGCAGACTGTTGGTATCTTAATTTGGGTTCCACCAGAAGCAGACCCAGAGATAAGGATTTGAGTGTATGTATATTTTTTGGGATGTGATTCCAGAAAGCACCAATATGGAAGTGAGCCAGAGAAGGGAAGGGAAGTAAAAGAGCATGCATTATCAAGCTAGTTACCACAGTGGGCAACTGGAACTTATAGCCTTTTGGGGAATCCTGGGAGACATACCTCAGAGATAGCTCACCTGAGGGCAGGGGCTGGGATAGTCATTCACCAACTCCTATCAGTCACAGGTTGAGGGCTGCTCCTGTGGGGCATTAATTTTCTGGCATTTCTGGCCTGCTGTGAACTCTGACAGAGCGGGTTCTAGTAGTCTCAGAGGGTCCTCAGGCAGACGTGGTTCCCAGCAGCTGGAAGTTGGGCTGGTGTGTAAGGAAATGATAGGTACTGACAGCACTGACCCCTGCATGGCTCAAATTCACCTGTGCTATATGAATTTTTAAAAATCTTTTTCCCGGCTTTACTGAAATATAATAGACAATTAGTTGCTCATATTTACATTATACAGTTCAATGAGTTTTTTCAATTATAGATGGCATAAAATAATATACCAGTTTCAGTTGTCCAATCTAGTAATCAGAGACCCACATAATTCGCAAAGTGGTCACCCCACTAAATCTAGTCTCCTCTCTTCCCCTTTACATATTTATTACTTTATTAACCATTTTCTCCATGCTACATTCTACATCTCCATGTCTATTCTTCAACTATCCATTTGTATCTCTTAATCTCTTTGCCTTTTTTTTTCCATTCCCTAACCCTGCTCCCAACTAGTGGCTCAAAATAGTCTCTATATCCTAGTTTATTACTGCTTTTGTTGTTGATTTTGTTCTTTAGATTCCACATGTATGTGAAATTATGCAATATTTGTCATTCTCTATCTTTCCCATTTCATTCAGCACAATACCCACTAGGTCCATCAAGGCAATATCTTTCTTCATCCCCTTCCTTTTAGTCTGTGTGTGTCTTTTAATCTGAAGTGAGTCTCTTGTAGGCAGCATATGTAGGGGTCTTGTTTTCTTATCCATTTGGCTTCCCTAACTTGCTTAGAGCACTTAATCCTTTTCCATTTGAGGTACTTGTTGATAGGAATGTAGTTATCACCATTCCTGTTTTTGATACACGTTTTTTCTTCTTAAAGAAGTCCCCCCAACATTTCCTGTAATACTGGCTTGGTGTTGATAACTTTCTTTAGCTTATTTTTGTCTGGGAAGCTCTTTATCTGTCCTTTAACTCCAAATGATAGCTTTGCTGGATAAAGTGTTCTTGGTTGTAGATCCTGGACACTGCATCATGTTGAATATTTTATGCCAAGCCCTTCTGTTCTGCATGATTTCTTTTGAGAAAATCAGTGACCAGTCTTAACGAGAGCTCCCTTGTAGGTAACTATATGCTTTTCTCTTGCTGCATTTAAGATTCTCTCTTTGTATTTAACCTTTGGCATTTTACTTATGATGTGTCTTGGTGTAGGCCTTTTTGGGTTCTTATTTATTGGGACTCACTGAGCTTCCTGGAGTTGCATGTCTATTTCCTTCACCAGATGAGGGAAGTTTTCCATCATTATTTCTTCAAATAGCTCTTCAACCTCTTGTTTTCCTTCAGGTACCCCTATGAGACAAATATTTTTACATTTAATAGTGTCCCATAGGCTCATTAAATTATTATAGCCTTAGTTTCTTTTTTCTTGCCATTCTGATTGAGTGTCCTTGGCTTCCCCATCTTGTGTATTGGTGGTTCAATCCTCTTCTTTATCTACTCTCTTTTTTTCCATCTAATATACTCTTCATCTCAGATAATGTGTTCTTCGTTTCTTACTGATTTCCTTTTATAATTTCCATTTCCATTTTTGTTTTTTTTAATCTCTTTGTTAAAGTACTCACTGAATTAATCTATACTTCCCCTAAGTTCATTAAGCATTTTTATAACCAGTGTTTTAAACTCTGATCTGTTAGATTGCTTGATTCCATTATTCCTGGATCTCTGTTCTGTTCTCTCATATAGTTTCTGCTTCTTTGTCTTCCCATTTTGGCTGCCTTTCTGTGTCTGTTTTTATGTACTAAGCAAAGCTCCTAAGCCTCTCAGTCTCATTAGTGTGGCTTTGTATAGTAGGTGTCCAGGGGCACAGTCCTGACAGGGGTTCAGCTGCAGGCCAAGTTTAGCTGCAGCCTGTACCCCTCTGGGGCCACCTGTTAAGGTTCAGCATGGAATCCCAAGATGCTGTGCTTATAGTTGTCTCAAGAAACCACACCAGAAACCGAGGTCAGCTGCCACTAGTGTGAGTCTTGGCTCTGCTCAGCAAGGAGCACCTGACTCGCCAAGGATATACCTGGATGTCTGCCCACATCAATTTTACTCCATCTATGACTACTTCTTCAATGAATGGAACTATTTTGGGAGACAGGGCCTTTAAGAAGGTAATTAAGTTGAAATAAGGCTATTGGGGTGAGATCCTAATTTAGTCTGCCTGGTCCCCTTATAGGAATAGGAAGAGATACCAGGAGTGAGTGTGCACAAAGGGACAGCCATGTGAAGAGACATCAAAAGGGCAGCCATCTGCAAGTCAAGGAGAGAGGCCTCAGAGGAAACCAACCCTGTCAGCACCTTGATCTTGGACTTTCAGCCTCCAGAACTACAAGAAAATTAGTTTCAATTATTTCCTTGTGGTATTTTACCATGGCAGTCCTAGCAAGCTATACACACACATTCTAAGTTCCTTTCACACTTGGCTAATCTGCTTGTCTATGTTGCTTGACTGATGGAGTAACCCAGACCCTCATCCCTAAGGATTATCAGGCTCTTGTCAGACCTCGTTTGCTGAAATTGCCAACTTATTTTTATCACCAGGCATGGCAACACCAAGAGGCACCCCAGTGAAACTCTTGTGTTCCAGGTATTCCTCCCTGCCCCCTTTCCTCATGGCAATCACCTATGCCTTCTGGGATAGTTACTCTTTTCTTTGCTTGCTGGTCTACTGGTATGAGGACTGCCCAAATGATGAGGCATCAGCCACAGTTTTAGTGGGACCCTTTCTATGTCCCCTGGTAGATGTATCCCTTGCCAGCTAGAGACAGGTGGTTTGGTTCAGTGGAGCCTAACGTTGAGGAAATGGTAACTCAAATTCCTCAAGTGGGTCAATGTGAACTATTGTGGCAAAGGCTACTCTTACCTCTAGGCTTCCAGACTTGTGTTTTCTACCTAGTGAAGTCAGAACATACTACCATATTGTGGCCATATGTGCATATACTTCATCTTTAAGTATTCCCCAACCCTGTAAGGTATTCTCATGTTGCTGCACCATTAAGAGGCTATTCTAATACTTTATCAGGGCTGCAGCTTCTAGGTGTACACACTGAAAACCATGGACATTTGCATATTGTTGTACCATCTTCATTGTAAAGTGAAGCAGCCTTTGGCAGAGGATATGTCATGAGCTCTCAACAGGGGCAGTATTACTCTCAAGAAGGTGAAAATTGGTTTTTGATTGGCAAAACAAATCTTATACTCTTTTTATGTATAAAGCACAGATATACATACATACAGTGCATAATCAGATACAGTATATCTGTGGTATTAAAATTTCATGGGAGAGGTGATTAGAAAAAAATGTCTAAAAAGGCTCCTTAGGGGAATGGCAATACTGGTAAATACTGGTCTAAGGAATGTTATGTGAAATTTCATAAAGATACATCAGACACTCTATTAACCTTTAGGTAATGTTGTTGGCCAAGGCACTGCCAGCCGAAAAGGAAAATCTAGGAATCAATCCCAGTAGAGATAAATTCCTGCCCCTTCCAGAGTGGAAGGAGTTTGATGGAATCAATTTGCCACCAAGTGGCTAGTTGGGCTCCTTGAGGGATGGTAACATTTAGGGCTCAGCTTCAGACTCTGGGGCTAATTGGTCAGACATCGAGCAGTAGCCACTAGATCTGGCCTGGTGAGTAGGGGCCCCTATGGAGTTTTCATCCTTGTCATCATAGTTATTCTGTTTATGAACTCACTGAGGAAGCACTGGAGTGGCCAAGGACAGTGGCTGGCTGGACTCCATTGGTGATTCTGCACCTCCTTTGATAGATACTGTTTTGTGTGCACTGATGTAAGATGCAAAGATTTTCACATTTGTTGCCTATTCATTTGCTATTCCTCATGATCATCCTCTACTTCTTCCAGTATAGTTACTACTTTCTTTGACTCTATATCTCTTCAGTCTTCTAATATTGTTCCCTGATCAACCAGTCAAGTCACGTGCCACTGTCCAGGAGTCTATGCATATACTTATCTTGGGCTATTGCTTCCTTCACACTAAGTTGATGACCAGCTGTGTTAATTGATACACTGCTCACTGAGAATACTTCTCTTCACCACTGTTTTTCACGGTCATTCCTAAGTGGGGTTGTAGTGTGGCAGCAGTCCATGTACAGACTAACAACAATTAACATATAGAGCTGACTTATTCTTGAACCAAGCCTGAATTGGTTTGCTCTTCTCCATCAGCTAGGTTGAAGGAAAACTCCTATGAGGCCACAGATATGAGCTGAAGGAGAGGCATAAGTGTAACAGAGGAAGGTGATGGAGGTGTCTGCATTGCTTTTGTGATGTATTTGGCTTTCTGGCTTTTAGGATTTGTCTCACCTGATCCAGAAAGTACCACTTCCACTGTATGATAGATTGCTGATGTGGTGGTCTGATTCAGTGGGTCTGAGGAAAGCTAAAATAGTTTAGCTTTATTATTTTTTAGCTTTATTATATAACACAATATTATTTTGTGTTCATGTTACCTTTATAATTTTAGAAAATTTATTCTTTAAATGCTGCCACAGAGGCTTTGCTGTTTGTCCCTAGTGACCTGAGTTTGTAATTTTCTTCAGTGTGACAACAGCCAACAACCAATCATTGACTCTAAATTGCTAAATGCTAGTGTTGTTGCATAAGCCCTGCCTCCTGAATGTTACCCTAATTTGCCACAGATGAGGCTTCCAATAAATGTGATGCTTTACCTCAGAGTTTCCCACCATTCCACTTCCATAAGCAGTGAGACCCTCATTGCCATCTATCTGGAAACGGATCAATTTCCAGAATCCTATCCTGACATCTGAGTACCATTTCCGATGCCAACTGTCTTAGTGTGAGTTACCCCAGAAGGAGGCAAGGATTTGAGATCAAATAATTTCTTTAGAAGGTGAATCTGGTGGACTCCAGTAATGAAATGGGAAGTGAAAAGGGGAAGAAAAGGGAGTGAATAAAGAGTATGTCATCAAGTAAGTTTCCACTGTAGGAAACATGATAAATCCTATTAGGGATTCTGAGAAATAGCACAGGACACATACCTCAGAGTTTTTCCACCCAGCAGGTGAGGGAGCTGGGCAGTTTCCTAACACTGCTATAATAAGGTACCACAAACTGGGTGACTTAAATAACAGAAATTTATTGTCTCAGTTGTGGAGGCTAGAAGTCCAAAATCAAAGGGTTGGTTCCTTCTGAGGAATGTGAAGGAAGGATCTGTTCTAGACCTCTTTCCTTGCCTTGTTGATGGCTGTGCTCCTCTCCGTGTCTCTGCGTTCAAATCCCCCCTTTTTATAAGGGCACCATTGTATTGGGGGAGGGCCCAACCTTATGACCTCATTTTGATTTGATTACCTCTGTAAAGACCTTATTTCCAAATAAGGTCACATCCTAAAGTACTGGGATTTAGGACCTCAACATGTAATTTTGAGGGATAGAATTCAACCTATAACTGTATTTATATGCCAACTCCCATCTGTCACTGGCTGCTTTCAGTACAGGGCAGCGCGTTATTTCCCTGGCACTTTTAGCTTGCCTTACATGTGGCCAAGGAGAGCTCTGAGACTAAGAGGTGCTAGTGGTTGGAATCTGGGTCTGCATACTCAGACATAAGTGTCCACGGAATATGAATGGGATACCAACAGTGTCTGATGCTTTGAAGGTGCAAATAAGTGTTTCTATAACTCATTTAACTTTTTGTTCTTTTTAGTGGGGGAAGATTATGATAAGGGGGGAAATAATAGAAAAAAAGACAAGTTTTATGTTTTGCTTTTTGTGGAAGCAAAAGTCTATTAACAAAAGAGACCCCATCTATACAAGAGTCTTTAAAAAATGTAGGCTATTTTTGTTAATTACTTGCACTGCCAGCTAATTGTCTCAAGAAAATGCAGTAATTTGGTAGTAACATAATTCTTTTATAATTTAAAACATGCATTTAGTAATCATGAGTGATGAAATAATGCCTTGCACGGAATGTACAGGAAGTAATAAACTGTAGAATGAATGACTTCTCGGAATCCTATTAGAGGAGGTTTCACCAATGGGAAGTTACCACCAGATGGCAACAGAGACTCTAGAATATAATTTTGTGAGCAAGTTTAAGAAAGGTTCACCCAGGGGTCCTTCCTGTGTTCGGCAGCTTTCACTGAACCCCTGTTATGACAAGCACTGTTTCAGATGCTGGTTGTCTTAGGAATCATGGTCATATTACATTTTGGAATGCCATAATATAATATGTGAATTATACTTCTTTTATTAAATGCCTGGTTCTTGTTTTTAGTTGATTGGGATTTTTCTGACATTAAAAATTATTTTAAATTCTAAAAGCAGCAGTAAAAATTAATATGAGCCATTGTAGGAAAACCTGGTAAATATTTACCAAAATTAAAAATGAGAATGTCTCTCTAATCAGCAATTTCACATCTAGGTATCTATCTCATAAAAGTACACATGCACAAAAATATATAAACGTGGTTTATATATAATCATGTTTTATATATAAAAAAAGCATTGTTTTTATTAGTGGAAAATTGGAAACAACTTCATGATCATTAGAAGTCTGTTTGTATAAAGTTATGAAATATTTAATTAAGAAAAATGATGTAGAGTTATCTGTTCTTCCAAGGCAATAGCTCCAAGATTTACGAATTAAAAGATCACAGGTAATACATACACAGACACTGAATATTTCAGAGTGTGACATTTGTATATGGGTAGAAGATGTTTGAAAGGATGTACACTGCACTGTTGATAATGGTTAACTCTAGGGAGAGGAGTGTTAACTTTTTATTATATACACTTTGATCTTGTTTACACACACATTTCAGAATATTATAATTTAAAACTATTATAGAAATTTTTGAAGGGGAAAAATAAACCCAATACCCAACATTATGACTATTATGAATAATTTAATATCTTTTTTTTTTTTTTAATGCCTACAGCACCTGGTATTCCTAGGTAGTCTCCCATCTGAGTACAACCTGGCCCGACCCTGCTTAGCTTCTAAGATCAGAGGAGATTGGGCACGTTCAGGGTGGCATGGCCATAGACAATCCAATATCTTTTAAATAAAATGTTTCTGATGTCCATTTTGGCCCTAGTGTATAAGTACAGAGTATGGTAAACATGGAGAGACTAGGCCTAGCTTCCTATTTTAAATATATTGTATAAATATATTATACAACTGCATTGGTTCAAATCCTAGCTCTACCATTTACTAGCTGTTTGGCCTTAGGTAAATAATTCAACCTCTCTGAGCCTTAGTCCTTGTCTATAAAATAAGAACAATAAAATTATTGACTTTGTAAAGTTGTTATGAGAATCAAATGAATTATTATGTGAAAAATACTCAGAACAGATTCTGGCTGATAGTAAGAGCTCAGGAAGTGGTGATTAGTATCGCTCAGTGATCAGTACTAGCAAATCCCTCACTGCTAATTAGGCCAGTAATTAACCCTGCTTGCTGTTGATATGAATTTTTTTAGAATTACTGCAGAAAGGATTTATGTATAGAAAAGACATTTGTCATTATTTTGTTTTTTAAATTAATCTTTCAATTATTGAAAATTAATCTTCAATTAATTCAAGTCATATGCATTTTAAAATTTAGTTTTTCTTAAGTCTCAAGTTATCTTTATAAATCTCAACATTCTTTTTATAAATCTAATGCATTTAAATTAAACACTTTCAAGGGGAAACTTTAACGTTTGGCCAACTCAAATTCAATAGACCAAACTTTGTTATATATGGTCCCATACATGACAAATTCCTTTAAAATTTTAAAACTTCAGTATTTATATTTTGATTTCTTCTATTGCCTGAACTGACCAATAAAACTAACTACTTATACTATTCTATTGTCTAATAAATTCAGTTTATAAAGTATGTCTCCTTTTCCCCATAGGCTTTGATATATTTATTGCAATTTATCTATGCATTGTTTGCTTTCCAACTAAGCTGTAAAGCACGGGAAGTGAAGGAAGGGTCAGTTCTGTTTTGCTAAGTAGTGACTGGCACTTTGAGAGCTTTGAAGGCCCAAAGGGATTTGAATTTGTAGAGGCCAGAGAGAATTTTTCAGATGGGGAGAAATACTAGCTAAAGTTATGGCTAGTAATGGTGGTATAAAGATTTTGTTTATATTGGTTAAGTCTTGCCCATAATAATTTTACATACATTATACACATTTATACATCTCCCCCGCAGGGTATACAAAGAACATGTATATTCTGAGTAGCTTGAAAATTTTACTGTTTTTGTTGAGGGTTTGGGATCAAAATACATAAAACTGTATTTTATATGTTTAATTAGCTCTTCAACAAGATACTATGTAGGCTGCCTCTCTTATGTCGTTTTTCTCATGCCATATTCCTGGATTTTTCATTCTAGGATATGCTACCAGTGGGTACATAATTTTTTGTTTTTGTTTTTTTCTTTGTCCTCCTATGTACTCTATCAACTATCTTACCCCACCAACAGACACAACAACTCACACTCATTCATTCGATTCATCGCATATTTATTGAGCATATACTATGTACTGGCCAGTGTTCTAGAGGTCCTTAGGTTGCTTTACGGAACAAAACAAAGAATTCTGCCTTTGAGGATTTCATATTCTAGCCAGATTGACACAAACATAAAAGCAAATTATATAGTATTTTAAGAGGTACTAAGGGCTTTGGAAAAAAGAAATTGTAGAACTGGGGAAGGGAAATGGGACTAAGTTTTTCATACCTGGAATTTTTTAAATGAAAGTGTAAAATCTGTACTAACTAAGAATATTTTTATGGGTCTTGTCTTATTGCTTTTTTTCCTCTGCCTTCTTTGGGGAAGATGTCTCCTGAGAATTCATACAGTAATGATAATAACTACCATTTATTAACATATTTGCCGCTACCATTCACGATTAGTCCATTTAATCTTCATTACAACCAAAAAAGCAAGCATCGTTACTTCTCTCACAAAAGAGGAATGTGAAGTGACATCTCGATTAACGTCAAGGTTCTTTCCTCAAGCGCGAAGCAGATTTAGGCTGACTGGATCTGGTACTCTAAAAGTCAAGACAAGATTGACAAGCTCCTCTCCCCCGATTTTTTAATGCCAACGTAGGTGAGTTGTGCGAACGCACCCCGGGTCCAAACTGAGTGAGGTTCAGCAGGACCGGGGTGAATGATAGGACCTGACAGTCAGGAGAGTCGCGGTTCCTGCCCAATATAACCCCACGGGGCGGAGCCAAGAGGCCGCCTTGCCCATGCCAGGGGGCGGGGCCTGAACGGAAGGAGGCGGGGCCACTATCCTCCAGTGAAAAGGCTTCTTGGTGTGGTTTGTCCTACGCTGCATCCCGTAGACGCTTCGAGTTGCCGCCCCTTCTCCGGGAGTGGTAGAGAATCGATCATGTGACAGTTCGGAGGGTGGAACTGGGCAGGTTGTCGGAAGCGCAGGGTTTTGACAAAAACAAACCGCGACGGTGTCGCCGTGGGGTCTATGGCTGAGGCTGTGAGACCTACGCGCCGGGCCAAGGCCAAGGCCAGCCGGACTAAAACCAAGGTGAGGCTACCCCGCTCCCCTCGTCCTCCTTACCTCCGAGGCCCTGGCTGGTGCAGAGGCTCTGTTTCCCTTTTCCTCTCTTGGGCCCCAACCCCTGAGCTCTCCGCGTCCTCTGTCCCGCCTCCCCATATTTGATCCCACCACCTATTGACTCTAGCCTTGTTCCTCCTCTTCATTTCCCTGCCAGACTTTGTCAGGATCCCAATTTTTTCTCCTCATTTTTGACCTCGCTGGGCTCTTCCCTTCTTGACTTTCCTCACCTGGGTCTGGATTCATGCCGTGAAGCAGCTTTTTTTTTTTTTTTCCTTCCCAGCCTCATTTTTGATTGTCTCTTCTTTATAACCTGGGAACATCTTCAAATCCCTCTCGTGCATAAAGAGGAAAGGAACATCTCCTTCACGTGGAGAATGTATCCTTTGGCAGAACTTTACGGATAGCAACAGACAGAAAGTAGATTGTAGGGATGTGTCTCTTCACTTTTAAAATTCAAGATGATAGTGGCGGTGGTGTTATTTATTTCTCATTATTCTGGTTGTTTATCATAGGGACATGGATGTCCAGAAATTAAACCAGGGGAGACTCACAGTAGGGGCGGATTTGAATTTCATGGGTTTCCTGAATTAGGCTGACTGATATGTGGTATTGGTATGTTTTTAGATTGATTTGTTTTGTTTTTAGGTGCAGTTTGGGTTTTTATTTTGTTCCTGTATATTTTCTAAACGACGTTTATTTTACAGTGAACTGATTAAATGCTACGCCTAGATGGATGGACCTAGATAATTTTGGCTTACCTGAAACTGAATTTCCATTAAAGAAATTATGAGAATAGAATTACAAGTACAGGAAATTTCCATTTCTTAAAGTGAGATGTTCCAGAGCAGTTGTAACTTAAAAATGAGACCTAATCTGATTTTCTCCTGGGAACAGACTAGTGTTAAAAGGTACTGTATTTTATAAGCCATAAATAACATATGTGAATCCCTTTCATTATGATACCTGTTTAAAAAGCTCTAATGGAGTTATGCACATCAGTGTACCTAGGTCTGTGAGGAGTTACTCTTTGGAGAGAAAGTCATTTTGCTACCTAATTTCAGAAACATTTTTAAGAAAGATACTTTTGCATTGTATTGGGCTGGTAAAGAACTATCAAGACAGAGGAGGAAGAAAAAAGCCATTGGTCAGCCACGCATAAGGTCCTTGAATACAGTGGTGCCTAATATGTAAACATCAGTCTGTAGAGAGCAGAATCTTTATTCTTATTCCCTAGTTAATGAATGATGAAACTAAAGCCTAGAGAAGTTAAGTAATTAGACTAAAAGTTAAGCAGTTAGTGAGAGAAGTTATAGTAGAAAAATCTGAATTCTCAATCCAATTGCCTAATAATTGTTTCATATATCTATATATGTCTATTGATAGAATGTTGTAAATACTTAAGAACAGTCAAGAGGATTCTCTGTCAAGTTATTTTGTTTGGAACAGTGTTTGTAAAATAAAAATTTAAAACTTTTAACTTTTAAATCCATCATGAAAAACCAATTGCTCATTTTATTGACACATTTCAGGCAACCTTCCTACACAAGCATATATAAATTTATTTTTTAACTGTTAAAGTTTGCGAAGAGGCCTTTATTCTAGAGTTATTTGGCCAAATCATAAGTCCTTGACTTCCTTTTTCTCACCCTCAGTAAATCTTGCCAATTGTATTTCATAAATATTCTATTGATTCTACCCATTTCTCTCCATCCTAACTACCGCCATCATCTTCCAAGGAAGATTTCTTGATAAATTGGCCTCTCCAAATTCATTCTTTTTGCCATTTTCTAAAATAAAGGTGGATTGATATTTAAAAAAACAAAACAAAACTGATTACTCTCTTTAAAACATTTCAAAGGTTTCCCATTTCCTGGAAGCTGGAGTCTGTAAAAGTCCTTAGCATGGATCCAGGGCTTTGTTCTCCTCAGCTTCAGGCCTGTTCCCACACCTACCAAGCCACCAGTAGCACTGTGCACTTCTTTTTGTCACTCAACTAACTTGTAATTTCTTTGTGAACATCTCTGTTCTCCTTTAAACTGTGAACTCAATTAGTGAGGGAGCTTTCTTGTTCCCAGGACCTTTCACAGCCCTTGCAGGCACTTGATATTTATTGAATGAAGGAATAATTATCAGTATTGAAGAATATTGCCAAGCTTTGTCACTTAGAAGAATTTACTCTGCTAAATTTCCTCTGAGTAGTGTGAAAAAACATGGAAAAAATCTACAATACCAGCAAGGCCCTCATACTTGTCAGTCTAGAAAAATAATTCTTTTAGAGTAGAGAAATACATTTCTTGGTGCTGGCTATGGTTTGGCATTGATTATAAAGTCTCACATTAATGAAACCTTTACCATCTGTGGTATAATTTGACAACCATTTACGGAGCCATAAATTAGTTCCAAGGTTCAGTTCAGGAAGTGAGTGGTGTCATGGCTGTTGCCTTTGGATAGTTTGAGCAGCTTCTGGATTTTATCCAGCAGCTGACCTACATTCTTTGTTGTTAATCATCCAGTAGATGATCTCACATTGTTAAGTTGTGGTTATCACTTGATACCTAAGATGTAGTCCTAATAACATTTTCATTTTTATAATATCATCTTCTGCTGAAATATTCTCCAACTCAGAAGACCCTGACTTCACTGATCCTTGTAGATTATGGGTTAAGAATAGATGTTTAGATTGGACTTACTCTGTTGGAGGTATATTTTATAAAAATGGAAAGTATTTTTATAGTTAACATTAAATTCTGAATGCCAACAACTTATTAACAGTGAGAGCACATGGCCCAGGAAGCTGATAACCAAAAGATCCTTCAACCCGCATCCCCTGTTGTTCCTTGGCCTATGTGAATTCTACCTTAGTCCCTATGAGTGATTATAGGAGCGAAGTTGGGGGATGCTGTATATTATTATTTAGCTACTTTGGTGCCTCCTAAGAAACATTCATTTGTTGAAGGAGCATAAGCTGTTTCTAGGCACTTGGGTAGTAATAGAGGAAAAAACAAAGAATGTGGCCTTAGTGGAGCATTCTAGAGCGAGAAGACAAACAAAAACCTGTATAAAAATAAGAAATCCATTATGTTAGAAGATGATAAGGCTATGGGAAAAAAAAAAGAACAAGGTAAAGAGTTGGGGAGTACTGGTAATGATATTAGGATGGGTTGCAATTTTAAGTAGCTGGTCAAGGTAGTGAAGGTGAGGTTTATGTAAAGACATGAAAGAAATGAGAGAGTTAGCCATGCAGATGTTGGGGGAGAAGTATTCCAAGCTGAGGGAACAGGGGGCAAATGCCCTAAGGCAGTAGTGTGTCTGTCCCTGGAGCTACAAGAGGGCATTGCGTTTAGGGTGGAGTGAGTGAGGGGGGTGTAGTTGGGGTCAAGTCAGAAAGGTAACACAAGAGAGGCCATGCAGGGCCTTGTAGGCCATTGTAAGGATTTTTAATCTGAGTGAAATATGGACTCTCCTTGGGGTTTTGAGCAGAGGAGTAATATGATCTGAATTATGCTTTCAAGGATCACTAAGTATGCTTTGTTGAGAATAGACTGAGGGGGCAAGAGTAAAGCAGAGAGATAGGCTAAGAGACTTGATGTAATCTAGGTGAGAGGTGATGGTGATGTTGACGTGGAAACGTCCAGACCTGTAGAGAGTTTTTATGAATTTATTTGAGCCAAAATGATGACATATGCTCTAGAGAATAACATTTTTGCAGCAGTTTTTATGCATTTGAAGTTAAGGAGGGAATGCAAGAAAGATTACATGGAGGTGGGGAAAGAGCAAGGTGAAGATTGGATTACAGGATATTTAACAAGATTATGTGCTTTCTTGAGGGTGGCTACCCTTATTTCAAAGGTGTGTTAACTACATGCACAGAAACAATGGACAAGGATTGCTTAAGGCAAAGAAATTTTTTATTAAAAAGTTAAATGCCTGGGGTGTGACTACCCACCATAGGGATTTATGATCAGATCACTTTATGAGGTCACTTTCCATAAAACCCCATTTTTGGTCCGCAGACTTGGACCAGAGTTGTAGGAGCAAAGGTGATGAGAAGGGTTTGAAGTGTGGGAGTTTCTGAAGGTAGAGCCAGGAACTACTGATGACTTAGATGTGGGCTGTGAGAGAAGACAGTCAAAGGTGACTCGGAGGTGGAGAAGGCAGTGCATGGAACAGGTTTTGGGAGGCAGGTCAGGAGTTCAGTTTTGGATATGCTAATTTTGAAATAAATGTCTATTAGACATTTGAAAAGGAGCAGAGTTTGCCACCCCAAAATATGCTCCTTTGAATGATTATTTTAGGCTGGTTAATTTTAAAAAACACTTGGCATGGGGTAAGCTCTGAAAACCAAGTAGAATGCTTTGTAAAAAGATATTTATATTTGTAAGAGTTATCTCCATTTGTAAGGATGTTTCCCTTGCTGTATCTGGAAGAAGATATGTAAATTTCTAGAAACTTAAAATAATTCCGTGAAAGTATTCTAAGAAATTTGTAAAACTGGACCTTCATCATTCTTAAAGAAGTGGCTAGTCATTATTTTTAAGGAAGGAAGAGTTGTATTCTTTTTTTAATACAGTGTAAAGAGAAAGAACTGTGAGTGATGAATAGAAACTTCTCATTTGTTTTCCCAAACTTAAAAAAAACATCTAATTTTTTTTTTTTTTGTGATAACAAAAATGCTCAGTGCTTTAAAACAGTGTGTATGTACGTGTGTATACACACACAGAGAAATGTGCAGCCCAGAAATGAAATATTCTGAATTCCAGCTCCTGGAGCTAACTCTTGGTAACTGTTGTGTATTCTTTTTTTTTTTTCCCCACACATACCCCAAAACCTCAGGACATATTTATTATAATGAATAGTTAAGTATGTTTTCCTATGTTTATTAACAACTCTTTCATTTCTGCATAATTACTTAGTGATTTTTTTCTCCTATGGAATTTTTTAAAAATTGGTTCTCAACCTGTTTGTAACTTATGTGGCAATCAAGAATAAAGACACATAGATTTCTTCTTAATGTGATCATTTTTAGTTATAAGAAACATGTCTTTTGCTTAAAGTAATTTGTAAGTGCTAATTTTTTACACATGACTGGATACACATGGAGTTCTGTTTGTTTTATTTTGTGATCTGTAGTGATTATTATATATACAATATGTTCTATATCTTTACCTCCAACTCAAGTAGGCAAAATGATTGGAAGTTGGCTTTTTTATTTTTGAATGAGATTTTGTATTTTAAGTATAAGAATAGATTTAGATTTTGGCACCAAAGTTCAATTTCCTCTGAATTTTTTGGATATTCTCTCTGCTTTCTGAGAGACGTAAAAATAAACTTCTAAATGTGTCAGAGTGTATGATAAGTATAAATATTTGTTGGATAATTCAATAGTTTTTTCATTTTAGGATTCCAGTCCCTAGGACAGAGCTCAACATGCAGTTGGTACTCAGTTCTTGTGAAAGAATTATAGGTCATCACTGTCGTCTCAAACATTTATTGAACACTGTCAAAAATCTGAGGCCGATTAGATCCAAAGAGGCATAAGATACCTGGCTTCTAGATACTTGTGGTCTATTTGTGGAAACAGTACATAAAGATCAATAACCTTATGTGGTAGCACGTGACTAGGGCTGGATGACAAGTACATGTTGCTGAGGTTCAGAGTAAAGCATATACGGAAGAAGGGTTGGTATGGTCGTTGAAGATTTTGTCTTGGGATTTGATCATGACTGAGTTAACAGAGGCACTGATGCGGGGTTAAGAGTCAGTCTTTCATTGTGGAGAGCCATGACTATTTTTGTGGTATTCAAGCAGTGTTTTAGAGAGACCATCTTATAATGGTGTTTGGGGTGATTTGGTGGTGGGGTGAGGCTGGAGGCTTGGAGACATTCAGGATCTGCTCTCCTATTCTGTGCTTTGGAGAAGTGAAGTGAGCCACAGGAAAGTCTCCAGTGCTCGTGAGTCCATAAAATTGGTGACGATTACAGTACACCCTCTCTCCCTCCATATATACACCCCAGAAGTCCTGCTTCTATCCAGAGATCTGGAGGAGAGGGCAGGGTCAGGCCTTTGCCACCTGCCTAAAAAGTTGTGAGTCCTGCCATCCTTCCATCCTTCCCTCCCTCTGGCCTTCCTTGATCTGGCTAGTCCAGTCTTGGAATCAAGTCACCAGCTTCTCCACCCCAACCCCCCCCACCTTCTTTCCTGGGGCGAATCTAGGTTAATTCCTTTTTGGACATAACTTCCCTCATTGCATCTGTAGAGTTTCCTTTGGTTCCACTTTTGAAACCCAGGGAAACACTGAGTTCTGACCCCTGGGGAAATAAAAGCCAAAGGCTTATGTATTCTTCCCAAGAGGATCTAGCAAGATTTAAAAATTTCTTTAATTGATTATCTAACCACATTATTTTGCTTTATTATGGTTATGATTATTCCAAGGAAGGTAGACCTGCTGGAAATGGGCTTGCAAGTTTGGGAGTAGCAGCTGGAGGGAGACTTCATTTTGTTTAGCTGAGGGGGAGAATTTGGAATTGCAAGGGCAGTTTTACAGTGAGGACAGTGGAAGTGGTGAGGTGGGGGAGGGGTGGGGGCGAGATGAGACAAGGGAGTTTAAAAACTGCCTGCGGGACAAGCTGGGGAGGACGCCTGGATTGGCCTGTGAGTTGGAGGAGGTGTGACTGCTGTGCCCATGATCATGTGGCCCATCTTGTGCCTGCTTCTAACTCCCTGACCTCTAGTTAGCATTTAGCACCCCCAGAGGTCTCTTAGAATTAAGAAAAGAGAACTAAAAATTTTCTCCCTCTATTCCATGTTTCAGTTTCTGCTTCCTTACTTTTCTTTAATTCTCAACTAAGTTTTTTAAATCTCTTGTTTTTGTTTTTAACAGCTGTATTGAGATATAATTCACACACTATACAACTCTCTTATCTAAAGTGTATAATTTAATGATTTTTAGTTAGATTGTGGAGTTGCATAGCCATCACCCCAGTTAGGAATTGTCAAGCTGTCTGTGGTGGGTGCATCATGTTACATTCCCAGTAACAGTGTGTGAGGGTTCTGATTTCTCTACATCCTTGCCACCACTTCTCTAATGGCTAATAATGTTGAGTATCTTGTTATGTGACATTTGTATCTTTGGAGAAATGTCAGTTCAGTTCCTTTGCCTGTTTTTAAATTGACTTATCTCTTTATTATTCAGTTAGAAGAATTCTGTTAAAGACCAAATTCAACTCAGTAAATTTGAAGATCTAATAGGCTTTATTGAGCAATTTATGAATTGGTGGCATCTCATCTAGCAACTATAAGGGTCCTCCTAGGTAGGAGTTGTACAAAATGGAAGGTTTTATAGCCAGAAAGAGGGTGGGACTAAGAAATTAAGAGTGGATTATTTTAGGCGAAGATACCTTGCCTCAGAGGAAGCCTGGGGTTCTGTCAGGCAGATCATCTCAGTATTGATGAAGAAATTTCAGACCGATTGGTTTAAAATTCTGCTATTTGGAGAGGCTAAAACTGCAATTAGGTCAGTTATTAAGTCTTGGTTTTGTGATGTGTCTTAGCAAAAGTGTCCCAATTATAGTTGTTTCCTTTTTTAAATAGTTCTTTTTTCAGAAGGCTTGACTTGCAAATAATTTCTCCCATTCTGCTGAGTTGTCTTTTCAGTTTATTCATGGGTTCACTTTTAGCACAAAATTCTTTGTTTTTATGATGTTAAGTACATGTATATATATATTTTTTCTTTTGTCACTTGTGTTTTTTGTTGTGTCTTAAGAAGGCTTTGTCTAACTCAGGGTCACGAAGACTGACTTCTTTGTTTTAAGAGTTAATGTTTTATCTCTTACATCAGATGTATGATCTTTTTTTTGAGTTAATTTTTGTATATGATTTCAGATAGGGGATCATTTCCATTCTTTGGATATCCAGTTGTTCAGCACCATTTTTTGAAGACTATTTTTTCCCCCTTTGAATTGTCCTGGCACCTTCGCTGAAAATCAGTTCACTTTGAAAGGTTTATTTCTGGATTCTCAGTTCTGTTCCATTGATCTGTTTGTCTAGTTATATACTAGAACCACACTGTCTTTATTACTGCAGTAGTACTGTTGTAGTAGCTCTCCAACTTTGTTCTTTTTCAAGATTATTTTGTCTATTCTGGTCCCTTGTGTTTCCTTATCAACTTGTAAATTTCTGCAAAAAAGGCACCTAGGATTTTGGTAGATATTACATTGAATTCGTACATCAATTTGAGGAGTATTGCCATCTTAACAGTACTGTGATCTGATCCATTAACATAGGGTATCTTTTCATTTACTGTCTTTAATTTCTTTTAATAATATTTTTATTTTTCAGAGTACAAGTTTTAATTTCTTCTGTTAAATTTATCTCTAAGTATTTTTTTTTCTGTTTGTGCTATTCTAAATGAAATTGCTTTCTTAATTTCATTTCCTAATTGTTCAGCTCACTAAAATTCGGTCTCAGCCAAAGCATTTCTCTCACTTTAGTAACCATTAGCCTTTCTTAATTTTCTCATATTGAAAGCATTGGTTGTTGTGAGTTATTTCACAGTGTAAGTCTTGTTTTTAGGAAAAGAAGAAATATGAAACTCTTCAGAGGGAAGAGTCTGATGAAGTCTCCCTTCCAAAAACCTCTAGAGAGCTGGAAATTCCTTCTCCAGCTTGTGAATTCAGAGGAGACCATCTGAAGGTGTTAACTGATTCCCAGCTCCAGAATGATATCAGCGGACAAAACGAGAGTGAAATGTTTGATGTACTACTCACCTCCTTAACTATAAATAATGAAGGGTCCCTGACATGTAACACAGAAACCCTAAAGGAAGGAGAGGAGGTTGGAGCCTATGTTGGGGGCAATGCAATCAAGCCGAAGGTTGACTCTGGAGACAATGTTGGAACCACAGTAGAAACCCCCAAGAACTTTACAGAAGTGGAGGAAAGTAAATTGGGACAATGTGGACCTTCTGAAAGCACACTGCAATCTAGTTTTTCTTATACTCAGCAGGAAATGGAAAATTTACAGGTCAGAGAAACTCAGCAGAGCAAAGAAGACAGACAAGCCTTGGGTCTTTCTTCAGAGGTGCTACAAAATGTTGGCTTGCAGAATTCTTGTGAAGCCATGGACATTTTTCAGCCACCTAGAGTGAAAAAACTGTATCCCCAGTTGCCAGCCGAAATTGCTGGAGAAGTGCCAGCTTTGGTGACAGTGAAACCCTTCCTTCGTAATGAGCGACTCTACCCAGAGCTCCCATCTCAACCAGAGCTAGTACCATTTACTAAAGAACAGCTAAAAATCTTTGAGCCTGGTTCATGGCTGGAAAATGTTGAGTCATATTTAGAAGAATTTGACAACATGGCTCATCAAGACAGGCATGAATTTTATGAGTTGCTCTTGAACTATTCACGATGTAGGAAGCAGCTTCTTCTGGCTGAAGCTGAGCTACTTGCTCTGACATCGGATTGCCAAAATGCCAAAAGTCGACTATGGCACTTTAAGGAGGAACAGTTGTCCGTACAGGTATTTTGACTTGTGTTCTGTAATGCTTTCAGGAGCCTGGGGAGCTGCTGCTCTATGATGATGTCTAAGTCTGGAGTCTGCTCCTCACACCCATCCTGACCCCATCACAGTTCAGAGTATTATGGTGTTGAAATCATGCAATCAGGGCCCGCAGGGGCCACACAGGTAACTGAAGAAGTGAAGCAGGCTGCACGGGGTGGTGGTCACAGGGTAAGCTCTTGCCTGGGCCAGCAGGGGCAGCTGCTCTCAAGTCCTAGCTGATTATTGCTGTGAGGTTGTGTTGGTTCAGCTTTGCCACATCTTAGGATTTTCCAACAGAAGATAGAAAGAAATCTGGATTTTAATATGAAGATCTTGGTCTGTATTTGTTGGCAATTAATTACACACACATACACACACACTCACACAAACACACACACAGTAGAGGCCAAGCAAGTCTTGTCTCTAGGTCAGGTTCAGCCCTTGACCATTTTGTGACCGTGGACATAATGGCAGGAACGTCCAGTGGGTAGAGAGTGGCAGGACAGGATGATCCATGATTAAGGTCGAGGAGATGAGGAAACAGGGAAGGCAATTAGATGTGACTCTATGGAGACCAAGGTGACTTTCAGGAAAGCCATTTCATAGTGGCCTGAGAGGGACAGCAGGGAAGAGAAGACCACTCTCGACAAGCTTGGCATTGAAGGGGAGCTGGAGGAGGTATCAGGGGGAAACACGTGCTTTCCCCGTCTCTAATCCTCATTCATTGGGAGGCCTGTGTATCTCTGTAGATAGGAAGGAGCCTGTGGAGAGAGAAACATACTGAAAAAGGCTAGAATCAAGAACACAGCTGACAGTGTTAGTACTGAAGAGAGATTTCTTATTTTTTGAGCAGATTCACAAAGAATGATGAGGCTAGGTGCAGAGATAATTTGGGCCCCTTGAATTTGAGGGGATAGCACATTGACCTCAGTGGGTTTGTAAATAGAAGGTATGATCATAAGTCATGAGAGTCTTAGGGACAAACTTTATTATTTTCTTGTACCTTTCCCCACCTACTACTTAGGATTTCTCTTCTCTGAACTTGTGATGCATTAGAGATTGACATAATAGTCTTTGACATCTAATTATTTGTTTGCTTTATTCTCTATGTGGTAGTATTGTCCCCTCATCGTGATTCGTAAGCACTTTGCAGATGGTACTGAAGCCTATGCATCGCATACCTGCTGCCTGATCATCTAAAGTGCGAAGAGTAATGGTTTCATAGTTTACCTTTTTGTCCACTACTAGGGTATCTGTGCAGATCAAGTGAAAGTTTCAGGCTATCATCGCTACCAAAGAGTAGAGATGAATGAGAATGCACTGGGGGAGCTAAAGAAGCTATTCGATGCCAAATCCGAGCACCTCCACCAGACCCTGGCCCTGCACTCTTACACTTCTGTGCTCTCAAGGTTGCAAGTGGAGTCTTACATCTATGCATTGCTCAATAGTTCGGCTGTTCTGAGATCTTTAGCAATTCATCAGCAAGGCCGAGGTGTGTAAGTAATGAAAATCTCACTCTTGTCTGAAATGCAGAAATAATTGGAGGGTACAATCTGGTTGAAGTGATTGTGCACTTATTGGTATTACCAGGTGCTGTTTGTGCTTGCTGTTTTACCGGTATAAGTTTGAGATGCCTTAACAGCACTTCGAGGGAGCAGTGCCAGATCTCCCTGCCCCATGGCTGTCATCTCTGCTTCCCTAGGAAGCCAAAAATCTTGTTCTTTATCATTAACGTCCCTCATTGTCCTAATTTATATGCTTGTTACCAGATCAAGTCCAAATAGTTTTTGACTGTAAAACTAATAACCGGAATACTTTTTCATCCTGTCTCTTGCACTTTATTTTTGCTTGTCCAGTTCATTGGGCTGTTTTTATTGTATTTAATTTTCGTCAGAAGATCTATAATGTTCTGAATTTTTGTCTTACTTTGGGTTTTAAGAAAGTAAGCTTTATTGTATCATGTGTAAAATATTAATTATGCTAATTGAATCATTATTTCTGAGCGATGTACTAGGGTTGTTTAAAAAGAAGTACTCCCCCCATTGTTTTTATAACCGAAGAGCTCAGCCTGGGCCAGAGATCTGCTGATTTTTAAGTAAAAAATTGATGACATTAATTTCTTTTGCTTTGAAATACTTCACAAAGTTAAATATATACTTTTTTGGTTTACATATTTAGTAGAAGTTCAAATATTTTGATGCAACTTTTCTTGGATTTTTATCTAAAGTAAATATTTTGAAGTTTTTTTTAAAGTAGAGAAAATAAATATTTTTCCCTACAAAGCACCATTTATGTGGGATTCATTTAATTCTCTCTTTAATTTATAGCTTCTAAACAGGCAGAAAGCATTACTTCTGATCTGTGTCAACTAAAGGAGTGTATTAGTGTCTTATTCATGTTCACTAGGAGACTTAATGAAGATACTCAGTTCCACGATGATGTTCTTCTCTGGCTGCAGACATTGGTAAGGGAAAAGAAATAGACACAGTAGTCTTTCTTTTATTTCCCTGATAATTTAAGAATAATTTCTTCTTTTATTATAGTTTTTCTTCAACAATTTCTTCAGCTAATTTATTTAATGTGTTAATTAGTGACATTGTTTTTGATCATGGCACATGGAAATAAGTTATACTTAACTAATGCCTTATTAAACAAAGTGCTTTTCTCTTTGACAAACTTTAGGTTAAATGATCTCTGGCTTCAACTTAGAAAGAAATAGAAATGTGGGAAGTGAGCTAAATTTAAGACTAGATGCATATTGAGAATATAGATCCGATCTAAACATTTTCCGTACATATCATTTCCTTTTTTATCTTATGTTTAATGTTACACTTAGCCATACTTTTAAAATAATTTTTTAAGAGGAAAAAAAGATAACAGAAAAGCGTAGGAAATGTATTAGGTGTGTTATTTGTTATTTTGTTTCTCCATGGGGCTGCTGTGGGTGCTATTTTAGGTTCATACTAGAGTTCTTAAATATGAGAAACCTTTTTTTCTTTTTCTTTTTATCATCCATCCGTCCGTCCGTCCATCCATCTATCTACCTACCTGCCTACCTACCTACCTACCTATCTACCTATCTATCTTTTCTACTTTTTTTGTTGTTGTTGGGGGTGATATTCCAAGTACAGTTATTTGGATTTGAGAAAGTTTTACAGACTGAGATTAGATTAAACTACTTCTGTCTATTCATATATGACCAGGAATGTTAGTGATCTGTAATTTGCCCGATGTGAAAATTGGGTTAGCAGAGAAACTACTTAAGATATTTTTATCCTAGTACTCATAGCTTCGTAGGCCTCTGTGTGCTTCTTTGGCAGAAACTCAACAGTCAATAGTATATAGTATACTATTTGGTTTGGTTACTCTTTTGAAAGATCACATGTATTTAAATATCAGATAAGTGATACCACTAGACCCCGACATACATTCTTCTTTTTAAATAGTGAAACTATGTGTCCTTTGTTGTTCAGGTATCAGTGTTACAAAGAGCTGGATGTCCTGGAGATCACCTCTTCCTTCTGAACCATATTCTTAGATGCCCGGCTGGTGTTAGTAAATGGGCTGTTCCTTTCATCCAGGTATGACAAAGAGCCTTCTGGTTCTGAGGGATATGAGAGGGAGATTTTGTTAAACATTTTTCTTGAAGAAATTGCTTTAAAATAAAAAAAGGCTACTTAAAATATTGATATTTAAAAAAAATTCTTAAAATATATCCAGTATGTATTTGTAGGAATTTTTGTGCTGAAATTTCCTGGGCTACCTATATATAATTGCTGAACTTAAGATAGAATTGCAGAAGTTCAGTTGAGTCTGGCTTGGTAGGTTCAGTAGTATTTAATTCTATAAAATTTCTTTGCAGGTAGGCTCGCTAGGACTTTTTTCTGTGATATTCAACACAAGTTCCTTAAATTAGTCCACCTCACACCACAGCTGGTACAGGTAAAATAGAGACCACCAGCATCTCAAAGTTCTTCAGTACTGGCAGAGATTCTGGCCTATGTGTTCAACTTTCATCAACTTACATGTTGATTTTATGGTTTATAGATTCTCTGCTGCTTGCCTTTGGGTTGTTTTGTTATTCATTGCAACCACTCAGATGGGTAGATGCCAATTGTATGCCAAGTTCACCTTCTCCACATTAGGTTTTCTTCAGTATTTTTGGATTAAAACAGTACTGTTGTCTTTTGTCCCATATTGTTCTGTAAACTGCTCAGCTACTTCTGTTCTTTGAGTACAGCTGAGTCAGTATTTCTCGGTAACCCATGCGCTGTACTCTTATGGATTAGGTGCCAGTTCCATCTTTGTTTTCTTAGCTCCTTTTGTCAGAATGCTGGTGAATTAAGATGACGGGATACTTGAGTTGTTGCTGTTCTACAGTATGCATTTTCTTTTTCTGATTTCAGATCAAAGTGTTGAATAATCCATCAGGGGTCTTTCATTTTATGCAGTCCCTTGCCCTGCTGATGTCTCCTGTCAAGTAAGTGTGGAAGAGCTTTTTGAAATAGAAATTGAGATGCTTCTATCAAAGGATTGGCTTCCTAAATTGCCTGAAGAACTGCTAATGGCAGTGTCAGCCTTCTAGAACATTGCAGATTTTCTTTCGCTTTGATACCCTTTGTCCTAAAGTGGCCCTATTAACTGCTTACATATAAATGATTAACCTTTTTGGGCTCTGCTTTTAGTGGTTTTGCTTCCTCTCATATATGTCATTGTGAAAGGTACTGTAGGGAGATGAAAAAGATTATCTGTTCCTTAGAAGAAGAGATTTAGTGGCAGATGAAAAAAGACCCCAGAGATTTAAGTGCTAAATTGTGAAGCTATTATTGATGTATTGAGGAGAATAAAAAGAGTAGAGTGGGGTAGTCAGAGAGGGTTCCAAGTGGTTGAGCTAGGGTAGAACAAAGGAATGAATTTCAGTAAGAAGGTATAGAGGCCACTGTAGATAGAGAGAACACTGAGCAATGGCCCAAAGTACAGGGAAGGATTGCCATGTGGAGGACAGGTAGGTAAGCTTGGCTGGAGTGAAGAGGTGTGTGGGAGATGGAAATAAAGTAGTTGATGAATAAGTAATTGAGTTTGATTACAGAAGGCCTTGGCATTATGATACAGGTATCTAGATCTTATATGGTCTGGTCTTTGTAGCAATTGAGGATTTTTGAATGAGGGTAAAAGTTGTATTTAAGAAAGTTTAGACTCAACTGAAGGCAAAAGTTACACTTCTGCTTAATTAAATTTTAATTATAGACATATGGCTCTCATGGCTCTGGAACCCAGCCTGTCATCAAGAGGGTACAGCCTGAACTGGGGAAGAGGGCAGAGTCTGTGTTTAGGTGACTTTGAACAGTGTTACTACCACTGACTCTCAGGTGCTGGAAAGCCTGTCTGCCTCCAAGCCTGAGTGGGGGTAATGGTAGTGAGAAAGAGAGGGGAACCTAAAGGTTATCTTCGCAGGAAAGGATTAAGTAGTTGACTAAAGAAAATGTGGGAGAGTAGTAGTTCAGATGTAACTTTATAGACTTCTGAGTCCAAGTAACCGAGAGGATACTGGCAGCCTTAATAGACAGAAAAGAACTGTTTTATAAGGAGGCAGATTTGAAGTTCTTGAGCCATACAGTTGGATACATAGAAGTGACATATGCCAGTGGATACGTTGGGAACTTCAGGATTGGAGGTCCTCTAGTCGAAAAGCAGCACTGGAGTGGCAGAGCCAGAAGTCATGGAAGAAAGTTCCTGGTTAAATGGATGACTTTTCAGGGTCAGGCCAAAGAAGAAGGAACAGAGGACTGAGAACCGAGTTGTGGTCTAAGAGAAGAAACTTCTCGTTGCACTTACTCGTCAGGTCCAGCCAACACCTTGAGAAAGCCTGGCTGGCGGGAATTCCTCTCTCATTCCAGGGGGCTGCTCCTACATGGGTAGATATGATTCGACTCAAGAAAAAGTTTTTGCAGTTAGATGTACTTTTTTGCCTTCAACAAGCTTCTGCATTACCTGCGCATTATTCTTTTTTATTCAATAAAAGCATGTTTTTTAAAGTCATCTACCTGGCAGCACTCTGTAAGTCTAGTTAGAGTAAAGGCACTACAGCAGTCCATACGTACTGAGGTCCCACTGTGTAGGAGCGGTGCTTGTATGACCGCTTTTCTGCAGTTCCTCACCATTACTAATTCAAAATGGTCATGGTCTCTATAACAAAATTAGTGAAATCTTGGTCTCCTTGGGTTTTAGTCAGTTCTTATTTCTTGTTTACCAGTTTAAACCATTTGAAGATTAGGTCGCTGTCTGACTCTTCAGGGTGGGTGGGTGATCCAGAATGCACTTGTGTGGGCTTTCTATGGTTGTGATTGGAGCGATTTTGCTTATCCTTTAGAAATCGAGCAGAGTTCCTGTGCCACATGAAGCCCAGTGAGTGGAAGTCGTCCTCCTCCGGGCCTGCGTCTGGGTCGTGGACACTAGTAGATGAGGGAGGAGAAGAGGTAACTTGTCACGTCTGCGTTATTTTGATTAATCACCTTTGAGCTCTTTTTATTTGCTGAGTATTGTTCTAAGCACTTTCCACATATTATCTCATTTAATTCCCTCAATGACCCTATGAGGCAAATACTGTTTTGATCTCATTTTACGGATGAGGAACAGTTTCCAGGGGGGTGAAGAAATTCATTCCAAATCATATAGTCATTAAATGGGGGAGCCTCTGGAGCCTTTGCTCTGAGCCAGTGTGCTGTGTTGTCACCCTTTTCTAGAGTATCTCCCTGTTGAGCTGAGAGAATTTGGAATCTAGAAATATCTACGTATTATATAAACTTTGTATTAGGATTGTCTTTTTTGTAGTAACGATTTTCTGAGCTTGAGACCTCACATTACAGATTATTTGAGTCTGTATAATAAAGAACTGGAGCTTACCAAGGCTCTGCCTTAACTCTTACAAACTTCTTATTCACGTCTTCTCATATGAAAGGCAGAAGGTAGATCTCTATTTTTGTTGAGAATGTAATGGTAAAAATCTAATTTCTCAAGTTAACACTTGTACTTCCTACTGCACACACGATTAGTATATTTGTAAGGAGATTTTCCTCCAACTAGTTATCAGCCCTACTGCTTTTTTTTTTAATGGTCCAACTCCTGATTTGATATGCTTGTTCAAGATGGCCAGGGACTGGATTTACTAAAACTCCTCTTTAAAAGGAGTTTAAAGTTTGCAGAAAGGACAGAAAGATAGCCATGACAGCTGTGAGGATCATGTCTGTGTAATTTCCAAAGTGCCACTGAGGAGTGGTGGGGAGCCGTTCACACTCATTTTACTCTTTCTGGGACTTGGCAGGAGGTGGTGAGGTGGTGGTAAATGATGTAGATATGCAGACATCTTTCTTAGATGCTGAACAGTCATCCTGGAGAGAACTTCTCAGAAGTTGGTACAGATTTGTCTATTAAAGATTGTAGTGGGGCAGGTTTATTTATTTATTTTTCAACAGTGGTCTTTATTGACAGAGAAGTCTTTTTTCCGGTAAGCTTTCTGCATTTAATCCCAGAGACAGATACTGATGAAGGACTCTGCAGTGGTGCCTGGCTTCTGGTTAGCACTCATCGAATACTGAGAACTCAAGAACATGGGGAGTAGATGAAAATATCGGGAGTGCTGTTGGCTCAGAAAAGGCTGTGCAGAAGAAGGTGCTCTGGACTACCCACGTCTGGTTTTTTGATACTAGCTGTATATTAGAAGCACCCTGGACAACTTAAGACCCTTGCCCAGGCTCACACCCAGACATCCAAATGTTTTAAAGCCTCTCTGGTGATCTAATATACTGTCAGAGTTGAGAACTACTGCTCTAAGAGTTTCTGAGGCTCTTGTTTGTTAACCATTTAGGACACATAGGGTGAAAATGAATGGCTTAGGAAATTGTGAGTGAATTACATCAGTCCTTTGTCGAAATCGAGGTGACAAATTCTTCAGGATCTCTGGATCTTTTTACTGCACTCCCTTTTGAATGTAGGATATCTTAGAATTCAAGTCAGCTTGGTTGCTAAGGAGCCTTCAGTGTTTTGTATCAAACAAAACCCCCTCGAAGATTTCCCCTATCTAATCCTTATGTATGACCACTGTTGTTTTTATCCTGCTTTTAGCTGCAGTGATTGATGACAGAACTTCAGTCATCCAAAGCAAATGCTAATTGCTTCTTAATAAGTCAGTAGAGTACAACAGTAGAACTTGATTTTGGGGCAAGACTTGTAGCTGAAATAACTTAGATACTAGTACATGGTGCTTTAATTGATGCTGTTGAAGGCCGGAGCTTTATAGTAAGATCCCCACTCTACAGGACTTTTTAAACAAATCTTCGGCATGGAAATTTAATAAGAACAGTTTCACTCACTGAAGAATAGATATGACCCAGATACACATAAAATTGTATTCATAATTTCAGGGGATTTATAGCCTATCTATGAAACTGCTATAAATCTCCACCTTGGAGAAGTCCATGAAGACTTGTGAGAATATCACACATGGACCACTGAAAGCTGTGACAGCTTAGCCCTGGTAACTGTAGACCATAGTATGATCTGGTCAAATCAGCTCATGTGATTATGCCTCTTTTCCTTTAGGATGAAGACCCTGAAACCAGTTGGATTCTCCTTAATGAAGATGACTTGGTTATCCTTTTATCACAGTTTCCATTTTATGAACTCTTTCAGCATCTTCTTGGGTTTAAGGCAAAAGGTAAACTTATTTCTTTCGTAATATGTAAAACTGTGGTGGTTGCAACTCAAACACAGGAACTCAGCATTAAGTCTTACATCTTGTGCAGGCTCCTAAATCAGGTTCCCCTGTGCCTGGCTATACTTTACAGAGATGATTGTATCACATCCTGGTGGGGCTTTTTTCCTTTCTCTTGTGCTTGTAATTTTCTACTAAGTGCTTAAGTGCAAAAGAAGTGACTAGCTAGCACATTTCCCAGCTTGAATAAACTTTTAAATTTGTGCTTTGTCTCAAGTTTTCCAATTCACGCCGACATAGGAGCCAGAGCAATGGGGATGCCTAATTCTTCATCTTGGCTTTGTTTCCTCATTGAGGTATCTATCTATATCCTTCATTGTTTTTCCTTGGAAATGATAATTTTTTTTCTTTTCTCTGTTTTTAACTTCCAGGTGATTATTTACCTGAAACAACAAGACCCCAAGAGATGATGAAAATTTTTGCCTTTGCTAACTCATTAGTGGAACTTCTGGCTGTAGGGTTAGAAACCTTTAACAGAGCACGCTATAGGCAGTTTGTGAAGCGAATTGGTTATATGATCAGGTAATACTGCTGTTGATACATTGTTTCTATGTGCTTTCACTGTGGTCAGACAGATAAAATGTATTTGGGATTATGGATGCTGTAGTGTACACCTCAGGTCTTATTTATCATAAAAATGGGAATTTTTTTCCCCACCATCTATCAGATGTGACTTCTCTAAATGTTTCCAGTCAGAATATTTAGTTAATTATCTCAGATTTGACTGGTTTGTTAGATCGATGGTCCCCAACCTATTTTGGCACCAGGGACAAGTCCTCCTATGAGAATCTACTCCCTGATGATCTGAGGTGGAGCTGAGGCGGTGATGCTAGTGCTTGGGAGCGGCTGCAAACAGATAAAGCTTTGCTCGCTGGCTTTGCTTTGTGGTTTGGTTCTATGGACTGGTTCCACAGACTGGTACTGGTTGTAGCGTAGGGGTTGGGGACCCTTGTGCTAGATAATTGGTCTTGGAGTTTAGATCCTCAAAGCAGCTGCTGGGTTGAACTTGGCCAGAGAAACTGAACTTGGTCAAGGAACATGCAAGTTTTCCCCTTCCCTTGCTCTTGCTTTTCTCCTATCTCCTAGCTTTTGCCTGGGATTGTGACTTAGCTATGGTAAATTAGCAATAGCTCTTTTGCATCATTGTTTCCCTGTTTTATCTCTATTCTTATTCTTATGCTAAATTACATTTAAAGAAAGTTGCAAAGATTTCATCAGTGGCCATTATATTAGAACTAGGAATACATTATCACTTGAGTGCAAATGGATTTATGCTGTTATTACTAAATATTAATTTGAGAATACATACTGCTTTTCATTGAGTTAATTTTATATCCTTTTTGAGGCATCAAGTCTTCTATCTTACTGGATCATTCTCTACAGCATATAAATATGCTGACATTTCTTCCAACCTCCCTTTCCTCAAAAAAAAAAAAAAAAAAAATTCCCCCAAAAACTGTAAAACTTCTCATTTTTGTTTCTAAGACAAAATTAATTTTTATTTATTTTATATTTGTATCTATCAGCTTTACAAAGCCAAGTAAATGATGATAGGATATCCTGAAAGGCTGGGGATCACTTTTAAGGTCTAGAGAAAGCCTTCATTAGGGGTAATGAAAATCAGATGGTGGGAGGAGGGAGGGCAGGTGACTCAGGGAGTAATTTCTTAAAAGCTAAAAGCCTGTCTATTTATTATTAGAAGTCATAATGTTCATTTTCTGATTCGGCTTGATAAATAAGGTAAAATTCGTCCTTGGGTTCACATGATTTAGATTTGAGTGCTTAGGTTTGAGTGCCAGGACTATGCCTTCTAATTCTGTTCTCTCAATCACTTTGTAGAAAAGACATTGTTGTTATTATTGTTTTAAGATTGATATATACTCTTTACATTATTATTTCTATGTAAATATAGCTGATTATTGTAGTATGCTATGATTATTCTTTGTTTTCTGTCTGCTTACTTTTCTTTGTACTTGTCACAGATTCTTTTAACTCCCAGTTGTAGAATAATTTTCCACAAGCTTCCTCTCCTCAGATCATCTGTTGGCTCTAGCTTTTTTCCTTTATTCTCGCTGGAACTCTGCAGTCAGGCTTTTCTCCCAACACTTTCCAAACAGCTCTGAAAAATGAAAGTCACTAATGAACTTGGTGCTGCTAACCCAATGGCCAATTCTAGGTCTTCATCCTGCTTTTCATTTTTCACATAGTTAATGGAGCAGCCTTTTTCACAGTTGGTAACTTTCTCCTTAAAACATTTTCTTTATTTGGTTTCCAGGATACCACAGTCCCCTGGTTTCTCCTCCATTTCATTGGCTATTCATTTTCTGCTTTCTTGGTTATTTCATGTTTACCTCTCAAACTTCTTAATGTTGGAGGGCCTCAGGGCTCATTCCCTGGACCTCTTCTTTTTATCTGAAATTGCTTCTTGGGATCTCATCCATTCTCATGTCTTTAAATATCACCTAAGTACTGTTATAATTCTCATTGTTATAATTCCAGCCCATACCTCTCTCATAAGATTGTATATCTAGCTGCCAACTCAGCACCTCTACTTGGATGACTCATGAACATCAAAATTTAATATTCCCTAAGTAAACTCATTCTTCCCTCCTCCTAAACTGTTCCTTTCACTGTCTTCCCAGTTTTACTAAATGGCAACTTTATTCTTCTGGTTGCTTGAGCCAAAACACCTGGTGTCATCCTTGACTTTTCTCTTTTATACCCCATAACAGCCAATTTTATCATGTCTATCTTAAAACACCATCTTTTATCAAATTTAAAATGACACCAATTCTGAAGATGTATTTCGTGTGTTACTAAGAAAGAATAAAATGCTGCCAAATTGTGGCATGCCATAAATTTTAACAAATATTTCGGTTGCAGAGATTAAAGTGTGAAAGATGTACATCTGTTTGAGTCAGTGAAACGTACTCTTTCCAGAATCCTGTTTCTCACCACCTTCACTGCTACCATCCTAGTTCATTCTTAGATTTTCCTCCCTGAGTATCACAGTAACCTCCTCATTTTTCTTCTTGCTTTTGCCCTTGCTCCTCCCTTCATCCTGCCCGCCCTTTCTCACAACAGCCAGTATTCCCTATAAATAGTGAGTCCGCTCATGTCACTCCTCTGCTCAACACTCCACTGCTGCCAGTCTCATTCAGAGTAAAAGCCAAAGTCTTCACAGTGGCCCTTTATGGTCTGGTCTCCTGTCACTTTTCTGATTTCCTCTCCAGTCATTATCCCTCTCACTCATTTTGCTTTAGCATGTGAGCTGCCTTGCTGTTTCTCCACCATACCAAACACACCTCAGAGCCTTCACACTGGTTGTTTCTTCTACCAGGATACTCTTTCCTTAGATGTCCCTGTGACATCTTCCGGTCTTTATGCACATGTCCCTCTTCAGTGAGGACTTTCCCCCTCCCAGCCAACTCCCTTCCCACCACCTCCAGAGAGACTTTATTCCCCTCTCCTACTTACTTTTCTCAGTGTCACATATAACCATGTGATAGACAATCTATTTTGTGTCTGTTAGTCCTCCACTAAATGTAAGCTAGCTCCAGGGGTTAGAGTTCCCCCTCAACTGAATTCCCTTCAGAACCTAGAAGATAGTAGACGCTCTGTAAATTAATGTTAGTTACAATTAACATAAATTCATTATAATATTTATTATAATAATTTATTATGTAATATAATTTAACATAAGTATAATCTAATTAATATAATTCAAACATAATACAAAGCTGTTATTAAGCATGTTAACGAACGGTGCTGTATTGTCTTTCCTCCTGCTCAGGATGACACTTGGTTATGTGAGTGACCATTGGGCACAGTATGTGAGCCACAACCGAGGCTTGGGGTTGGCCCTGGAGCCCTACTCCATGGAGAAACTACAGGTTGAATTTGATGAACTGTTTTTGAGAGCTGTCTTGCATGTGTTGAAAGCCAAAAGGTAAGAAGAATGATGAGAATAATTGAGATGTGGCTCCCTGGCTCATGAGAAGGACTGACATGAAAGTGTTCACTGTAGTAGATTTCTTGTAATAACGTCTTAGTGTATTTCATCTATTTCTTGTCAGTTTCCTTATCTGTAATGTTGACTAAAATGATCTTTCAGGTTTCTTTTTGTCTTAAGATAACTGGATTCTGATCTCTCAGTTTTGCCACTCCTAGACTTTTGGGGTAGCCTTGAGCTGGGGAGGGACTGTATTTCACACCCATCCCTGCTGCCTACAGTGAGGCAGAGAAGTGCTCAATGCACGGCACAAATGATCAGCTGACTTGGTTACTCAAGTTGTCCTACTGTGAGAGTTTTATGGTCCAGGACGGTCACAGGTCCAGGTCCCCTGTCCTGGCTGTGTAAATGCTGTTTTCCGATCACTGTCTTTGCTGCTGCTTACAGCCTAGGTTATATTCGAGGCAGAGGCCAGGGCACAGCAGTGCATCCTGCACTCTGAGCTTCTGTCCAAGTGTTGGGAGCAAGTTCTGCCGCCAACACTGTGCCCTCTGCTAGAGTGGGAGGGCCCGCCTCCAACCCTGCTCAGCTCCACTCGTGAACTGCCAGCCCTTCCGCACCTTTCTCTTCTTCTGAGCTTTCTACACTCTTAGCCTCTTAACCTCATCCCACTTTTTAATTGTGTGTTGTGTACTGAGTTTGAGTCCTTGTCTGCCATTTCCTATTACTTTGGGCAAGTCACTTAATGCTTGTGGTCCCACTTTCATCATTTATCAAATGGAAATGATGTTAATGATATCTCTTTATTGACCTCTGAATATGTTACAGGGATGAAATGTGGTAATATGCTGGAACATTTTTTAAACCATAAAGGTTTAAAAAGAACCATCACTTGTAAGTGGTGGTTCTTTTGTGGTTTCTTGTAGTTTCAGATAGAGAGCAGAATAATTGCTCCCTTAGTGAGAGATCAGGAGTCCTTGACTAAGTCTTAACCACTTTTAAGCACTCAGAAGGCATAGATCTAAGATAAATAGAACTTGGGCTTAGAAATTTATTTTCAGATTACTCTTGTTACCCATTCTATATTGTCCATAAGTTAGTGGTCTCATTAGTGTAACCACATCCTGTGCAGAACCCTGCCAGGAGGTCAGTGCAGGAGCACCTGCCCAGTGAAGCTGGCTTGCTGCTGGGGAAGGGTCTTTCATTTCTTGTCTCCTGTCACTGGTTCTTGTGCTTGCTTAGCTGAGAGGGAAAGCTCTCACCACAGCTACTTACTAGCTTTTATATTCTGAGCCGTGAACCATCTTGTAATATTATATATGTAATTCACAAAGGTAATAATTGTTTTAAACTTTAAAATATTGAGAACTGTTATTTTTGAATATGATTTATTTTAGGGAACAAATTATATGAGGATCAGATATTTAAGGCCATGAAATTTAAATTTGTTTGGCACTCTAATGGAAATTTTCGACAGTAGCTACTCCTAACCTAAAAGAGAGACAGCAAAAACCTAAACTAGGCGTATAGGGAATTTAGTAGCCTTGTTACATTATGTTAAGGCTTCTCCTATTTCCCATAATTGTTTTAGGATTCATTATACTAGAGTGTTGGGTGCCATGTAAGATGGCAAGATAATTATTTAGTAAGGTGGAAGCCTGGCCTACCTAAACTTACAGAAGTTTCTTCAGTTTTTTCTTAGGAGTCTAGCTGTTGCTTTTCAGAAGCTAGACCATTGGTGGTTTAGGCCACTGGTGGTGGTTTGGGCTACTAGTGGTGGCCTTTAGAAGTGGGTTAGGCATGCATTATTTAACCTCTGTCTTTTACTCTTAATAAGCTTTGTTTATTTTTAATTGGTCAGTTTATAGTTTTGCCTAAACTATAGCAACAGTATTGCATGCCTCTCTAATTAGATTTTTTTGAGATAAAATTTACATAGCATAACATTTTAATAAACATTTATTGAGTGTTGTTTTTGTGATACTGGTTTAGGTACTGTAATTAAAATATAAGACTTAGTTTCCATACCGCTTTATACAAAAATAAACAAAACTTGGTTTCTGTTCTCAAACTGTTGTGGCCAATATGTATACATAAATTACAGCAACTTGAAGTGTTTCTTACTGTGTGGTTTAAGCATCATGAGTCTGAATCACCTGGGGTGACTGTAAGAAGTACAAATTCTTGGGTCCCAGCTGTGACCTACAAAATCAGGATCTCTGTAGGCAGGCCTTCGGAATCTGCAGGTGATTTTTCTGCTGCTTACTGTTATGTTGATAACGACTGATTAAGGGAATGATACTGCCAAGGTCAAGTATGGATGGAATTCTGTAGTAGTGCTGAGGGGAAGGCTTCACAATGAGAGAGCTGGTGGCTTGGAGGAAGCGGTTTCTACCCAGGCTTGTCCAGGAATGGTCTAATTCTGAATATAGAGAGGGCTCTGGAAACATGGGTCTGTGCTATATTGCGGAAGCCTTTGAGTCCAGGACTTCTTACGAGAGCACAGGGGTCTATCTGCCTGCACATGTCTGAGTCAATGAGATGTGTGTAGATTTTTCAGCAAAGAAAGTAAGGATTTATTTTAGAGTTGCAAGTCCTGGAAACACAGGTGAGCTATGCTCTCAAAAACCTGGCTTTCTTAGGGTATCTTGAAGGGACAGATTATAGAGGGGAAAAATCCTTAGTCATGGAAACTAAGGGAGCTGGGGTCATGGGTGCTGCTGATTGGATGGGGGTTGGGTATTTGATCTAGTGTCTCTCCTGTTCTGGAATCAGCTATGGTGTCATTCTGTCTGGTCCCATGGCAGATGGGGCTGTTCTGTCTTAATGGGCCTGGGGCGGAAACACACCTGAAGCCAGGATGTTATCTGTAATATTGTCCTTGGGATCATAGACCTGAGGCTTTATTCTTAAAAGATTTAACACTGGCAGGAACCTTATATTTTAAGGCTTAATGATTTAGAGAGTAGGCATACAAAGGTAGAAGGATAAGGGTGGAAAAAGCAAGTGAGTCACAGTGTCATTATACTAGACAAAGCCTGTTCAAATAAAAGAAAAAGCTGTCTTAAAGAAATGAATTCTGTGTGCGGTTACAGGCTTAAGAGTAGAGTCATTGGAGGGTTTTTGATTCCTCTCCCACCCACTACGCATGTTTCTGTATGTGTGCTCAGGCACACGCATCCGTGTCTATGCAGCCTCTCTGTCACTCAGGTCTTAAAAGGATTTTTGTTTCAAAACCCAGCTCTGCTTACTACTGCCCTCTCTGTGCCTTAGTAGCCTCATGTGTGAATTGGGGATAATATCAATAATAGCACTTGGCTTGATTTTAGTGAAGATGGAATGAAATGATATATATATATATGATACAGTGATCAGAACAGTGCTTGGAACAGACTAAGTGCTTTTTGAGTATTCCTGTTACTGTTACCATCCTTGAGGTGTTTATGATGGAAGGAAGCATGTTAGAAAAATTGCTGTAGTGTGATTTCAGAATTTTGTTGTTTTTCTGTCAGAGCTAAAGCTTCACCTGGTGAAGTTGACTGATACATAAAATTATTCCCGTTCTTTTGAAAACACGCAGACTTGGCATTTGGCTCTTTATGTCGGAAATGCCCTTCGGGACGCTGTCGGTGCAAATGCTCTGGAAGCTCTTCTACCTCATGCACCAGGCGGAGAACGAGGACCTGGGGACGCTCTGCGCTGCCCTCCCACCCGCCGAGTGCAAGCAGCAGCTCCAAGGTATGGCCTTGCCGAAATGCGCAACATCCACCTGCTCTTACCTGTGTGCCTTTTCTCTTCATTGCTTTCTTCTCTTTACTTTTAGAAATGCTAAGAGAGAATGTGCTACTCAGTGTACTCGTGATAATTTTGAAATTCGAGAGACCACTTGGTGGTTTTTGACTTATTAGAATGATAATTCCAATTTTCATTATTCCAGAAGTTCTCTGTATAGTAATTTCTATTACAAATCCAATCTGGGCATGGGTAATGAAAACTGGCTTGGTAAATGCCCCATGGAATTTGAAAATACAGAAAATTTGATGTAGTATCTTCGATTTCTCAAATGCATAAACATATGAAAAGAATTGTTGGCTAGTTGCCTTCTTACTGTGAAAATTTACATCAGGGGAATGTATTTTCTAAACAGACTCTTTTTCCTCCCTTTATACTACTTGCCTTTGCAGCGTTTTGTTTTCTGTCACTTATTGCAAAGCTGTTTGCTAATTATGCCCCCTAGTGACAATATATAATATTGCTTACATAGCATTCTCAGAAATAGGCAAAACATGCAATCATTCATCAATATTTCAGTCATGGTTATAGTTAATTTCTTACCCCAAATTTTTGTTTATTGTCAGATGTCTTTTGTTTGGAATGCCATATTTGTGCTGAGTGGTTTGCCAGTCTTAGCAGTTTTCATTAGTAGGGTTGTTGTTCATTTGTCTGACAATTACCAAATAGCTTCAAGTGTGCCTTTGATGTCTTGCCTAGTGGCAGTAGTACTGCTTTGCAGTTGACAGAGCATTTCACCAGGGCCATGTCATTTACTCTTAAATAATTTTTTGAGACAGCTGAGGAAACTAAGGCTTGGAGATGTTAAATGTTGCCTCTGAGGCTATATTCTGTTTACAGTTGGAATTTTATCTGGCCCGGCCTGCTTCCTGATGCCTTTTATTTAAAGCAGGAAAGGAATGTAATTACATGAACATCTCTTGTATACATGGGAAAGACCTCGGAACACTGAGTAACTCCATGACAGAGCTTTTGTATCTTTAAAATATTTCTAAATGTCTTTTAATTTCATATCTTCTCTCTCTCTGGAAGAGTAATTAAAGTGATATGTATTTATTCTTTCACCATTTTAATTTTCTTGTTATGAACTTGCAGACCCAGAACATTTTGTGAACTTTGCAAAGTGTCTTTCTTCCATGAATAGCTCAGAAGAGATTTGCCTTCTGACTACATTTGCTCAGATGGCTCAGGCCAGAAGAACCAATGTGGATGAAGACTTTATAAAAATTATCGTTCTGGAGATATATGAGGTTAGAACATTAAGTTGTAAAAGTCAGCTAAAAAATATTTTCTTTTGGATTATCCATCCATTGATTCTTTTGGGATTGCTTTTAAGAAAACGTGACTCTTGTGTACTCTCTGCACTTATGGAAGGAGCTAGAGAATCAAAGGAACATCATTTTGTTATAAAGAATATTGAAAATACGAATCATACCCATTGCATTCCCCCCTCCTATTTCTCAAATTTAGAAAAGTTTTAACATCGAAGGGACTATTTTATTGCTACTTTGGAATATACTTTCTGAATCCAGCACTTGAAGTCATTGTTGCATAGTAGATCCCTTCCTCTCCATCGCACCTTCCAGCTTCAGGGTGTAGATGCTTTGTTCTCTGAAGTTCTTACATCTTTTTGAACATGGCGTAAACTGAGACTCAATGTGAGATTCTACTTTACCTGAAAATGTCCTAAATAGTTATGGAAATTAATTTTGACTGATAATTGGTATTAAAAGTGCCATTTCCACTCCTTCCCACCTTTAGGTATCTTATGTCACTCTGTCCACCAGAGAGACTTTTTCAAAGGTTGGTCGAGAGCTTTTAGGGACCATCACAGCTGTCCACCCTGAGATAATTTCTGTCCTTTTGGATAGAGTTCAGGATACCATCGACCAGGTTGGAATGGTAAGAGCATGGATTTTGTTTGTTTTCCATTTTTTTTACTTTTAAATCTTGGAGTAATGGAGCAATGGGAAAAATAGTAAGGTTGTTGGGAACAACTTAGTCATGAGCACAACAGGATGAAGAGAACATTTATTGTGTTCCAGGCTCTGTGCCATTCACCATGCCTGCTTGGGATTAGCTGCTGCTTATAAAAAGTTGTGTATTTTTTTTTTTTTAAATCTCAAAGCGACCTTTCTACATCCCTCAATAATAGGTTTTTACTTTAAATAATTAAAGCCTGTGGTTTATTAACAATTTCTATTTCTAATTTTGTTTGGCCTTTATAATTCTTATATTTTATATTTGGAAGAAGCAACTCTGTTTGAAACAAGGCTCTCTTTAAATCACACAAAAGAAAAATTAAAAGCAGTAATTTAAGTTGAGCAAGTCACATATAATTTATTTCTGTCATTCGTCACAATTACTTTCGTAATTGTTATGTAGTTTTTGCTGACAGCTTTATTGAGATACAGTTCATATGCCATGCAATTCATCTATTTGCAGTGTACAAATCAGTGGTTTTTAGTATATTCACAGATATGTGCAGCCATCACCACTGTTGATTTTAGAACATTTTTATCATCTCAAAAAGAAACCACATACCCTTTAGCTATCACACTCTATCCTTCTATCCCATCCAGCCCTAAGCAACCACTAATCTATTTTCTGTCTCTACAGATTTGACCATTCTTCACATTTCATATAAATGGAATCATACAGTATGTGGTCTTTTGTGACTGGCTTTTTTCATTAGTGTGTTTTCCAGGTTCATCCATGGTGTTGCATGTGCTTAATTCCTTTTTTTATGGCCAAATAATATTCCATTGTATGGATGTAACCTTTAAAAAAAACATACATTTAATGAAGATTTTCATAATCATCTATAATAAAACTTTAATGTGTGAGTTTTTCTAATGGCAGATAGTAATGTGTAATAACTTCAAGAGGAATGTTTAAAGTGATTGTATTTTCTTGTGGGCCATATTAATAAGGGCCCTTCCATCTGATAGTCACAGTAGTATAGATGACTGATAACTATCATTGCTTAATCATATTCGTAAGTGGGCAGATTCCAGTGAAAGACTGGTGTATGAGACTTTTTACCTAAATAAAGAATAAATGATATGCTTTCCTTGAAAAAGTACAAGGTACTATTTTTTACATTAAAAAAGTAATTGTGGTAAATTTAACACAAAATATATCATCTTTTTAAGTATATAGTTCAGTGGCATCGAATATATTCACATTGTTTTATACCTACCATCATCATCATCCATCCACAGAACTGTTTTTTATAGAACTGAAATTCTGTACCTATTAAACAGAAACTCCCCATTCCCTCCTCCCTCCACATTCAGCCATTGGCAGCCAACATTCTACTCTCTGTTTCTATGAGTTACACTACTCTAGGTTTCTCATATAAGTGAAATCATACAGTATTTATCCTCTTGTGACTGGCTTATTTCACTTAGCATAATGTCTTCAAGGTTTATGCATGTTACAGCATGTGTAGGAATTTCCTTCCTTTTAAAGACAATAATATTTTGTTGTATGTATATACCATATTTTGTTTATCCATTCATCCATTGATGGACACAGGCTGCTTCTACCTTTTGGTTCTTGTGAATAATTCTGCAATTAATAAGAATGTACAAATATCTCTGTTTTCACTTCTTTTGGGTATGTGCCCATAAGTAGAATTGCTGGATTATATGGTAATTCTATTTTTATTTTTTCTATTTTTTATTATTTTCCAAAGTGGTAGTACATGGTACTTCTTAAGAAAAACATTGTATCCCACTGAGATATGATTATATTGAAATGAAGGCCCTTCATATGCAATACGTTTTCATTTGGTCCCTTTTGAGTGATCATCTAATGGAATGAATTCCAAAAAAATCTTCTGTGGGTCATATGGTTCTTTCAATTAGATCAAGCACATGGCCTTTTTCTCTCAAATGTTTTTCTAGGTTTGGCCACACTTACATTTTTAATTTGGCTGTGATACTTCTAGTAGTAAATTGTGCCTAGAGATACACTTAACTTTAAGTGTAAAAAATGGGAGCATTATGTTTTTTAGAGCACATCTAAAAGATGCCTCCATTTTTTCTTTATACATGTGATTTCTTTGTGCTCTGTGAACTTGCTGACATTTTTGGAGGAACTTGTTTAAAACCCCTATGCCTTTAGATAAATATGATAACTTAAAATATTTTTGCTGTCTGGATTCCAGACCTTAAGCTAGTCTGGAATCAGATCCTATCCCCAGAATCCGGGAATAAGCTGTTGCCAATGGCCCTAAACTTTCACTGACACACTTGGAGTATGTTTAAGGATAGCTTTCTGTTTTAGATGCTCTGCAGGAGAGGGTAAATCCTATATGGTACAGATGTGTAGAGATTGCTTTTTGTTGGGAATAGTTGTTGATAAGGACTAAGATCTTTGGGAGATCCCAAAGGATAGAACACAGATAGTTGTGATAACATCTTGCAAATTGATATCTTGTTTTTCTATTGTCCTATTTTATAATTTCAAAGATGGGCTCACTTTAGAGGACATATTCTGATTTGTTAGTGAAATCCATGTATCTTTCTAACACCCTTTTTAAATAAAATTAGTGATCTTTTGACTTTGAGTGAAAACATGACTATATTAAAATATACTATTTAAATCCTGTTTTGTTGACAGTTATTAGAATTTTCCCCCCTAATTATTAGGCCTTTCATTTCTTTTTCTTGCCTTATTGCATTGACTATATCCTTTATTACAGTATCGAATAGATGTAGTGACTGTGGAAATCCTTGCCTTGTTCCTTGTCATAGTGGAAAGGGTTCAAAAATTCACCATTAAGTATAATTTTAGTTGTGGGCTTTTCATTGATGCTGTATATTAGGCTGAGAAAGTTTCTATTTCTAGTTTGCTGAATTTTTTTCATAAATGGTTATTCAGTTGCTTTTTCTCCATCCATTGAGACAATTTTATGATTTTTATTCTTATATTAATGTGGTAAATTTACATTGATTGGTTTTCAAATGTTGAACCATCGTTTCTTAGAATAAAAACCACTTGATCATAGTGTATTATTTTTTTAATGTATTGCAAGATTCAATGTGATAGTATTTTTTTGTTGAGAATTTTACATATATTCATGAGGGATATTAATCTGTAATTTTATTTTCTTGTTAGGTGTTGTTTTAAGGTTATGTTGACTACATAATATGAGTTGAGAAGCATTCCCTCTTCTGTTTTTTGAAAAAGTTTTTGTAACATTGTTATTTATTCTTCCTTGAATGTTTAATAGAGTTTACCAGTGAAATTATCCAGGTCTCAAGTTTTCTTTCTGGAAGGTCTTTTGAAATTTTTAAACAGATAAGAGAACTGCTTAGATTTTTATTTTTTCTGAGTCAGTTTTGGTAATTTATGTTTTTAAAGGAATTTTTAAAAATCTAGTTGAATTTATTGGCACTGAGTTGGTAATATTCCCTTGTTAATCTTTTAATGTACTTAGGGCCTTGATAGCCTCCTTTCATTATGGGTGGGCAGATATACACTATACCATTATTTTATGTAGCTGGGATAAATTCTTTTCTGAACAAATCTCATTGCTGTAGTCATTGACATAGTACCATTATTGTGCTCCTCTGTCACATACAGGATAAAGAAGGATTTGTTATTTTAAAAATTACTATTTTACCGTTTTATTCAGAATATTCAAAGATTTTATTAATAAATCCACATGAAAATTTAAGTATACACACACATGCACACAAAGGAAAAGAAAGATATTTTAAAAATTCATTCTGCTGTTCTTTCAAATTTTGTTTTGTGTCCCATGTAGGAACCTGAAAAATGCTGGTATGTATGTTCTAGATCTATCTTGTTTAATATAGTAGCCACTAGGCACATATAACTGTAGAGCCTTTGAAATGTAGCTAGTCCAAACTGAGACTGTAAGTGTAAAATACTCAAAGACTTAGTATGAACAAAAGAATGTAACACATCAGTGATTTTTTGTAATGATTACATGTTGAAATAGTATTTTGGACATATTGGATTAAATAAAATATATTATTAATGTTACTTGTTTCTTTTGACTTTTAAAAAATGTGACTGTTAGAAAATTTAAAGTTACATATGTGGCCTGCATTATATTTCTATTGGATAGCACTTTTCTGGAGATTATAAATGCATTGCTCTTGTGATCAGTTTCCCTTAAAGCAAATTGTATTAAGTGAACGCAGATTTATCTTAATTTGCACACATGGATATGTTATTTAAAAAGTGGTGCTATAGAATTTTTGTAAACAGGATTTTAAAAACTTTATATTATAGAATCTTTCAAAGATACATAAAAGTAGAGAATAATATAATGAATTGCTGTGTATCCAATATGCAGTTTCAATATAGTAATATGACCAGCTCTTGGTTGATCTTATTTCATCTTCACATCTACCCACTTCTTTCCCCTCCCTAGATTGTTTTGAAGCTAATAGAAATATCGTGTTAAATGCCATAGAAGAAATAATTATTTAAAGTAATAACTCTTTTATCATGATTTATCATGACTTTAAATTTGGGTCTTAGTATGGTGGTTTTCCTAAGCAGAAGTATACCAGTTTACATATTGAAAAAAGATTGGCTTTTATAAAATATTACAAAATGTGCTTTTGGTGTATCATTAGTTTAAAATTCATTTGATTTGATTGTTCATTTCATTTGTCTAAAAATGAAACAAAACTCTTTTCTTTTGAAGAAAAAGTTTTGCAAGCAGTTTAATAATGTAGTATTGTAGTAATATAGGGTTGCCCTAAGTTTTGATTTTAATTATTATCATTTTCTTTTTAATCAGGTCTCTTTATATTTGTTTAAAGAACTGCCTTTGTATCTTTGGAGACCTTCTGCCTCTGAGATAGCTGTGATTCGGGATTGGTTATTGAATTATAACCTGACAATGGTGAAGAACAAATTGGCTTGTGTTATTCTAGAAGGACTGAATTGGGGATTTGGTGAACAGGTATGTGTTAAAACTATTCCCTGGAGACTGGGGAATACATGCATTAGTTTCAAAGAAACATTTTCTTAAAATGTAAACATTTCTGAGTATCATTGGCAAGGTCTGCAAATTTTTTTTGGCTCTGTCAGAGTTTAGGATCTTCTCTTTAATTCTGTTTTGCAAAGTGAGCATCCTCTAAATGAAGATAAATTGTTGAGGCACATTGAAAATTCTTCCCCCCTTTTAAGGACTATTTATAACTATTGATTTTTCTCTGGTTATTTACTACAATTCCTCCTAATTGCCTTTCCTGATTCTGGTCGTTTTTCCTCTTGCGTTTTTTTGTCTTGCATGTCACTACCAGATTTGTCTTTCAAAACACTGTGCATTAATTAGTTAAGAGCCTGAGCTCTGAGCCAGTCTGCCTGGGTTCTGATCCCAGCTCTGCCACCTCCTGGCTGTGTGACTCTGAACAAGCTTCCCGACCTCTCTGGGCCTCAGTTGCTCATCTCTAAGCATAGATATTAATGGGCTTGCTTTAGAGGGTTGTTGTAAAGATTCAACAGGTTAGGACTTATAAAACAGTTCTTGGCACATCTTAAGTACTCAGTGGTGGTAGTTTTTATTAATAATAGTTTATCATTATGAAGGGCTTGCTACCTATCATATGTCTCCAGAGATGCCCGGTCAAGTGATTTTGACTGTTAGACCTTTCCTGCCTCTTTATCCTAGACTTTAGTAGTTGGCTCTTTGGTCAAAATATTTAAACATTTTAAAGGGAAAATGGGAGAGAACTCAGCCCTCTCCAGCCATCTGCCAGTTTTTGTTCTGAGCAAGTCACTGAGTCCTCTCAGCCATTGAATGTGGTTTCATGGCCATGACTCCTGTTATACAGTTGAGGAAACTGAAGCTAGGGAGCCTTTCCCTCAGGATGTCTCCAACCACGTGGGATTGCCTATGGGTTCATCTGGGTCTTCTCTCACTCACATGCTGGTGGGTGATTGCTGCAGGGGGCTGTTCACCACCTCCACATTCTCTGACTTGTAAATGAAACCCCCAGTCCCCTCTTTCCCAGAGAGCTGGATGTGAGTGTCTCCTTGCTCCTTTATTAGAGTTAGAAAAGTCTTCTGTGAGAGAGTTAAGGGATGTATTTCTTCAGGCTGCAGAAGACTGGGTGGGAAAATTGATAGGCAACTTCAAGGTCCTGAAGGAATATTTTACCTGTGTTGTTGAGTGTTTTTTTATATTTTCACTGATGATAGAACAGGAAAAGAGAATATAGACTTATTAAGTATCTCCCTGTTTAATAATTATTAAACATCTTTCTGACTTGTGGCAATGCCCTTAAACTTATAACTCAAAGTCTTTATAGAGATTCTAGGATGGGGTGGGGCTTACATTCAGAGATACCTTTTATGGCTGGGGTCTGGGATGACTCAGGTTCAAACCTATCTAGGTGCAGTGTAATGGTTCTTTAAGATTTCAATTTTTTTTCTTGTCGTTTTATAACTTCATTATTAGGGGATGAGATTTTTGGAAAATTTAGTTTTTGTATCCAAGACCCTTTTTTATTCTTCTGTCTAGTCTTTTGGTTCAGAAGTATATTTAAAAAAATGAAGACGTCATATTTGTGATTATTTTTCTTTTTGATAGGGTACGCTTCATCTAGATCAGGCAGTCCATGCTGAAGTGGCTTTAATGATTCTTGAAGCATACCAGAAATACCTCACACAGAAGCCATACGCTGGGCTTCTTTCTGAAAGTATGAAGCAGGTATATCCTTCTCTTATGTATTTTGAACATGCATCTTTATTATAAGTGGCCTGGGTGGATGAAGTTACAGTGTTTACTGTTAGGTTTCCTAATAACATTTCTGGCAATTTAAGATACTGAAATTCAGTTCTATGGTGGGATAAAGATTTTTCTTTAAGAAGTAGCGTACATATTGCCATTTTAATATTGTGGGATTTGAGTTGAGCTAGAGTAATGTGCTGGAGTTTATACTGGCTTAGGTGAACTGAAAATTTCAGGAACTTTGCAGGCCAGGTTGTTAACCTGTTAGTAGGTTGAAATTGACCATGGTGGGAGTGTTTTTGCCTCTAACGGGTTGTTAAACTTATTTACTGGCATACTGTTGTATAGTAACTTTTATATTATTACTCTTTTGCTTGAGCTGACTCAGATGTACTAGCAGCTAAGCAGAAGTGGTCACTATGAATGAGAAGTTGCTTTAATTTAGTGTTGCAAACACTGAGTACCAGTAAGTGATATGTTTTCTCTTTTGAGAGCATTGTTCATCACAAAAGAAGGTGGGTGGGTAAGTCTGCTGATTTAATGTGTATGTGACTAATGTGGTTTAAAATAAATAACTGTTTTAGGTTTCATATTTGGCCAGTATTGTTCGATATGGAGAGACACCTGAGACCTCATTTAACCAATGGGCCTGGAACTTGATCTTGAGGTTAAAACTGCACAAAAACGATTATGGAATGCAGCGGAATTGTCCACCTGTTCCCTTCTCCAGAACTGTGCCTGACATGACAGAGTCACCTACGTTTCATCCTCTCTTAAAAGCTGTCAAGGCGGGCATGCCCATTGGCTGTTATTTGGCCTTAGCTATGACGGCTGTGGGCCACAGGTACATTGTTTGGGCTGAACCTCTAGGGTTGCTGATTCTTTTAGCCAGTTATTCTAGAATCTCATCTTTCATACCCTAATGTCTGAGGCCTCCATCAAACCTATCTAGGAGTAATCAGGGCCAAACCATAAGCCTTGAATATTCAGTAGCTTATCAAGGGGAAATGGTGCACAAATTCAGATAAGGCAGATTTGTACTAGAAAATACCCTTGTTACATAATGAAGAGAGTTATCTGTGTCACCCAGAGTGGAATGTGCATGTCAGCAGTAGATGTATTCCCTTTCTTAGAGTAATGATCAAATAATTGGTCACCTGTACTGAATTTTAAAGTGATGGCAGCCCAATTCCAGTTCCTCAGGTAGGGGGCTATACCTGTCCAGGGGAATTAAATGCCTGATGAGGTCACATGCCTCTCTGGTATAAGCCCATAGCTGTCAGTACTTCTTCCACTAGAGCATTGATCACACAATATTTTTGTTGTCTGCTTTATCTTATCAGGGATTTTCTCTGAGATTAGGACTAAGGAACTGTGTTTGTCTTGTGTTACCATTTTATCTCTAATGGTGAAGACTGTATGTGGTGCAGTAAGTAACTGAATAAATGCATTCTTAGATACTTAAAAATCTTTTTCTTTAGGATTATTTTCCTATGATATATTAATTTTTTCTAGCCTATCCATTTTCTAAAAACCTCTGTACTTTCTGATTCTTGTGTTTTAGACTCACTGTAACACCTTTTTAGCATCCCGGCTTCAATATCTTGTTCCACATTGAGTATATTTTCAGTGGGATGCCAGTTGTCTTATCAGTGGTTAGTGTTCAGCTTTGTGCTATGAAGTAGGAGAGATACAGAATTGTTAGATAGCTGCCCTCGGGTTATTGAAAGTGTAGTGGCGATGGTAGGCGTAAAACAATTGGCAGTACTAAAGATGTGGATGATATGTATAGAGCAGTGTTTCTCAACCCTGCTGCTCTTAATCACTTTTGGAGTGATTCTGAAAATGCCAATTCAGGGAATAGGGTGAGAACCCTGATATAATTGGTCTGGAGGACAGTTTTCCAGATTATTCTAATGTACAGCCTAGATTGAGAACCACTCAGCATGAGCAGGAAGAATTTAAAGGAAGGAGAATCATTAGAGCAGATTACTTTCATGGAGGAGCTAAGCTTTGGAGAGGAGTCTTAATTAGAGAAGGTGTCCTAGGCTAAGGAGCAGAGTAGTGACACCTTCTCCAGGTGATCAGTGCTCATAGTGTTGATGATTCAGCCCAAGAGCCATCCCCTCCCACCCTGCAGCACTTATTATACTGTAGTACATAAGTTTATCTCTTCTCCTTGTGGACTGCATGCTCGTTCAAGGTAGGAACATTGTCTCATTCATCTTTGTACCTCCAGAACTTGTACTTAGTAGTTATTTGATTTAATGAATGTGGGAAGGAATACCAGGTGTCTGAGGGGGTAGGAGAAGAGGTGAGGAAGTAATAAATACTCCTGACCGAATAAAGCCTGTGATTCATGTTGGTGAATAGAGGTGATCAGGTAGGTCAGTAGGACCAAGTTCTGGGCAAATTCGAAGGCCAGGCGAAAGGGTAGAATTGATCTATCAGGAAGGAGAGAGATGTTATATAGGCCTTTGGAAGTCACTGTCCTTTGTTTTCAGTAGCTCTAGTGTCATAGTTTCCCATATCTCAGGATACTTGTCTTTAAAATGGAAATAATAGTGTTGGATTTTATGAAGTTTTAGTGAGTTATAATACATTAAACATGCTTAGAACAGTGTCTAGCATGTGGATTCTTTGAATGTACTGTTTTAAATTTGTTTCATGGTTTCTCTAACTTTTTTATTTTGAGACTATAGCTCTTCATTCACTGATACTGCTACAGGTCCTCTCTAAAGATTAGACTTGTTTAGTGGTAATTACTGAATCCTGAGTGGGACTGAGGGTGAGGATAAGGGTTTCTCTTCAGGGCTGAGCTTTACTGTACAACTCCACTTAGATCATCTGGGATGAGTATATACCCTCGAACTAACTTAAGGCAATTTTATGAATGGACTTGAGTATGTAAGAACATAAGTTGTACATGAATATAACATTACAGATAGTTCAGAGTACAGTAGTCAAAAAATTACCCAGAATCTTTCTACCTTATATAACATTGTTTTTGTTATTTTTTTGGTTATTTTTATGTAATATTTTTCCTTTGATCTTTTGAGTTAATGATGTATGTATAATTTTATATATTTTCTGTTTTTTACTTTTAATATTGTAAACATTTTCCTTATGGCATATTTGCACTGTTACTTTTATTTTTTGAAATGATTTTTCCCCCTAGAATTGAAGCAGTATCACCAAATTATAGAATTAGGAAAATAGAGGAAAAGCCACTCACATATACTGCTGCCACACGATGAGCATTTTGGTGTGACATCATGCCTGTGTGTTTTCCTCACTGTATAACTCTTCTTTACCTAGTAGTTGTAGTCAGAAGTATATATTTTTATGTGTTTTTTTTTCCGGTTTTGTTGTAGCAAAAGTATTTTTCCATGTTGTCCTTGGCCATCATTTTAAAATCATGCAATGATATTCCCATTGAATGGGTTTTCTCAAAATTTACATAAGTCAGTTCTGTCTTTGAGTTTGCAGTTATCAATAATTCTGAAAAGTGCATTTTTACATAGGTCATCTGTCATATTTTTTAATATATTTGAGATTATTTCCTGAGGATAGATTCTCTTGAGTAAAAAAAAAGTAAATTTTTATGCTATATTGGTTTTAGGTGACTTTTTGCCAGTTTATACTGTCAGATTGACCTCCTTATTGAATATTCTCTTTTCTTTAATACCTTGTGGGATTAGCAGACAATAAGAGCCCCTTGACTTTTAGAAGAAGCACCGTTTGAGAAACAAAATGGGATAGCAGCAAATGCTCTGGACTAGAAATTTGCAAACTTGAGTTCCCATTTTGACCCTGCACTAGGAAATTATGTAAATTTGCGCACAATACTTCACCTTTCTCATCTATAAAATGAAAATACTAGTGGACTTTTAAGTTCCTTTGTACTTCCAGAGTTCCGAACTAATATTTCTGTGTGAAGTTTAGGTAAACAAAAATGTATTGGAGACCTAAGATAAGCCTGGTAGCATGTAGGCCAACAGCTCATTGGAAGAACACCATTTTATGAATTGGCTGTCTTGTGTAATTATTGCCTTTTTCTTTTTCCATAGCATTGAGAAGTTCTGTGCAGAAGGCATCCCACTGTTGGGAGTTCTGGTCCAGTCGAGGCATTTGAGAACGGTGGTCCATGTCCTAGATAAGATTCTGCCTTTGTTCTATCCCTGCCAATATTACCTTCTGAAGAATGAGCAGTAAGTAGAAAATAGCTCATTGAGTACAAATGACTACATCTTTTGGTTCCATAAGTACACTAGGGAATGAGATTTAAGTAGTATATTTTTTATGAGGCAGAAAATATCCTGCCCAGTTTAGAATGCAGATTAATGAAAGTGATACTAATAATGATGCCAGTTTTATGATCATGAAGATATTTCTCTTCCTCATTTAATTTTGGATTGCTTATAGCTTATTAGTATTTGAAAGAGCAGTTGTTTCCATGAAACTCTGGGAATAGTGCTTCTGACATTGAGCAGCGAATGACTTTGCCATTGTAACAATAGCAAAACACATTGCTTTTAATTGCCTGCAGTGTGCATACTGCAGTATTACGGACAGATAAGTTACATAGGAAGATGTTCATCACATGAGGCATTTATGATCTTATTGAGAAAATAAGACGAGGTAATTACAAAATTATGAAGTAAAATATTGGCCACACCATGCTACTGTATATAGATTGCATTTGTATTATATGGTAAAAGTATATGCTTTTTCAATAGCAGCGGGGAGTTGAGAGGAGGGGGCCAGGCTGGGGAAGAGCATGAGTGAAGGCATAGAGGTGGGATGAGAACTACCGATGCAGGAAGCAGGGAGGAGAGCATCTGACTGGGGCCTCATGAAGTGATGAGGGGAGGTGAGGCCCGATGTAGAGGACCCCTGTGTTGTATGGTGGGGGACAGGTTGTATATCCTGAGGTGGGGGAAAGGGGAATGTGACAGAGGGTGTGATAAGTGCTATGTCATTTCAAGCTGTGTCTCTCCAACTTGCCTGATGATGAGAATCTCCTTGGAGAGCTTATTAAATATGGATTCCCAGGTGCCTTGCCTAGAGATTCTACTTTAGTAGAAATGGGATAGGGCCTAGGACCATTTTTTAAAAAATTAGCACTCTAGTAGGTCTGAGCAGGTCTGGGGACACTCGTGTTCTGGGAAGCACATGGCTTTCAGGGCAGTCAGGTGTGAGTTTGTGTCTTCACTCCATCCCTTTACTAATGTATGAAAATAGATGAGTTCTTTAACTTTTCAGAGCCTCTGTTTCTTCATTCATATAATGGGATAATACCATCTCTCATACAGGGAGATAATATCTCTCATACTGGGTATGAGAATAAAGTAATATATAGAGAGTATAATAATGCCTGGCACAATTTAAATAAATTCTCTTTAGAGTTTCATGATTTTTAAAAGATTTTAAAATAGATTGAATTGTCTAAGTACTTTTTTTCTCTAATTACTAAATTTTGAATACTGTGAGTCTCTCTAGTTTCTTTTTCAAATGCTTCTTCCTCTCTCTCCCCTACCTCCTGCACTGGCTCTGTCCTCTGAACTCTTATGGTGCTTTATCGGTACCTTTCCTGAAGTCAGCTCTTCCTTTATACCAGAGTGGATTTTGGCCTGTGTTGTGTCTCCTATGAAGTGAGAAGTGCCTTCATTCATCAGTAACAACTGCTTATTGATTCCCACTGTGTGCTGCCACTGTCTGTACAGTGGTGAGCAAAGCAGCCTAGGTGGGCATTGTCCTCAGACACATAGGAACTTATCACATCCTCAGGATGCAGGTACCCGTTTTAAGGATTATGAAGGAAAATGACAGGGTGCTATGAGAGACGTTAATAATGGGTTAGCTGTATTTTAGACAGCAGGAAGGGACAGGAAGTGTTCTCTGAGGAAGAGACTTTGTAAAAGAGATGCGAGGGATGAGAAGTACTTTGCCAGATTAGGTGTGGGGAGTGTTTTAGGCAGAAAAGCTAGCAGAAGCAAAGGCCCTGAGAGAGGAGGAAGCCTGGGGCACCTAGGAGCTGAAGGCACAGCCATGACTTCATTGTGGTGATGTCTCCTGTGGTGCCTTATATGCCACCTTGTGTGAAGTTGACACCCCAGAAAAGATTGCGGAATATTTTATAAATATTTCTCTACACATTAGTTGGGAGTGAAGAGGGGATAACAGGGCACTTTTTGGTGTTTTTTTCTCTGATGCTCTTTAACTTGCATGTGTTTATGTATCTTGGGTCTGTTTAGAATTCCTTTTAACCCACAAGAAAGTGGAAAACTTTATTTTTCTGAAATTTCTGAAGATTTATCAGAATCCCTAAATAGATCTTTGGTCTAAAGATGGGTTCTCTTTAATATTTTTCTGTTTTCTGGCAAGCAGTTAGCCTTTTGAAATTCTACTGACTTTGACTAGAAGATAAAGTGTGTTCTATGTGCTCGGCAGGTTTTTGTCACACCTCCTCCTGTTCCTACATTTGGACAGTGGCGTTCCTCAGGGTGTCACGCAGCAGGTCACCCACAAGGTGGCACAGCACCTGACTGGAACCAGCCATGGGGACAACGTGAAGCTTCTCAACAGTATGATTCAGGTCAGGGCCCCAGTGAGCTCCTAAATATACTTTCGCCCACCTTCCCAATCAAAACCCCCAGTGCTAGCACATCTGTGTGTGGGTCGTTTCAGAGCACTTGGCACAGTGCTTTTGACAAAGAAAGTCAGCAGATTTGGGTTTTGCAGTGCAGGTAGGTATTATTTTGTTAGTGTTTCAAAAATGGAAGGCTGGTTATTACCTTTCACCTCACCTGAGTCCTTTGTCCATAGGCCCACATATCTGTAAGCACTCAGCCCAACGAAGTGGGCCCCATTGCCGTACTGGAGTTCTGGGTTCAGGCACTAATAAGCCAACATCTTTGGTACCGGGAACAACCCATCCTCTTCCTCATGGACCACTTGTGTAAAACAGCTTTTCAGCTGATGCAGGAGGACTGTGTGCAGAAATTACTCTACCAGCAACATAAGGTAAACCTGTTAGAGAATTTCTCTTGTAGTCATTAGCTAGATAGTAAGTAGACTCCTGAAAAGGTTCTCCCAAATGCAGTTCTGAGTACTACTCTGTGGCAACTGAGTACACTGTTTTTATTTTTTTTTAAGCTATGCCTTAATAGTGTCTTATTTCAGTATCCATAGTTCACTAGTGCAGATCCCCATAAAGCCAGAAGAAAGGATTCCGCCACCCCTGCCTCCACCCAGGAGGAGCTGCTCATTACATTTGGCTGTAATACACTGCCTGGACTGTCACTGCTTGTGGACTAATTATTGAAATCCGCATCTTACCATAATCTTGTATTGTAGTAAGATAATTGCTGATATTCTTGAAAAGGTCATTGATGAGTTTTTTCTAAAGCCTCCTCTCTCTGCTCCACAACCTCCCCTGGTGTAGAATGCTTTGGGTTACCACTGCGACCGGAGTCTGCTTTCTTCCCTGGTGAGCTGGATTGTGGCAGGCAACATCACTCCTTCCTTTGTGGAGGGCTTGGCCACGTCCACCCAGGTAGGACACTCTCTTAGCGCAATTTATTGTCTTACGAACTTTAATATTATTATTATCCTTACTAGTACATTATTAATAGCCTTAAATATCTAGCATTTTTGTAGCTCTTACTATATAGAATACTTTTTCATTTCATCCTCACAGTAGCCCTCTGCCGAGGTTGTGCTGTTATTATTCCTATTTCTCAGTGAGGTTAACGGAGGTTTAATGGGGTTAGTGGCTGGCTCGGGATCAGACACGATCAGACCCAGTCCACTTGAGTGCACAGCCTGCCCAGCCCCCTGGCAGAGTGGTTAAGAGTAGACGCTGGAGCCAGAGGGCCCAGGGTTCAATCTTGGTTCTGCACTTTGCTAGCACTGTGCCTTGAGCAGCTTGTTTGCTTCTCTGTTCTTGGTTTCTTCAGCTGTCAAAAGGGAATAATGATTGCACTGACACGCAAAGCTTCAGAACAGTGCTTAGCACATAGTCAGGGCTCACTGGATGTTGGGCGTTACTATTGTCATTATTATCATCAGCATTATTTTCATCATTATTACTACCTTTCAGTTGTGTTGAATTATGTCCCTGTTTTGTCACTTAAACTGGTAGTAACATTCTTGAAACCCCTGTCACAGTCTCATCTCCTTATACATGTTGTGATCCAGGTGAAGCCCACTCTGTGCTGCTACTGCACATGTCTTTGCCTACGTGATTCTCTTACCAGACATGCCTTCCCTTCCAATCTCTATGTAGAGCTTTCTGATACACCTACCTTCTCTGATCCTACCCTCCTTCCTCTGGCTTTCCATAGCACTTCACCCCTGATTCATTAGTCACCACTTCTCACTTCACATTTGGTTACTTGTATATTAGTCTTGTCTCCTCTAATAGATGAAAAACTTAGAGCAGAGCTCACGTCTGGCCCTCTTTCCTATTTCTCGTGCATACAGAAATTTCCCACTAAATATCGTTGAGTGAACAAACATCCTCTCTTACTAAAGTAGCCTTTTCAAAGGAATTTAACAGTTTTCAATGACCTATTCTATCCGAATTTATATCTGCAATAAGAATATAGATAGGTGTAAAAACTATTAATTTTAGAAACTATAAATATTCATTGATTGAGATATATAATAGAAAAGATGTTAGTTCATGTCATATCAGGATGTATTTTGTCTGTTTTAGCGAACTGCTCATTCTCCTCACCTTTGCCTGGTGTCATTGTAGGTCTGGTTTGCATGGACAGTCTTGAACATGGAATCTATCTTTGAAGAAGACTCTCAGCTCCGAAGAGTTGTTGAAGGGGAACTGGTTATAAACTCTACTTTTACCCCTGACCAAGCTCTGAAGGTACAAATAGCAGTTCTGCATTTGAGTGGGAAGACGTGGTTTATACTTTGATGCTGATAGGTTCACCTGTAGCTTTTGAACTCCCGTGTTTTCTTTTGTTATGAATATTTGGAAAGCACAGTAACCAAATCAGCACTGAAAACTATGTAATCGAAGTATATACTTCCTTTCCAAAGTTCATTTAACACTGAGAGTCACGACCTAATCATTGACGGCTATGTTGCATGTGTGTGGGGGTTGTCTTTGTTTTAAGGCTATTTCCAGTGTGTTTCACGTGTATTGGAATCACCTGGAGAGCTTGTTAAAAATCATATTCTTGGACCCCAGCTTCTGAGATTCTGTGTTTCTGAGTCTGAAGTGGGACCAGGAATTTATTTTTAAAAATTCCCTAGCTGACCCTTAGGTCACTAAAGTGTGAGAAAGACTGGAATAAAGCTTTACAATGAAAGATCTCTTTTAGGATTTCATTGTATAGACTTTGCTTAGGATATCATTGTTAAAATTCCTTTTAAACATCTAAATTTTCAAGATTGGTAAAATTTGACAGTAAAATTTACTTCTAGTTTTTATATAATCCTACTTTCTCGCATTGTAGTGTTTACATACAAAGGAATGTAAAGGCATGTTAAGGCACGGAAATGAGATTAGACTAGGTGACACAAGGCCCATTCCAATTCTGCGGTCTGTGAAATGTTTTGACAAAAGAAAAGCTACCCCATATATCTTGCTACTAAGGAGGTTAAAGTGTTAGCTAGCGAGTTGGTGAAGTAAGTCTTACAGAACTTTTTTTTTTTTTTTTACTGAATTGAAAAGTGTTCAGTATCTCATTTGGATCATTTAGAAAGAGCAGACTGTTTGTAATTGTGTTCATTTCATGGTTGCTCAAGCCTCTCTTTTGTAGAAAGCCCAGGCCCAGCTGAAGCTCCCCATCGTCCCATCTCTCCAGAGGCTGCTGATTTATCGTTGGGCTCACCAGGCTCTCGTCACACCTTCTGATCACCCTCTTCTGCCACTCATTTGGCAGAAATTCTTCCTCCTGTATCTGCATCGGCCAGGACCACAATATGGGTATGGTACTCAGTGGATTAAGTTTCTGTGAATCCATTCCTGCCTTTGCACTGCTCTGCTGCTCTGTGTTCTTTGTCTGTGGTGGATGAGTTAGAATCATCCTCTGGCTAGGAGTCTCCCTCCCTGTTTCACATTTATTACCCTAGACCTTTTTTGAGTTCAGGGTATCTTGTGGCTACTCCCATACCCAAAGTGGTGAAGATAACACCCTGGAATTTGGCAAGGTTTAGCATAGAACCTCTGGAGGTGCAAAAAGAGAGAAACTGCCCCAAACAGGCTGCTTGTGTGACTGTCATGGGCCTTGTTTGAAGGGACTGGTGATAGATAGTGCAGGTGTGGATAAAGGCCATGCTGTGTCTGGCAGCTCTTGGGCTATGCCTGAGAGCGTCCAATGTTTCCATGGATATGAAGAGACTCTGGCCAGCTGGAACTGTCCACCGTTACCGACTATTGATCTCTAGCTCCAGCTCAATTCCTACTCACCCTCACTCCCTTAAAACATATAGATGTTAACTTTTGTCACTTTTGTTTTCTACCAGATTGCAGATTGTTCAAGAACAGAGACTGTCTTTAATCTATTGGTGATAATAGCTTGAATTTTCATAGCATTTTTTAAAGACTGCTTTCATACATACTATCTAGTTGGAGCCTCATAATAACCGTTAAAGTAGACATAATACAAATTTAATGAGGTATATACACAGCGATAATAAATTGACTTGTTAATTGCGATTTTGGGTCATATAGGAAGAACACCTTGTGTTGATTTTGTCGTGATCTGTGCTTGTATTTTTAAAGTTTGCCCATAGATGGTTGTATTGGAAGAAGGTTTTTCCAAAGCCCTGCTCATATCAATTTGTTGAAAGAACTGAAGAGACGCCTGACTGAGGTGGCTGACTTCCACCACGCTGCCAGCAAGGCCCTCCGTGTTCCAGCAGAGGGCAGTGAAGGGTCACCAGGGAGCCAGGCTGGCACTTCTGGTTATCTGACTTCACCAGAACTGCACATGGAGCTTGTGAGGTGACACATGGTTATTTACCCATTTATGTTATTGTTTGCAGAACAGGGACTGTGCTGGAGCAGTTATTTGTGTTATAAACTGCTAGGTGTTATTCTCTTATTACATTGACTGTGGAAGGCAGTTCTGACTATATGCTTATGTCTTGTAATGTTTCTCTTTTATGTTCCTTTTGAGAAATGAATCAGCAGTTTGGATATACCTCTGTCGAGTACCTGGAATCTGAACGAAAGATCTTAAACCAGAGGGCTGATGTCCTCTTTTATGTAAAAACAGAAACAAACCCAAACAATTGGTTATAGCATGTAAACTGGGGGCCCCCAACCCCCAGGCTGTGGACCAGTACCGGTCTATGGCCTATTAGGAACCAGGCCATACTGCAGGAGGTGAGTGGCAGGCGAGCGAGTGAAGCTTCATCTGTATTTGCAGTCGCTCCCCAGTGCTAGCATCACCGCCTCAGCTACACCTCAGATCATTAGGCATCAGATTCTCATAAGAGCACTGGTCCCTGGTGCCACCAAGGTTGGGGACTGCTGAATTATAAACAACTAGCAAAGCCTGCTAAAATAGTTCTCTACAGGGAGTAAACTACTAAGGCACAGTTCTTTAAGTGGGGGTTTATAGACTCTAGGGGATTCCAGGATCCTCCTGGGGTTGGGTAGGATCTAGTAATTTCTCAAAACTGCTTCTAAAATCAGGCACAATATTGGCATCTCCAAAAGACTGAGAACTCTGAAGTAAGTTTCGGGCCCTTTCACACTCTTCTTTGACCTTTCCTTTATAAGCTTGCCATAAACCAGATATTAGGCTCATAAATTAAGACTTAATAAAGTTGGCTCTTTATAATTAAGCTTGAATACAAAATATCTTGGTGATGACACCCAGTGGTTTGAGCCAGCACTGAGGCTTCAGGTTTGACCTCTGAGCCCGTAGGGCTGTCTTTCAACCTCTAGAATGATTTCTCCCCTTGCTTTGCTTGCTCAAAGGAGAACTTATTTTTAACCAGGCTTAATCAGTGAGAAGGCTTTATCTTTGAACATTTAGATCAGCCAAGAAAGGCTTTGATGTTCCTTTCTGCCTGTTTTAAATCTCCCTTCCCCTGGCATGTTGGTAAAGTAGCCATCTAATCAAATCAGAAGCTGGAAGAGAGATCGGAACCAGCTTCTTCCCTTTCAGGGCCTCACAGCCCTGTCCCTGTCTCCTTTCCTACACCAACCACCCTGGAGGTAAAGGAGGTCGTTTTCCAGTTCACTGAGCAAAGCCGAACCACACTGCCTCCACCCGGTCCCTCACCCAGTCATTTGTGTGCTGGTACCTGGTACCTCTACTACCTGATGCTGCAAACAGCTGCTTAAAATACCAGTGATTTTAGCCAACTGGACTGTGTTTTTTGTAAAAAAACAAAAACATCATACAAAAATTTTTAAAGTTTTTACTGGAAAATTGAGATTTTTTTTAGCCTAGGTTTGTTCTGTTGCTTTTTAAAGGGAATAGGCTGCACACCTGCTGTGTGAGTTCTGTTCCTGACTCCTTGAGGCAGGAGATCTGTCATTGAGCCTAAAGCTGGCAGGTTCTTCTAGTGCATAAGTTGAAATGGCTTTTAATGTTTTCTTTGAAAGACAGAAAAATGTGTATTTGAATGTTACTTAAACTTTTCAAAGCCCTAAGGCTCACTGTGACTAGATTGCTGAGGAAAGAACAGCTCCAAATTCATTTCCTAGGTCTGTGTTAAAATTACCTTCCCCTCTGTTTACTATATTGAATTCTGCTTTAATAATAGAGTTCACAGAGCCCTTTCTTCACACCTTTTGTTCTAGCAATATATGAATCATATTTTAATTATTTGTGACCTGTCTTTCTCCCCTGCTGGCCCATGAGCTTCTCAGGAGGGTGGTGGCTGTTGGAAATATTTTCTGTATTATGTGTTTCCTATATTTTCATGTAGTAGCACCAGTGTTCCTGGAGATGTAAGAATCTTCATTTGCCTGCATATCTTTTTGTTTTATACAATTCTGTTTTTTTCTTTTAGGCTCTTCAATGTATATATATTATGGCTAGAAGATGAGAATTTTCAAAAAGGAGATACCTATATCCCTTCTCTACCAAAGCATTATGACATACACAGGCTAGCCAAAGTGATGCAGAATCAGCAGGTGAAACTATGGCAATATCTCTTTTAGCTTACCTGACCGTAATTTGAATTGATCGCATTTGTAATCTAATGGTAAAACCACTTACCGATATGGAAATGGGCTTGCTTGGATGGTCATTGCTTTTGTGGATTTTGTCAGTACATAAGAGATCATATTGAAGGGATAGTACCTTTTGAATCTCCAGCACCACTGTGGCCTCACCTGAAGGCTTGAAACTCAGTTTTAGGGCTCTCTACAACCTCTTAAACAGTCTTCCTCTTTTTATATTCTTTCTTAAATTGTTAGAAGCTGAACACTTCTAAGCAGTCATCTCTACTCCCATAAAAAGTACGGTGTAAGAATTTATTAGCATCTATATATTATATAGAAAGTTAATTGCGTGGAGTAGATAAGGAGCTCACCTTTGTTTGGCTTTGGAGGTGACTTACAAAAAACTGAGATGTAGGTGTCACAGTTTTAGTTGCCCTTCTGGAGATACTCAATTCTAGTCTTTACGTACTCTAAGCTATCCTCTCCCTGACATGCAGAGATGTCTGTGGTCCATTTTTAGACCAAAACTTCTAAATTTTCTCTAAGCTTCTGTAGCCCTGTGTGTGTGTGTGTGTGTGTGTGTGTGTGTGTGTGTGTGTGTGTGTTGTGAATGTACATCTCTCCTATTCCAGTTCCTTTTTCTAGAGGCTGAACTGTACTGGGCATGACCCCAACATGAGGGTGGGATATAGGAACCTTTCATACTTGAGAAACTTTAATTCGGATCTTTAAACCTACTTGTTTCCACATTATATGTAGTATTTCATCTCCAGTAGGTATCTCTGATTTTCTTCTGTTTTCTTTGTTTTTCCTTCCTCTGTTCTCTTCTTTTCTTCTCTTCCTTCCATGAGTATTTATTGAATGCCTCTAAGGTGTCAGATGTTATTATTAATTATATACCAAAAATACCAAAAGGAATGTGACAAAGTTCCTGCCTTCATGAGGGTTACTATCAGATGGGGGGGGGGGGCTACACAATTATTACTTCTGGTGATAGATATAGGAGTAGACTGTGGGAATATAGAGGAACAACACTTGATTCATACTGGGGCTGGAGTGGCAAACTTTGAGCTAAGCCATGAAGGACAAATAGGCATTGGTCAGGTTGAAAGGAAAGGCATGGTGATGGGAAGTAGCAGAGAGGGTGTTACCAGCAAGAAGACCAGTATGTACAAGACACGGCAGGTGAGGGAGCATGGCGTGTTCTAAAAGGTGCAGGTTGGGGTGTAGTTGCTGTGGAGGACACATGAAACCAAAGAGGTAAATAAAGGTTAAACCTCTAAGGGCCATATATAGCTTTCTAAAAGAAATTTGGATTTTATTTTGAAGTCTTTTTGGAGAGCTATTGAAGTAGCAGTTGTGATTAAATAAATGGGTGAATTAAAAATATATTGAGGAAGAATCAGAATCAGTAGGATTTTTAGATACACAATAAGATTGATTAGATACACAAGAATCCTCAAATTGCCAGCTTGGGCAGTTAGAGATGCTGTTAACAAAGATAGGAAATACTGGGAGAGAAGTGTCAAGGGGCTTCAAAGAGAACCCTCTATCAAAGAGTTGGTGGGAAGGGGATATTCAGGTCTAGAATTCAGGAATGAAGCAGTCTAGGAAGTGAGGGTTTAATGGTAATGAAGTATTTAGATTAAGAAGATGGAAACCTGAGAAATAACAGTTGTACAGAGAAGTCAGAGTATAGGGCCAGAGAAATAGGAAAAATAAATAAGCGATCACTGTGTTCTGAAATCCTTTGAATACAGTTCCATTCTCATCTCTTCTTTGTACTCCACATACCACAGCATTACCCAACGTTTTGCACAGAATAGGTACTTGGTCAATGTTTTAAAAATTAATCATTGCTTTCTTGGTTGTTTCTCTTGGCTCCCCAGCATCTACAGAATTAATTACTTGCTTTTTTTTAAGTCTCTGCTTGCCATTTGATTTTAAAGCTTATATTTTCGATCTGTAATTCAAGCTCAGAGTTATGTTTTTGTCATTTCTGAGACATCTCTGCTTACCCATCATTAATTCTCATTGCTCTTCTCTAATTGTTAGCCTCTTTCAATACATAGTAGGAGTGTCTTGTATAGCACCTTGAACAGTTTGGTGTATCTAGGATTTAAGCTTGTGGTCAGGATGACTTTGTAGTTCCTCCTCTGAGTTTGGAATGCCTTATGCCATGGTTTTGAAATAATGATTTAGGACTTCATAGCAGTGTGCTAACTGAGAAGCCAGGGACATTTTTTGGTTTAGAGGAATTCTTTAGAACACTTAAAATCAGAAAAAAAGAAAATTGTGGTGCACAAAACCATAGTGTATATCTGATCCTCTGCTATTACTGTTCGAAGTAGTTTTTAGTGTTCATTGACAGTTGATGTTTTTTTCATTCAAGTCAGTCCACCATTCTGATATGTAGTGATCACCAAAGTGAACTATGTAGTTAGAATATGCAGGAGAGTTCACTGGAGTATGGACAGCAAATAATGGAAATTCTATTTTTTTTCACTTTATTTACTTATTTCACCTTTTACCATGAAAAAATTCAGTCATAGAGAAAATAGAATAGTATAATGGACATTGTCCCCCTCCCCGCATGTATCATGTGTCTAATTTCAACTCTAGTCCATCCATGCCCTCTACCATGTTATCTTGGAGCTAATCCTAGAGAGCATTTGCTACATAACGAGTTTAAAAGATGAGGATTAAAAAAGTAATAACCCAGTAGCGTTTACATCTGAAAAACATTAACAATAGTTATTAATATCTAACATCTAGTTATTATTCAAATTTCCAGCTGTCTCATACTGGCATAAAAGTTTTGTTTTTGTTTATTTTTGCAGTTTGAATTAGGATCCGCATTTCGTGATTGGTTGATAGCTCTTATAAATCTGTTTAATCTATAGGTCTTTCCCTTATCCTTTTTTTTCTTTAGATTTATTTGTTGAAGATACTGGTAGTTTGTCCATAGAGTTTCCCTAAAGTCTAGATTTTGTTGGCCGTATCTTTGTGGTATAGTTTAATATGTTTTTCTGTCCCCTGTATTTTCTGTAAATTGTTTTGAAACCTAGCGCTTGATCTAATCTAGATACAATTATTTTCAGTTATTTTTATTTATTTTTTTATCTCTTAAAAATTTTTGTTATTTGCCTATGTCTTATAAATTTTTTAGCTCAGTAGTATGTGTATATTTATAAATATACATTTAGCAGGGTTGCTAAAATTATTTTCTCTGATCATGGCACACATGAGACTCCTGCTAAGATTGTTAGTGTATGCATTTTAAACATAATTCATCGTAATGCTGGAGAACTTGAAATGGACCACCTTGTGTCGAAACTTACTGGTTCACTTTATTGTTAAATATATAGTTATATATTCGAATTATGATGCATCTCTGAAAGTTAAAAGTCCTGTGATTTTGTTCTAGGATCTTTGGATGGAGTATTTAAACATGGAACGCATACATTACGAGTTTCAGGAGACCATTGGTCTGTGGATGCAGGCCAAGCTCGAGTCCCATTCCACACCCTGCAGTTTGTCATTGCAGCTGGACTTTACTGATCCTTTATTGGGTGAGTCATACATGAACATCAGCCCCGTTGATTGATTGATTGAATGAATGAATGAATGAATGAATGAATCAGAACCACTGAGGGTTAAGCTGTACACAGTATATTCTTTCAGTATGAATTGCTTTTTTAGGAGTTCGTAGTTAACTTGTCCACCACTTAGGGTTAGGTTAGGCTGTGAGTGAGAGAAATCTCCAAAGTAATAATGGCTTACGTAAGATATTTATATTTTCTCATATAAAAGGAGTCTGGAGGCAGGCATTTCAGAGCAGTAGCTTCATTACCCGCAAGACTTCAAGGACCCCTGCTCCTCCTATCTTGCTGCCCCACTGTTCTCACATGTGACATCCACTTTTGGTCTGAGGTGGCCGCTTAAGCTTATGTGGTCCCACTTACGTTTCATTCAGCAGGAAGGGGAATCTCCCTTTTTTAAGGACTCTTTCAAGAAGCTACTCACAGACTTTGCAGTTACAACTCACTGGCCCAAACTGAGACACATGGTTCTATCTGAAAAGAAGTGTGGAAAGGACTAAATACATTCACAGTTCATTTTCTCCATGAGGCTTTAAAAAGACATCTTAATTGACTTGCACTGTGGAAAGTGCAACTTTAAATTTTATTATTTTGGATTTGCAGTTTTAAAATTCAGAAGTCCGTTTTTTCTTTTATAAACTCTTTTTCTCTATATCTGGAACTCTTACCATACAAATGGATCATATTCTCAAAGTATGGTTGGTTTTTCTCACAGTGTATTTTTCTAGAGAAACAATTTCATAAATTATCAATTAGTTTTCTATGCCAGCCCACAAAAATTCATTTACCCTGGAAAGTTGATGACATATATATTACAACAAAAAATAACAGAAAACAATATTTGGGACCACTTACTAGTTCATATTACTGAATGTATTATTAAAATATAGGACACATAAAATTGTAAATATAATTGTTGAACTTATAATATGTAGTATAATAGAGCACTGAAATTATTCAGAGAAAGGCAAGAATACCTTCTTGCTCTAGCACTGCTACTAACCAACTAGTTAGCTGTGTGATCAGAGAAAAATAGGAGCTTTTCTTGGCTTTAGTTCACTCATCTGTAATATGAAGATGCTAGGCAGTCTCATCTAAGGCTTTCCCCTCCAACATCTTGCTTTCCACTTTTTCCTCTGAAATAATATAGTTTCCCCCCCCCTCAATTATAAAAGTTATATGTGCTCATTGAAAAAAATTTAAACAATATAGAAAGGCTTGAGCCTTTGGTTTGTTCCAGGCACTGTCCCAGTACTTTGTATGTATTAACTTAGTCTTCCCTCCAAGGCGTAAGGTGGTGAGGTAACTTGCCCAAGTCACAGAGCCGGTAAGCAGTAGAGCCACTTGGCTCCAGAGACCCTGCTCGTTGTCACTTATTATCCTGTCTCTTGTTTCTGGTGATCAGTACAGGTTGCAATTCTAAGTGAAATTAAGACCTAGGTTTTTAAATAACAAGTTTCGGGTTTTTCTCAGATGAGCAGGTTAGATGATGACATCAAATGATGGAACTTGTGATTGTAGGAAAATTTTAGGTTATTGCACACTTATGATACCAACTTCTTTTTCTTAAATTTGTTTTGTTAGCTTTATAATTGTTGTCATCCGTGGTCTAGAGTGCTGATTACAGTTACATAGACTCTGAATTAAAATTTTTATGTCTTTTATTTTACATTTAAAATCTTATCCTGGATTTTCCTTTCATGATGATAAGTGGTATTGAGTTTGAAAAAGAGCCTCCACTTTTCCCTTAGACTCATGACCTAAAATGTTGCTTTAAAGAAACCCAGACATAGTCAGGAGTCTTATCCAGTGATAAATATCCTACTTTGTAACATTCTGTGCCAAGAGTGGTAGTTCTAGTGGAAAAACCCCAGCTGTAAGGGACGATCTTGTACTTGACCTGCTTGGAATGTTAAATTCCATCTGAGGTACGAACAATACAAGTCTTTTTATGCCAAATGAAGTCATGGCTAGTAAATCTTTACTTTTAACAAGAATAGAAAATTGAATGTTACATCTGGAATGAAGTCAGAAATTCAGAATAGTTCCTTAAGTACTTGTTGACTTGACTTATGACTTGACATTTTCTTGACCTTTCTTGTACCCTGTTATCTTACTGTCTAAAAGAATCAGGTATGTGGCAGCTTTTCTTCATGTTCTTCATTCCCTACCTGCTGTGTGGTATGTGTATAGCGCAGTAAAGAGAGAGGGATGGAAGACAGGAATTTATTTCTACAGCTCTGTAGTAACTGTAGAAATATAAACATTTAACTTGGATTGACCAGTATTAGACCATGTGCAATCTAGTGCAAAGTTGGATGGTACGGATTTACCTTTATTTTTCTTATATGACACCTGATTTTTTATTTGGACTCCATAAATCATTTATTGAGTTAATGAATAAGTAAATGAATGAACGAATGAATGATTATATGACTGTATAAACATAGGTTCTATAAGAGTTTGTGCTCATGTCTTTATTCATTTTAATTCTACTACTCTCAGCCTTCCTGTTTAAACCTTGGCCTAATTTAAGATTTTTCACTCAGCTATATTCCATAATGCTCATTCCTTTTTCTCCTATTCCTATAAAGTTTATTTGGGTGATTGCATTTAACCCTTAACAGGGCTACCTGCCATAATCCTCCAGTCCCTTGTTTGGTTTTAGCTACCATCTTTCTCAAGCTTGCTTAGAGTTGTTCACTAGATCCCCTTTGTACTGGTATAAGTCCAAACACCTTAGTGCATCATACAAAGCTATCTGGGGTAGTAATTTAAGATTGTGAGCTTTAATTTGTCAACTATCATTAAGACTTTTTGAGGGTAGGAATTTTATTTGATCCTACTTCATGTTCCTGATCTCCCAGCTCCTATAGAATGTTCTTAGGCCTGTGGGTGCTCCTTCAAAACTCACAAGTCATAAAGGGTAATGATTTTATTCATTTAGGCCTATTCCATAGGTCTACAACATTCTTTGTGAAGGTAACAGGCCTGGGCTTTGTGCATACTTAGTACATTACTACCTAGTAGTAGCCATTACTCAAGTAGCCTTTATTTTCTTTCAGCTAAAGAGAGGATTTTAAGTAACTTGAGAAAGCACGAGGCTCCCCAACCTCCCCTTGTTCTGCACCCAGTGAAGCCTCCTGTGCCAATTATTTCCTCTGCTGTGCTCCTGAGTCAGAAGGACACCACCCACCTGGTACGCACAGACCTGAATCTGTTGCTACAACAGGCCAGGTAAGATCATGAGACCTCCAAGATCATGCTTCAGTGCTTGCTCTCTTGACAGCCTGGGTGATTTAGTACCTGGAAGGTCTTCAGCATCAGCATTCTCACCAAGAAAATAATTTGGCCCAGACGGTTAGTTTAGGTAACCAAGTTGTAACAAGTGTTTTAATTTCACTTTGAAATCTTGTGGTACTTTCATGGACTATAAATTTTACATGTTTCCTGTGGTGGCATTTGTGAGTGTCAGCAGTGCCCCCTAAGTGTTTCTCATGAGGAGACCTTCTGAAAATAGAGGGTTGTGTTTAAAGAGTGCAAAATGAGGTTTACTTATTTTTGTCACTGCCTTTGTTCTCTCACTTGCCATATTCTTTTAAAAATGGCACAGGCACTTGATCCAAGTGCAGGAAAGTGATTTTATGTTCTGAGTTCACAAGCAATAGATACAGAATGATCAACTGTTTAAGGTTTTGATTCTAGCTCGCCATCTTGTGAGAAGAAGGAGGATGTGTGGAGTAAGTCTGTTTTATAATGTAATAGAGTCTTATCTTTGCAAGTCTCATGGGAATCAGTTTCTTATTGGCCTTTTTTTCCTTGGCTCTTTTGGTCTTGGCATTTATTGTGTGCGTATGTTGTGTATGCACACAACAAACATACATACACATGCACATGCTCACCTGTATGTCAGTATAATAATAACTACAATTAGAACAGTATTGATACCCATGTAAACAATTAGCTTTCTCCATTTTTTAACAACTCAGTTTGAGTTGCTGATACCTAAGAAATCAATGGTACTTACATTAACTAGTTAAATTAGGATAATTGATTAGGATGGAATTCTCATTTGTTCTTGTATATTTAAGGATCCATTTATTTAGCTTATAAAAAAGTTTTTTATTGACTTTATTCGGGTGACATTGGTTAATAAAATTATATAGATGTCAAGTGTACAATTCTTTACTACATTATCTGTATATTGCATTGTGTGTTTACCACCCAAAGTCAAATCTCCTTCCGTCACCATATATTTGACCCCCTTTACCCTTATCTACCTCCCTGCCAATACCCTTTTCCTATGGTAACCACTAAGCTATTGTCTGTATTTAGAGGTTTTGTTTGTTTATATTTCACATATAAGTGAAATCGTACTCTTCTCAGTCCTTCCCATCTGACTTCTTTTGCTTAGCTTCATTATATCAGGATCCATCTGTGTTGTCGCAAATGGCAGTATTTCATCTCTTCTTATGGCTGAGTAATATTCTCTTGTATATATGAACCACATTTCTTTATCTAGTCAGCTATCGAAGGACACTTCAGTTGTTTCCATGTGTTGGCCGCTGTGAATAATGCTGCAGTGAACATCAGGGTGCATATATCTTTACAGATTGACATTTTCAAATTTTTGGGGTAGATAGCCAGAAGAGGGATTGCTGGGTTATATGGTAATTCTTACTTTTTGTAGGACCCTCCATACCGTTTTCTATAGTGGCTGTACCAATTTGCAGTCCCACCATCAATGTGTTAGGGTTCCTTTTTCTTCGCATCCTCTCCAGCATTTGTTATTACTTGTCTTGTTGATCATAGCTATTCTTACAGGTATGAGGTGGTATCTTATTGTGGTTTTGATTTGCATTTCCCTAATACCTAATGAAGTTGAGCATATTTTCATATATCTGTTGGCCATATGTATGTCTTCTTGGGAGAAGTGTCTGTTAGGTCCACTGTCCTTTTTTAATTGGATTGTTTGTTTTTTTGTTGTTGAGTTGTATGAGTTCTTTATATATAATTTTCAATATTTGCCCCTTATTGGAAGTGGTGTTTGCAAATATCTTCTCTTATTCAGTTGTTTGCCTCTTTGTTTTGTTGATGGTTTCCTTTGCTGTGCAGAAGCTTTTTAGTTTGATATAGTCCCATTCATTTAAAAACCACTGTTGATATAACTCAGATTCTAAATGGAGCTTTATTTCTAGCTAAAAAAGTTGTCCCACTTTTCCTTCTTTACTTTCTGGTTAGCCTGACTGCCAAGGAGAGGATTCGGGTAAGTCTTGGCACACACACCTTTGGTCTTATTGTGGAATACTTGTGTCTGTCTTGCTGTGCTCTAATGCAGGCTGGGGCTAACTGGAAACCTTTTTCACTTATCATGAAACCTTGTCTAAGACTTTCTTTTACTTCCTGATGATATTTTTCAGAACTGCTGCTCTTCGGGAATCTCAGCAGGTTGCCCTGGATAGTGAGCTGTTGGACACGATGCCCAAACAGTATGTTAACCGAGAAGAACAGGCCACACTGCATTTGGAGTGTAGAGGCAGTAGTGGTAAGAAATGCCAAGGAGCAGCAGTTATAACAGTTCAGGTAAGATTGTTTAACTTTCTTCATAATTCACAATTTTAATTGAATCCCTAATGATTGGCATATCATTGAGAAAGACTGAAAGAAGTATGTAGCAGATGATCCATGTCCCAAAACATTTAATAGTTTTTGGTGGGAGTGAAGAGACACAGAGCTAATCACATATTTCCATAAGTGCTGATGGAATGGAAATTCAAAGAAAGATTCTTAGAAAGAGGGTCTTAAACCAATCTTTAAAGGTTTTGATAATGATAATTTGAATACAGTTAGGAGGAATGTGGGAATGGTGTGACCGTGACTTCATCTAGGGGTCAGTGGCTAGATCAGTCTTTTTCAAGTTGTTTTTGGAAGTGGTGGTAGGAATCCACATTGGAAAGGATAATCACTTGGAAGCTTGGTCATGTGCTCGGCCTGTGGGGAGCCACTGAAAACATATGTGGGAGGGACCTGCGGAAAGCAGATCAGTTGAGTGGAGCCTGCCAGCAGGCAAAAGAAGAGATGTGCAGCAATGTGATTAAATATTCAACTGTCTCTAGAGTCACATCTTTGAGTTGGAAAAATAGAGTTAAGTTGGAACTGTGACTTTGTAAGGACTTCAGAATGGAAGTTTAGCCTTGGCCACTGTGTCATAGTGCTTACTTTATGCGAGGCACTTTTAAACACTTTACAGAACTTAATTTATCCTCACTACAACCCTATGTGGTGGGAATTTTTATTATCTGCATTTTTCAGGTGAAGAACTAGAGGCATAGAGAGGTTAAGTTACATACCCAAGATGACACAGCCAGTGAGTGGCAAAACCGGGAAGACCCAGGCAGTCTGCCTACAGAGCACATGCCTCTTGTCATGGCATCTCATTCTTTCTACATGTGAATTCAGGATTCCCTGAGCTGGGAAAGAAATGCTTGGAGATAGGCGCTGCCTGCTCCCTGACTACATTTGCACAAAAATAGATCCTCTTTTTTGTTAACTTTTAGAAGGTGGGGAAAATTAATTTTACTGACTCTTGGTTGTCTTTCAAACATTTCTCTTCCTTTTGTGCCAATCCATGCTTCAACAATTCTAAAGTATTCTCTATCAATCTCCTTGGCAGACTTTCTCTAAAATATCTTCTTAGAGATAACATTTACATTTGTATTTTTCATTACCTTTCAAATATATTTCTGATAAAATAACATATTTGTTTGCATACGAAGTTAGGAAATTTGATCCAGAATGTGATCAGTGATTAGAGAATTCTTGGATTTTATCAATTTTTAAAATCAACTTCATGGGAAATGACTTTATATTTTAAATATACATGTTAAAATTAAAATGCAAAAGTATATTTTAATATAATTTTAATGGTTCATTTATGAAAATTTCAGATTATATGATGAAAATATTTTATTGCTTACTGGAATTTTTCTGGGTGGGAAAGCCCTGGAAATGTCCAGCCATCTGCAAGTGTTTGAACTATGTATAGCTTGTTTGGGGTCTACAAAAGCCAAACATATTTTATGAGAATTGAGACATGCTTCTCCGGTGGTTGCCTCTCCTAATAGAAGCCTCTAATGATTCAGTGATAATCTCTGAGGAAATGGGGTGATTTATAATAGGGTTCCTTGTGTTGTACTTTGATATTGTGGGCACGTTTGCTGGACTCAGAACTGATTTATTGTCATGTGAAAAATGTGTTCATTCCTAGAAACGAAAGATGGAAAAGACCCACTGAGGGCTTCACATTATTGTAAAAACTCATGGAAGTACGTGCTGTGTCCAATTTTTAAATTTCTTTGTCTACTTAAAGTGACTCAGGTGGAGGGACTTCCCCATGCTGCTTTGTTATATTATCTACAACTTCTTGTAATTATGAGCTGGTAGTCTATTCAGTCTCTCTCACCCCCTGTTCTAGTAAGAACAGAAAATTTTCAACAGTGGTGAGAACAAAAATATGTAGACTAGGAAGTAATGGTAATTTTGGGTTGTTTTTAGTGAGAATGTCTAAACTTTCTTATACTAGTTGGTTTTCTTTTATTCTTCAGCATTAGTAGTTTCTATGATGTTGGGTGGCAGTTTTAAAGTTCAAGTTACAAAGTGGTTTCGGTCTTGTCTCTTTACATGTTCTGGTCAAGCAAACCTCTGTTTTTTCTCTCTTGTCCTTTGTGTTTCCACTTCCCTGTATTCTCACTGTCTTCCTTCTTTCTCTCAGATTCTTTCTTCTTTTGTTTGGCTGCTCCTCTCCAGGCCAGCCAAGGGCTGGACCCTCAGAGACCCAGTCTAATTATAATTGGTAACATATTGGGCAAAATAGCTGACTGCACATACTCCTAATCACGTTTTAGGCTATTAAATATTGGTTCATCATATGAAAATTTTGAGATTTAATATTTGTATTGATGCAGTATGTAGTTTGATGGAAGTAATTTAATTTTTTACTTTTCATATCTCCAATAGCAGAAATTAATTATTGTTAACATATATTTTTGGAGAGGCACTTTCATGGCTCTTGATTCATACTAATGGCTTATTTTTTCTTTAAAATAAGTTTTGTAAAGATTTTTTTTTTACCACGACAGTGGTGCATTTTATAGAAGAAAATTATCATTACGATCGTAAAAAGTAGGTGCTCAGTGTACTGTTAGCTGTGCTGTGTAAAGCAAAACAAATAGGAACTTTTGATTTGGAATTTATGATAATAATCTTAGCAGGGACATAAGGGCCTTCGTTAAATAAGTTTGTGAATTAAGTGTTTACATTATTTACAAACAAAAGCTATCTGTGATCATTGCAGTGGTGGCTGAAGACTGGGTTTTGACAGGTACATATAAAGGAAAATGTAAACTCTACTGTTAACCCATGTGATTGTGAAAAATCATTTAAGGAAAATGTGGGATTTAAAACTCCTGCCTTCTAAATGTTCTGGTTTTTTAGTGTTCTCTGCCATGCCTGCAGGATAGGTCTGAGTTCTCTAGTCTGCTTTAAAGGCCTCTCCAGGACAGGGCCCCCTGTTCCCCAGTCTGGTGGTACTATACTCTTCAGCCCCGTAGCTGTCTATCCTCCCATCCCCCACATCTACCACATCGGTTCTGTCTTTGTGTTGCAGCTGGGACTAGGATATTCTCTGGCCCCTAACACATCCAAAAAAGGACATTAAAAATACACAAACAAAGCCACTAATAGGTCACTGTCAATTAATTAAAGGAATATTAACCTTCTCAAGTAGGAAAGATAAAGAGAGGATAGTCTTTTAAATTGACATAAATTTAGTTTTTTTTTTTTTTTGAAAAGCCCAACAAAATCTCATTTTTCACAGCTGTACTAAGAAACAATAAAATTTTTTCCAAACACCATCTTTCAGGCACCACTGAGTTGATCAATGGTTCTTTTCCTAGGCATGCAACTGAATTGGGGACTTCTTATATTTTATATTGCTGTTTGCTTTATAAGTATATGCTTTTTCTTTTTTCAAAACTGCAAATGTTTTATTAACATCATCTGTACCCTTCTTTTTTTATGCTGGGCACACATGAGATAATGCAGCCCGAGTGTTTTGAGTCAAATCATATGTGCTGTTGGTTCGGGTGGACAGAGGGGTGAAGCTCTGAGGAGGGATGATCAACAGAGGGGGGCTTGATGTGCTTTAGAAAAGGCCTCGGTGGTGGAAGCTGAGTGTATTTTTGATGAAGACTGGGGTGTTGAAACGTAAGTGACAGAGCATATCCTACAAAAGACTTTGAACCAATGATAAACTAATTCAAGTTTGATTCTTTAGGAAAAACCTGAGATTCCGGAATACTTTTTGACAATTTTTCCTATCTCTGTCAGGTTCAACTGAGAGTTTTGAGTTATAATATTAATGTAATAATGTTGTTTTCATCATATGCCTGGTATATATAAGAAAATATCTGCTCTAGAACCATGTAGAGGCAAAATAATCTGTTGACCACTTTAATTTTTGTTAGTTTGAAGGTATGCATAAGAACGAAGCAATAAGCCAACAGCTTCATATTTTACGAAAAGAAGTGAAGCAGTTGCAAGCAGAAGCTTCTAAACCACCACCACTTAACATTGTGGAAGCCGCTGTGCATGCAGAAAACTTGATTACGTAAGTTTTGAGGACATTATACTTTAAAATACTCCTGTTGATAGTAATCATACCACCCTCCCAAAAACACTAATTAAATTAGTACAGAGAGTGGAAAATTGGCTTTTGGGCCAAATCTGCCTTGCCACCTATTTTTATAAATAAAGTTTTATTGGAACACAGCTATGCCCATTTATTAACGTCTATGGCTTTTATGCTGCAATGGCAGAATTGAGTAGTTGTAATAATTTATGGCCCATAAAGCATAAATATTCATTATCTGGCCCTTTATAGAATAAGTTTGCAGGTTCCTGAATTACTAGATGATATAGTACATTGAAATTTAATCATGGAGAGATTTAATGCTTAAGTTTTATATCAAAGTCACATTTACCTAGGAAGTCATCATTGTCAACTGAGATAATTGAGCACAGTTTGCAGTGGACTTGCTCATGAGAATTAGGGTTCTCAAGTATAGTTGTCAACTTGCATTTGGCCACTGTGATTTTCTCTTGGAACTCCTAGCTTACTCTAACCATCCTCTTTCTTCCCAAAACCACCAGGGCATGACTTGGGGGAGGGGAGGTTGACTCTGCCTTTCACTTTAAGATGATTCCACATTCTAGTACCAGCAGCTAATCCCCCAGTAGATTGAGATGGTGGCATGGAGGGGGACATGAAACCTTCTATGGGTTGAACTGGAGGGCCTGGAAGGGAGGAGCAGATAAGGTGAACAAGAGGTTAATGTTTTGTTTACTAGTAAAGGAACTCAAAAAAGTGTCAAAATTAGAAGAGATTCCTTTATGATCTTATTCTATACAAAAATCTTTATCTTCAACCTAAGTCACTGTTTTGGATTTTAAACTTTAGAGAAGTCAAGGTTCTTTTTTAAGAATATATATTATATAAGGAATACATGAAGTAAATAATAAATTGTGAATTACATATGAAATGTAAAAAATTTTGATAAGGGTGAGAATGTTAATTAGCTCTTAAAACACAGCTGACTTTTTTACCCTATGATGGCACAAAGTCATTTTTATGTATTGAAAATAAGATGTTGGGTCAAGCTGGAAAAAAACCGTGAAATATTTCTAAAGTGACATTTGTATGGGACCCTGAGGACTCTTAAGAATATTGCCTGAAAATTGTAGAGTATCAAAGAACTACTTGTTGGTCTGGATTCTTGTCCTGTAAACCAATAGTCTTAACCTGCATTTTCCCTCAGGGCCTTAGTGAATACCTACAAGTTGCAGCCTACTCCTGGGGTTCAGAAGGTTGGCATTAGCCTCTTCTTTACTGTTGTGGATTACGTCAGGGATGAGACCCAGCATCATCCTCCCACAAGGCAGTTCTTTACTTCATGCATTGAGATTTTGGGGCAGGTAAGGTTATTCTGTGTTGTTAGCCTTTTTCTAACATAATGAGTCCTCACAGTATCTTCATTAGATGTAGTCAGGGTTGAACTTCAGACTTGTAGGTTCAGAGTCTGACCTGAGTCAGAAGTAAGTCCCTTTGAATTGTTGGCTTCTCAAGATGTCATTAGGATTGTTGGTATAGAATTTGCTTCTCATACAAGACATAATAAATTATTCATGTTTGAAAGCCTCTGGGGAGACATCAGATTCTATCATATGTTGGTGTTACCAATAACATCTCCAAAGCTCTTTATTGTTTATAAAATGCTTTCTGATTCATTATTTTATTTATTTAGCCCTCACAGTGACTCTCTGTGATTGATGTCATTCTCATCTTAAAGATGAGAAAACTGGGGTCTAAAAGGTTAAGTGACTTGCCTAAAGATTACAGCTGGTGAGTGCTGGAACTGAGACTGGGCCTCTGTCCTCTGACTCGATGTTCAGTGCTCCACCTCCCGCTGCTGCCTCCTGGTTGCTATTCTCAGTCTCCGTTTATTTATTTGACTTACTGTTAAAATATGGCTTTTAACAAGAGCAAGGGCAATGTATCCATGCAGATTTATGAAATATGTCATAAAAGAAAGGACAGCCACCTGTTGGAAAATATGTCAACACTAGTTAACTATGTATTCTCACCCAAATTCAGTTGATTAAGTACTTATTTATTGGGTATTTTTTAAGGAGCTGATCCTGAGCAGATATTAAAATAGATTTTTTAAAATAGCGTTTTCCTGATTATAAAAATCGATTTGTTCTTATTATAAGCAATACAGAGAGTATTGAAAGTATAAAGAAGAAAACTTCCTCAGGATCCTAACTACCTGGAGATACTGGTTATAGAGCTAACATTTCATTATAGTTTATTTCACATATATATATGTGTATATGTGAAAATAATATATTATCGCTACATCTATCTAGGTAAATAGATGGATAGATAGGTAAACACTCAAGTGGGCACACATCTTGTACCTGCTTTTTTCATTCAAACACATCTTTTAGACATTATTCCATATTCTTACAGACCTATATCATGGTACTTAATATGTGGTGGTCCGTGGTACAGATATTGTAATGTATCAAGACAGTGCCCTTTGAATGGATATCTAAGTAGTTTGTTTTGCTACAGAAGCTTGAGATAGCTTATGTGTCTTTGAACTTGGTGGTCTTTTTTTTCTAGGACAATTTCTTAGAAGTATGATTGCAATGTCGAAGGGACTAGCATTTGATGTATATTGTCACACACTCTTCCTGGGAAGTTTGTACTTATTTACATTGTCATTGCAGAGTTTGAGTTTATTATTCTCCATATTATAACCTACAGTAGGGATGATTGGTTCCTTTTCAGTCTTGCTAATCTAATAGGGGAAGTGATACTTTATTATTATTATTTTATTTTATTATTTTATTTATTTTATTATTATATTTCTTTAAGTATTTGTTAAGTTGCATGACTTCATATGTTTTGGCTATTTATATCTTTTTTTGGTGATTTGCTGATTATTGTCCTTTGCATGTTTTTTTTTAGAGAGTTTCTTGTGTTAGTGCTTTTGAAAGAGCTCTTTGGACTATTAATCTGGTATCTGGAATTTTTAACTTTGTAATTTAAATTGTGTTAATTTTTTTACTTTGCAATTTTTCTTTAATTTATGATACTTTCTGCCTTACAGAAGTTAAAAGTTTTATCAATTCAAATCTGTCAGTCTTTTCTTTTATTGTTATTAATTTATTTTTATGGTGATATGGGTTAATGAAATCAGTTTCAGCTGTACACTTTAACAGTAAGGCATATACATGTTTACACTATATGCTCACCTCCCATAGTTAGGTTTCTTTCTGTCACCACATATTTGACCCCTTTGCCACACCTACCTCCTCCTAACCCCTCCCCTGACCCCCTTCTTTTATTATTTTTGCCTGAGGTCAAGTTTATCAAAGCCTTCCTGACCCTGAGATTATTTAAATATTTGCTTATATTCTAGTACTTTTAAACATTAGAACCAAGTTAAAACAATCTGAAGTTACCCTGATTACATATTAGTTGTAAAAGTTAGCTATTTAAAAGTATTAAAAGCACATCTCATCTCAGTAAAATTTATAATCTAGAAGTTTTGTCTTCTTACAATGCAGAATCACTCTGGATACTTAATAATCATGGCAGGTAACTTGCAAATTTCTGGATTCAAATTACTCCAATATTTTAATCTTTAACTATTTTTCTAATATAGTTAATTGAGAATTTGCTCTATATGGCCTGTTCAAATCAAATTAATGGATTATCCATAATTCTTAATATCACTTACATTGTAAATAATAGGTTTATCTATGTTGGTGTTAGATTTCTTTTGAATTTTTTGTATTTTCATTTAGAAAAGAAATCTACTTGCCTTATCTACTACACCTTAAAACTTGGTTGCTTAAATACAGGTTGGGAAGTGGAGAATCTGGTAGCATTTTCCCCTTTTATTATTTCAAGGTGTTCATCAGTGGCACTAAATCAGAATGCAAAAAAGTGCTTGAGACCATTCTGAAGAATAGAAGGCTCTGCTCTCTCTTGTCTCCTTTCTTCACTCCCAACGCTGCTCCCACAGAGTTCATACAACTGTATGAGAAAGTGGTGAAGTTCCTGAGTGAGGATAACAGTGACATGATTTTCATGCTGCTAACCAAGGTGAGATGTGACAATCCTGATGTTATCACTGAAATGTAGACACTGTTGTTGTTTCCCACTTTGTAGGACTGAATGGCACTCTGGAGTTTTGTTTCCACGTAGACCATAGGGTCACAGACTCTTCTCACATTTTGCATTATCTTTTACGCAGCCTGAACCTACAGCTTTATCTCATGGGGGTGTCAGTTGTGTTGCGTGGGACAGTCTTATTCCACCGTAAAAAGGACCTAGCTCCCAAAACCTCTAAAACTCAGTACAGTTTTTAATTATTCATAGTAATAATTTAGTACATTCTCCTTTTGAATTAATCCTGAATTTATGCCTAAATCGTGTTTGAAAAATGAGTTGTGCTATGTCCAAGTCTCTCATATTTGGAAAAAACTACATCTAAGCAAATTACCTTTGTCCTCATCCAAATAGAATGTTAACTCAGAGCAAGGCCATGGATTTACTTCACCAGGTGAGAATTTTAGAGCCTTAGCTATTTTGCTTTCAGTTGTATTTCTCTGACATGTATGAGTCATAAAACCTGGTAATTTTTTAGGGCCTAGAGACTGACCTCAATCTATAATGGGGGAGAACATGTCTCATAGTTTGGGATTCTGGAAGGTGATATCAGCACCCTGAGATAGGTGACTGGTGCAGACACAGAAACATGTCCGTTAGATGGAGACAGTTCTGCTTGTTTGTGGCATTGTGACCAGTGAAAGAGAACCACAAAGTTCAGATCCTCGTCTTGTAGGGAAAACTTAGCAACAAGATTTTTAAATTACAAAAAAGCGCACAGAGCTGAGAAAACCCTGCATATGCAGTCTGAGAGTGAAGTATAGAGATGGAGGCATAATGGCACCCATCAATTCTTGAACTGCCGAGATTGTTTTAGGTACTTGTTTATAAACTTTAGTTTAAATCTTTAAGAAAAGCTAACGGCTAGGTAATCATTGACTTTTAAACTAAATTTGTACAGACTTTGCTCTACTTCAGTTAATTTTCTAGTATCAATAAAACCGCTTCTTGTTTCTTTTTCTTTCTAGTTCGATCTTAACCAATGGTTAAACGCCACTAAACCTCCTCTGTCTGATCGTACCAGGCTTCTGGAGTCCATTCATTTGGCACTTACTGCCTGGGGCCTTGAACCAGAGGAAGATATTTTGATGCCATTTAATATTTTTTGTAATCACTGGACTTACCTTCTTCTCTACCAGTTCCCTGACCAGTACAGTGACATTCTCAGGCTGCTGATGCAAAGTAAGTATCTTTTAATTTTTACTGATTAGATCGCAATGAATTTTAATATTACATTTATCATTTCTACAGATGTCATCCAAAAATGTGAAGATAATACAAGTGTGCAATAGTTTAGAATTTTACCTGAAGTACTCAATGAGCAATCCCCAAAGGGATGCTGCCTGTAAAAATGGTCATATATTGTCTTAAATGTTAGAATGGGCCGTCGTTGGGCAAGGCAGCACTTAGTCTTTGGTGCCGGAGTCCATAGTTGTGCACCCTTCTCTCTACCTTGGCTTTTCAGTTGTCTGGGATGCGATGGGGTGGAAGTGGGTCTGCTCACTCTGTCCACTATGGATTTGGTAAGAGAAGGAAGTTGCTTTTCATGTGCCAATTGGTTTTTCTGTAATTCTCAATAGTGGATAAATTTTGTCCCTCCTCCCAATTTTTTGCAAATGGATTTTATTCCTATATGATGATAGACTGTATTTATATTTGCCAAGGGAAAGAGCAGCATCAAATTTTCCACAGGCCCACCATTTCTGTCCCCTTCCTATAATTTTCCATTGGCATGTTAGAGATTAGAGGAGAAATAAAGGATGTAGGCTTTTTTATTTTTGAAATTTCATGAGGCAGTGGTTTTATTGAAATTTGAGAAATGAGATAGTATTTTCTTTTTCACGCAAACTTCATACTATTCATACATGTGATGGAAGACTAACTTTTGCTTTATGCTAAATCTTTGTGTTACTTAATAGAAATTATTTAATGAATAAGTTAATGACCCTTATGTATTGGACTACTTGAAGAATACAAAAACGTATGGTCTCATTTTCAGAGAACTTCAAACTTTCATTGTTTCCTACAGAGAGAAGTTGCAGGGTAGGCGGAGAATAGTGATAAGGAAATGTATTTGTACATTTTTTGATGCATATTTGCATAGCTAATTTCCTAAATTTTGTAAATTTGATCACATATTTTTTTTTCTTGAAAATTTTGAAAGATATTGTAAACTGTTTATGTAGACAACTGTTGACTTGCATGTAGCAGGAAATTTATACTTCCCAGGAAAAGTAATTCAGTTAAAGGCTTAAGAATTTAACAGCACCACCTCTGTCAGAGCCTGTGACCTCCTGGTTTCCCTTCTCTCTCTGGCCACCATGTCGGAGTTCCCAAGGTCCTTTCCTTTATTCGTATGCTCTCTTCATTCGCCCTAGGTGAGCCTGTTGTCATCTTCTAGGGGTGCATGACTGCCACACCTGTAGCTTGATTCTAGGCATCTGCCCTAAGCTTCAACCACAGTAGCAGTTAGACACAGACCCTTTCCTGTTTCCTGGACATCTCATATGCAGTATAGTGGAGTTGACCATTTTTCCCCTCAGACCTGCTCCTTTAAGCATCGGTTATTGTATCTGATCCTCATGCCACTTCTGGGTGGAAAGAACCTTAGATGTTAATTCCTATCCTCTGAGATGTGAGGTTTGTAAGTAGCAGAGTGCTGGCTGGGATGCCCTGCGCTGCTTTAGGTTTTCCCATTGCAGGAGTAGAGTTTTAGGATAAGCATAAGACTTCTTCTGAAGAGAGCCTACATGCTACTGTAGCATCTTTAGCTATTCTTCCTTGTCCGGTCACCATTGTTTCTCTAACATTATCCAGCCAGGAAAATGGCACCTTACCATTCCCCAGTAAAGGTTTGAGGGGTGGGATTTCTCTCCAGATTCTAGCTCAAACAGCTCCGGCTGTGTTCACTCCAAGCAGAGTTAACAGAAACAAGGAAAGTCAAGTGCTCAGGTGGATAGTTCTCTTAATAGGTTCTCTTTACCTTGGTTTCTTTACCACAGGTCTTTATAAATTTGTTTTGGATTTTTATTTAATATTTTTTCCTTTGTAAATACATGTGTTCTTTGATTCAAGTTGAAGAATTTAGTTTGTGAAAGATGCTGACTTGCTGTCCTCTGTCCCTACCCTGTAAGGCTCTGCTGAGCAGCTGCTGAGCCCTGAGTGTTGGAAAGCCACTCTGAGAGCCCTGGGCTGCTGTGCCCCAAACTGCCAGCAGGGGACAGCTTCTGCAGAGAGCGCGGTGCTTCCAAGCTCTCCAGATGTTCTCTTGTCAGACAAGCAGGTGTGTGGCTTTTGGTGTCTCACATTTTTGTGCATTTGTTTTCTGTTACCTTTGCTATTTAAATAATTAAGATACATTTAAAATTTATATCTAAAAAGCTGTTTTTTGTGTGTGCATTATCTTTAAGAGCCCTGTGTTTGCTTCTCCCCCTTTGAATCACCTTTCTCTCCCACCTCAGTCTGAGTCTAGTCCATTTGTTTGAGAGCATCCCGGTCCTACCCCCTCCCCACCTTAACCTAGCTGCACCTGCTTCTTAACCTCACACCACTGACTCCTTCAGTCTGGGTTTCATGCAGTGTCACACAGAGCTCTCATTTCCATCAATTTTATATGGTGTACGTCCACACAAAAATTTATTTGAAAGAATGGTCCCTCTGCATTAGAAGAAAAGTCTGAAGTCTGCTGTCTTTTCACCTGCTGCATACCTTTGCAACTCAAAGCCAAAGCCCTCCCTTGCAGTCTGCAGTAACATCCTACTGAAAGTAGACATTCAGGAAGCTTTTGTTAACCAGTCATTCTCTTCCAGGTAATGGAGACAATACAATGGCTCTCAAACTTTTTTTATAAGCTTCGGTTATCCACATTGGACTTTAAAAGTTTTGGTTTATTCTCAAAATGGAGTCCTTACATGGATGATATGAAGACATTCATGGGCTATCTCGTCAAAAGGCTACTTGACTCAGAAATGGCCTGCTTGGCCCAAAACCCATCTGCCAGCAGCAAAACAGGTAACACGCCTTGAGTGCAACCTTCCATTAGAAGAGACTTGAATAGACACATTAAGATTTAAATCTTTGTGATGAAACTATATATCTGAGTGTCAAGCAAAAGAAATGGGAAATATACGGCATAAGTGTGAACCCATATATGTGTCATACCTATGTTTCCTTAGATAGTGGATGCTTCTTGCTTCAACTTGTCTCTGCCTCTCCTTTGTAGGGTAAAGTACAAAGAAATAGGTTTTAATCTCCAGCTCTTTCTTCATTTTATGCCACTAAGGAAAGGGTCTTGAATACTTAAACATTTATCTTTAAGGAATATACATATAAAACTATCCATGACATTTTGTAATAAAAAATTTATAATTCAAGAAATGCCATTGTACTAAATGAAAACCACAAACATACTTACATTAAGCATGTTGTTTTTATATCAGTGTAATTTGTGAGTATACAGGTATATAGTGTTATCTATATATATTCTGTATAATGTTACCGGTGATATTTACAAAGGATACACTTGTTTATTGTCTCTAAAATTTTTGCTTTATTTTAGTGCTGAGATCTCTGCATTCAGTAATCATCCAGCTCTTTAAGCCATGGATCCTGGTTTTAGAGGACAGTGAAAGGTAAATCGTTTTTCAGATATTCGAATTTTTTTGAAATTTTTAGACTTAAAAGTCCTGATGGAGTTTGGTACAAGAGATGCATTCACAGATTGAATTTTTTTAAGTGTAGGGTCGTATTTAAATTTAGAAAATGTTTCTTTGTGAAAAAAACTTAAGGTGTTTTCTATTTGTGGAATTGTTAGTCTAGTTGATCAGAGCTATTGTTACTAATTTTGAAGCAAAACTGGACACTCATTTCCAGTTTTCTACAATAAAAAAGTCAAATGAGTTTTGGTACTCCATTTCAGAGAAATGGATGCTGCTCTCTTTAATTAGGTTTGGATATTATAACACTAACCGTGAGACTAACTTGATTTTGTCCACTATCTCAGTTATTTTTTGGAACTAAGTTGGTTTCCAGATTAGTGTGTGGGAATTATTTTTTTAACATGAACTTTACAGTTAAATGAAAGGATTATCTCATGAGCATTTAAGTTCTGGATCTTTGCTTTTGCTAGAGAGCTATTCGTAAACAATCTGCAAGCTTCAGGATTTTGTAATAATTATTTGACTGCTGACCATAATACAAGCTGCCTGTTTATTTCCAGAAGGAATTAATGGAATTTATTTTGATATTGAACTTTCTGGACCAGGTTCAGAAACTGAAATTTTAATATAAAGAGTCTCTTTCTTTGGTTATTTCTCATCCATTTATTTTTTGGCATCTTTTTGTTACATGAAATTTTCATCCTTTCCTCCTTCCTGCCTTCTCTCCTTCCCTCCCTCCTGCCCTCCTTCCTTCCTTTCTTTCTTCCCTCCCTCCTCTTTTCTTCTTTCTCCTTTTCTTATTTCTCTCCTTCTGTTCTTATTGTTGAAACTACCTAACAGTATATTTCTAAGGCATTTGAAATGTAACCAAGATGCACAAGGGATGGGTTCAAGGGTATAAATTGAATGTAAAAAGATGTTAATTTAGGTTATACACTTATGAAATTTAATTGTGTTGGAATAAAGGTTAGGAAGAAAAGTAAATAAAACTACATGGTTGATACTACAAGCTGTAATTCACATACAGAATTTTCAGGCTTCGAAGTGGTCTAAATGTGTCTTAGAGCTACATAACACAGGGTTTTATGTAGCAAACCACAACTCTGGCAAGCCCTAAACTCTGGGACCTAGAGTAATTTAATCATGGCCTTTCATTTCTAAGTGCTTTCTCATTTATTTAAAGCAGCCAACGACATTACCCCTGGCTGGAGAGCGATGCTGAAGTGGCCTCAAGCATTGTGCAGTTGTTCACTGATTGCATTGACTCATTGCACGAGAGTTTTAAAGGTAGGAAGATGTTATGTCTCTGGTTGGTTTTCACTTTTTCCCTAAGTCATTCAGGTACTCTTTTGCTTCTGCTTTCCTTTTTTATTTAGTTTAATTTTAGTTGGCAGGCAGTCATCTTTGACCAAAGAAAACTCACTCATACAATTATGTAACATAAAGCTCATAACCTCTTATCTTGTTGGTGAGGTAGCTCGGAGTTCATCAGTTATAGAAAATACGCAGCCTTTCTCTTTCAAATATTATCTGTCCCCCATGTTAAACCACATTCTGTTTTCCATGACTCTGACTTCTTTTTCATATTTTCTATCTTTTTGTGCTTTATTTTCTTGAAAATATTTAAACACGCTTACTTCTTTGATGATCTATATGCAGTAATTCCATTATGTGAAGTTTCCATTGGAGAGTGACTTATGCTGCTCTTGGAGATTCCTTCAGACTCTTATTCTTAGAGGCTTGTTTCCTGTGTATTTTATAATTTTTGTATTCTGACCCCATATTTAGAGAAACGTTATCTAGGGAAATTCCATAAAGACTAGAATGAGGGTGTCTGCCTCCAGAGAAAATCTGCATTTGTTGTTGCCAATTAGAACTATGTAATTTCTTGGTTTGGAGTTTCTCACACCACACACATATGAAATCGAAGTTCATGCTCAGCTTACAGGCAGGCCTCAGTGATCACAGTAAACTTTTTCCCTCCTCAACTCCAAGTCTGGGCTGAGGTCGAGAAGGTTTCTTTTCCCCACTAATCTACCCTTTCAGTGAGGGTGTGGTCTTTAGAGGAGCTTATCTTCTGTCGCCTGTGCTGTTCCATAAGAGGGAGAGGAGCAACAGCAGGCGGGGAAAGCCTTCAGACCCCAGTGTGGGTACAACACCTGGGAAAGGGGAGTGGGAAGGAAGAGCCTCAGCCACGGTACAGCTCTGAGAAAGTATTGGCCAGTGCAGGAGGGAGTTTGAGTGTGAAGAGTTGCTAAGGAGCCTCATGTTTGGCAGAAGTGGACAGGCCTCTGCTTGGTCATTGGCTGAAGGCTGCCTGGGAGGAGTGTGCCCTTGACTTAGGTGCTGCAGTGGATCATGAAGGTGCCATGGCTGGATCAGGAAATTCTGTTGAAAGGGAGAACTGAGTAGTACACCTGTGTGGCTGCCGTGTGTTTATGTGGGACTCAGTCATAGAGTTAACAATGTGCCATCCAATATTTATATATATAAATACATATACACACATACATACACACAGTTGATTAATTTTTAGAGCCATTTTAGACAAAATTGAGCAGAAAATACAGAGTTCATATACCTTGTCCCCCTCTCCATGCATAGTCCCCGCACTCTGCACACCCCCACCAGAGTGGTATATTTGTTAGTCGATGAACCCGCATTGATACATTATTAGTACCATCGTCTCATTGTCTATTTGATAAATATTGGTGCAGTGAGTAACACATGAAATCTTAATAATACTCTCTCTTTTTTTTGAAAGGCAGATTCTACTAGCTGCTTTTTACCATCTAAAATATATTTATTAATGAGAAAAATATTGGAGTATCAAATTATAGTCACATAGAGTATATATTTAATTTCTCAGTCTAAGGGGCAAGCCTTCTCACAGGCTCTCGCCTGTGTATATAAAATAAGAAGGTGGCTTAGGAACAAGAGGGTACACAGATAACATCAAGAATTGGTAGCTAAGATCAGAGAGAGGAAGCAGAACTATGCAAAACAGGATGAAGAAGTATTAAAGTGTAGCCTTTTAGATCATTGATCCAGCTCTCTCCTTTTATTGATGAAAAAAATGAGGACCTGAAAAAAAATGAATTTATCTGAGGTCACAGAACATTTTTGCGTCTGGCTGGAACTAGAAACTCAGTCTTATTCTAAGAGGTTACTCCTAGACATCTTCTACCTATCTATCCTTACCTAAACAAAACTATCTCTCATCCACATATAAACAAATATTGCCCTTCATCCCTGTTTCAAAAGATTGTTAAAAACATGCGTTAAATGTTTTCTGCTGTAGAATAGAGTAAGGACTGGGAATTGAGGGCACAGAAATGTTAGAAATGATAAATCGACTGGCACCATGTGTTGATGCTCACTGGTCATTTTTGAAAAGTAAATGTTGAAAAACACCATGAGGTTTTTGTTTCCGTGTATGGTTCTCGCTTCTTTGACTGTGCTCCCTTCCTTTGCATAGAACCCGAAAGGCTGAAACCATTTTAGACTAAATGCCCTTTACATTGACATTAGTTTTTGAGGCACTAAAGCAGTTGATTCTTGTGAGAATAATACTGAGTGATCCAGGTTGCAGACAAAAGGGATGCCTAGAATTGGTTGGGGTTGTAGAAGTGTAATTTGAGTTAAAAAGCCATCTATTTAGAAGTTTTAAAGGAAAACTAATCGTCCCAGCTATTTCCCACACACCAGCTGCTCATTCCAGTTACCCAGGTAAGTAAGAACCATTCTTTATTATTAATTTGCTATCAGTTCTCCACCTCCCCACCTTCCCCCCCGGCATGTGAAAATCTTTGAAATTGTATAATTATTGAGAACCTTAGGTTTTAGACTTTTAGTTCAAATTTGTGTTTTGTTATTTATTATTATTATTATTATTATTATTTTTTTTTTTTTAAAGGTTAACCAAAAGGTCTTGAGCTGTATTTGCTTTTTCAATTTTAGATAAGCTGTTGCCAGGTGACGAAGGTGCCCTTCGCTTACACCTGATGCATTACTGTGAAGCATGCACAGCACCCAAAATGCCAGAGTTCATTCTGTACGCTTTTCATAGTGCCTACCAGAAACTCCCATGGAGGGACCTGCACCCTGACCAGATGCTTATGGAGGCCTTCTTCAAAGTAAGTCTTTCACTCCCCACAGCCTGGAGAGATTGAGCTGCTAGGGAGCAGTCTGTGCTCCGTTCACTGTGGGTTTTAGGCACAGTTGCCGTGGGTGCCCAAGCAGACTGTGCCACATTCTGTGTGGTCCAAGTGGTATCTGTGTAAAGTGGAAGGACCACTTGAAAACCCAGAGAAAGACTCTGTCTATAAGAGCAGTCATTTCCTAGACTTTAGTAATATTGTCATGTGAATATGTAGTTAATGACTTTGTCACGCTCTTCTTGGTGTTTCTGTGTATGCATGTTTTTCTTGGATAGTATTATTAGAACCACTAGTTGTTAAATGTTCTATTAAAGCAAAATGTAAATTGGTACTCAAGCCATTAGTTTCTTTAAGCAGTTATGTAAGGAAGTAATTGGGTTGAAGAAATAAGTGCATTGTAACACCCAGTGATGCATCATAATCATAAAACACCCAAAATGACCTGGAAAAGTACCACTAAGTGTGGGAGTCTTTGCAGTAGAAGCAATAGTTACAGAAAACAGGCACAGAAGTGTCACATACCAGTCAGGCATTTTCGTTGTTCTTAAGTTTCTATTTAAACAACCTTTTTATTATCTTAGCTTTATATGATTGTTTCATTTTATTTGTTCATAGTCATCAATTCATTTGTGTTTACTTTTAATGTCACATTAAAATTGAGACACCTTAAGTGCTTTAATTACTACAGGCCCACAGTTATTGACGACAATTAGTAAAAGGCATTGCAGATTTTAGTGCTTTAAATGGAGACTCCACCCAGCGATGCTATTGTCAGCCATTCCTCTGTGACTCTAAGGCTGAGGACAGTTGTCTTAGAGAAATACAAGATTAACAATGATTTTATAGCTAGGTTTAGCATAGGAGACTGGCACTAAGTAGATGTTCATCACCATTGTGCTGTAAGATAGCATTTAAGGAAGAAAGCAGCCTTAGCTGTATGACAAATTAAATAGTAGAACACTCTGTAAAGGGATGCTGTAGACTCTGTGTCTCTAGAAGTTCTAGTCTAATGATGGATGACTCTGACCTGCCCAAAAGCTGGGAACCTTTCACTTCTATGTGTCTTGGCATATTAAGCTGTATTTTTTGAGTGGATTGAGGGTGAGGCTAGAGAACAGATTATAAAGGGAGGATTAAGAATCATTTTCTAAAAGGAAAAAGAATAAGTAGTTAGCATAATATAAATATATTAGTAATAGGAGGATATGAATCATCACCAAGTGCTGTTAATGGTGATTTTATGTGGAGTAGACCCTTTTAATCTTCATTTTAAAAGGAAAAGTTTATAGCTAGCTATGTTTTATTTTAAACAGACCTGAAATAGGTTTATAAGGGATAACTCTGACATTGTTTACATACTTTATAATACATTTCCCATAGCTCCCCAATCCCTAATAATTTTAAAATTGGATTTAATTAAATATATAGTTATCAAAAGTTATAAAGACTAATGATCTGGATATATTTTTACAACATAACATAATGTTACATTACACTAAAAAGGCAGTATTAAAGCCTATACACTAATACAGTGGGTCTCAAAGTATGGTTCCAGGACCAGCAGCATCAGTACCACCTGGGAGCTTGTTAGAAATGCACTCACCCCGGTTGTAGGAAATGAAGAATTCTAGAGGTTGTACCCCACACTCTGTGTTTTAGCAAGTCCCCCTGATGATTCTGATGCACACTCAGCTTTGGGAACTACTGACTAGCAGATCTCAACCTTTGTCCTCTCCCAGCACGTCTGAGGGCTGTGATGTGCTCCCTTCAGCACCAGGGACTGATTGTGGCAGGGATTTGCCACCCTGGTTGAAGCTAAGGAAGCTCATTCCTGCTAAGAATTAATAGAATAAGCAGTGAACTCCAAACAAGCTGGAAAATGTTACATGTACATTCAGTGTGGAAGGAAAGATATTACGAATGTTAAGTTTAAATCTCTGGGGGCTAGGATTATGGATGACTTTTGTAATCTGGGAAAAATGTTATTTAAAAAATGTAATTTAGTAAACATTGATTTATACACATTTTCAAGATACATAAGTAGCTTAAAGCAAAACATTGGTTTTAATTTGTTTCCTTTTAGGTGGAACGAGGAAGCCCCAAGAGCTGCTTCTTATTTTTGGGGTCTGTCCTCTGTGAAGTCAATTGGATCAGTGTGCTCTCTGATGCCTGGAGTCCCAGTCCCCATCCAGAGACCCGGAGCATGGTTGTCTGCCTCCTTTTCATGATGATTTTATTGGCAAAGGAACATCAGTTGGTAGACCAAACAGTAAGTTTGGAGAGCCTGTAATAAAACTCAGCAAGGCCCCCTAGATCCTCACTTTCCGTGAGGTTGTCATTTGTTAGTTATTTTCCCAGTGCATCTTATCAGTGTGAATATGTGCTTAGTATACGGGATGTGCCCTTAACGAGATGCCTGATTTTCTTGGATGGTTCATAATCTAATTGTAGGTTATGAAGGGAACTACACTGAGTCAGTATATAAAAATCAATTTTATTTTACATTTCATTAATTGCTAGTTCTAACACCAGCTCAGAGAGTTCCTTTGAAAATTGGGTTATGAATACTTAAAAATCTTAATGTGCTTTTGCCAAGACTTTGGTTATTACTTTTACTAGTACTCCTAACTTGAGTTGGTATTTATTTGACATCTTAACTGTTCTATGCTTATCATAGGCCAGCTTGGTGGTCACTTCTTAGACTAATTAGGGACATGTGTTTCTGGAAAAATGGGAGCTCTGGAACTAAAGGAATATGTGTTTCAATTTTAGGATTCTCCTCTACTGAGTCTCCTTGGACAGGCAAGCTCACTTTCATGGCATCTTGTGGATATTGTGTCATATCAGAGTGTGCTAAGTTATTTCAGCAGCCATTATCAGCCATCCATCCTCCTGGCAAAGGAATCTTCTGCTGAATTAATCGTGAAGCTCCTGAAAGTGACTGCAGGCCTTTCTATTCCTACTGACAGCCAGAAACATCTTGTAAGTTGAGTGGGTGCTTTCAAAGGCAGAGTGTGTTCTTTAGGACTGGTAATACCTTAAGCGCTACTGAGGACAGTCTTGAACTCTGTGACAGCTCATCAGAGGAAGTGGGAGGATATCTATCGTGTGTACTTGTATTTTGGCCTCTTGGACCTTTGAGTTTTATTTATCTCTAGTAAGCATTTATTTACTTGCAGTGTCACATGCTAATGAGACCAGAAGGATTATGGGCTGGTAGTGGGCTGTTTGTCTAAGTGATCTGAATGTCATTGGCAGCAGAATGGCTAGGAAGTTGTGAGCATGAGTTTGAGGTCTGACAAACTCAGTTACCCATCATCTCACTGCCGTTAGAACCTTGGTTTTCTCATTTGAATTGGAAATAATACCTTGCCTCAAAGTGATGCTGTGAGGATTAAATTAGATAACGAACATAAAAGTTTTGGGGAAAGTTTCTGGTGAGTAATTGGTGTGTAGTTAATGTCATTAATGCAATGAAAAGGAAAAGTGTTCTCCCAGAACTTCCTGCTCTGTCCTCTCCACTCCCTGCCGAAGCAGTCAGTGCCGTGCCTCGCTCCCAAGGAACACTCAGGTAACACTGCTTGCATGGATTTGTTTGAATGATCTTTTTTTTATTGTCAGGATGCAGTTCCAAAATGCCGAGCCTTCACTCATCAGATGGTTCAATTCCTCAGCTCCCTGGAGCAAAATGGAAAAATCACCCTAGCAGTCCTAGAACAGGAAATGTCTAAGCTCTTAGATGATATCATTGTCTTTAACCCACCTGGTAAGTGACCACTGGGGGGGTCATGTATTTATTCAGTCATTGAACTCCTGCTGTCTGTAAGGCACTGTGACGTTAGGAAGATGGTCAAGACACAGTCATTCCTTTTTCCAGAGAAGCAGTGATCAGAGGCATGACTGGACCTTAGGGACACTGTGTTATCTCAGCACTGAGAGGAGGCATGAACATTAAGACCAAGGAGGGGTTGACACTCTCAGATGCCAGTGGGAGGTTAACTGGACTGAGAGCTTAGATGACTGATAACTCCACAGGATGTAACTCCACAGGCATCCTCGGTGTAAGGATGAGCTAGAAGTAAACCTGCCCCTGGGGGAGGAAGGCAAAGACATTTATCTGTTTGACCTGGATGTTGAATCAGAAGTCTATGTGGTTGGGGGAAAGATACCTCTTTTGAAAATTAGTTAGTACAAGCTGACCCTCACGTGGGTTTGAAGTAAGAATTCATAATACCTAGATTGTCCCCAAAATTCTTCAACCTGAGAATTTAGTTAAACTAGTCCTGGGTTGTCAATGCCATCAGATGCCTGGCAGAAAGCAACTACAGATCCTTTTTGGAGAAACTCATCTCCAGCTCAGTCTTCAGAGTTCCAAACAATATGAACTCACAGGTAAAAAAAAAAAAAAAAAAAGTCCTGAAATACATAAGGAAACAAAGAACCACGAGCAAGTCAGCAAAGAACAAGTCAGCAGAGTCAGACATATAAAGACTTAAGATATTGGCATAATTGACACAGTAAACAAAAAATAACATATTTGATGAAATAAAAGAGGTTTATTCAGTAAGGAATAAACTTACAGACATATGCAGCTTGGAGAAAGAATCAGATATTCTAGAAATGAAAAATATAAAAATTGTAATAAAAATTTAATGGATAAGTTTAACAGCAGATTCAACCCACCTGAAGAGAAAACAGGTAAGCTAGAAAATAAACCTGAAGGAAATACCCAGATGGTAGGTCAGACAGAGAAAGAATGTAAAAGTGGAGTTAAGGGGCATAGAGCACAGACTGAGACAATTTAACATATAACCATCATCTCATCAGAATTCCAGAAAGAGAGGAGGTACAGATTTGGGGAGAGGCTAGCTGAAGAGAGAGCAAGGCCAAGAACTTCCCAGGACTGATGAATATAGCAATCCTTAGATTCAGTAAACACATCAAATCTGAAGCAGGATAAATAGAAAGAAATTCACACCATCACACTGTAGTGAGGCTGCTGAAGCACCGGTGACCCCCCCAAAAAAAACTTCTACACCCATGAAGGAAAGACACATTACCTGCAGAGGAACAGCATGTATGCTGACTGCCTACTTCTCAGTGACAACACAGTGCTGTGAGGAAATGACTGATAACCTGGAGTTGTAAATGAAGAAAAACCATCTTTCGATGATGAGGATGAAGTAAAGATATTTTCACTGAAACAGAGGGTGCTTTGTCTCAGTAGATGTCACTGGAGGAAATGCTAAAGCTTGTTCTTCAGGTGGAAGTAGAGTGATCACAGTATAAGGCATTGCAAAAAGGAATAATAAGCAGAGAAAGTAGTAAAAATGTAAATAAAAACTGCCTATAAAGAACTATAATAATAGGGGTTTAAAAAACAAAAGCCAAAATTAAATTATATAACCGCAGTATATGTTAGGAAACAGGTTGAGTTAAAAGCATTCTAAAGTTTTATTATTACTTGAGAGGTTCAAGAAATTGATTAAATTTACACCTTTATGAAATGTGAACGTTAAAAAAATCTAAGAAATTCACAAAAAGAATAGAAATAAAGTGTATAATTTCTAAGCAAGTAGAGGGAGATTAAAAAAGAATGGCTAAAATATGTTCAAAGATGGCAAGAAAAGAAGCGTGGGGAAGGTGAGAAAAATAACCAAAATAAGATGGTAAAATTCAAATACGTTAGTAACTGTAAATGGACTAATGTTCAGGTTAAAAGATCATCAGATTGAATTAATAAATTATTTATAAGAAGTATATCTAAAATATAGGATGTAGAAAGTTTTCTATAAGGTAAGCATATCAGGTAAATATTAGAAAGCTAGCAGAGCTATATTAATATAGGATTTTAAGGCAGAAAGAATTTCAGAGCCAGATGATCTCTAGTGTGTTTTCCTGCACTGAAATTACATGACAAAAAATAAGAAATAAGCAGGCTTTCTGTCAGGATGGCAGAGTAGGCGAACTGTACTTGCCTCCTGACAGCCACATCAGAACTACAACTAAACTACAGAATAGCCATCACTATGAGTTTCCTGAAGACTAGCTGAACAGAAATCCTACAGCTAGGGATATATAGAAGAGGCCACCTCGAGACTGAATATTGTATGCCAAATGTAATTGAAAAATTAAAAAAATAGAAATAAGCCTTAATAGAAATAAAGTCATTGGAAAACTGATAAAAGGTTCAGTTCACCAGGAAGGAGGATATAATCATTCTTAACTTATTTGTACCTAATAACACAATAGCTAATGCATAAAGTGAAAATTGACAGAACCAGAAAGAGAAATGTCAAATTCACTCACAGTGAGAGATTTTGACACATCTCACAGTAATTGATAGATCAAGTAGACAGAAAATCAGTAAGACTATAGGAGGTCTAAATAGCACAGCTGGATGTAATGGGTATGTGGAGAATGGTGTACCTGTTTCATATATAAGTGTGGAACGAGATAATGCACCTAAAGTTTAGCATCAGCTAAAGGCAAGTAACAATAATCATGGAATGTGTAAAGAAAAAGAAATTAGCAGGCAATACTGGAGAAACTGTTTTACAGTTGATTATGTGATTGGGACGTGAAGGTTGAATAATAGCTGACGATGCAAGGGAGAGAAAGGTGTTCTAGAAAGATCTTAATCAGAACGATGGAATCAGATCTGAATTTGAAGAAAACACTGTTGACTGTATTGATGATTAATAGGAAGGGGAGAGGCTGAGGTCTGTTAGGAGGCTTACTGCAGTCGGTTTTTGTTCCTATAAGTCATATTAAAAGATAAAATTGCTATTCAACTGAAATTCAGAGACAAATCTTTAAAGTCCTTTTTTGATAATAAGTAGATCTTACAGTAACATTGAGGGTTTATTCAATCCTGTGCAAGTGGGCGAATTTGGTCTGATGGGGGTGTGACAAGTCAGACCTCCCTATTCCCATTGACAAAAGTACGGAAGCCTCAGTGTGAGAAAGCCACAACTCTATTCCATTAAAAGAAATGCACCCAACTCAAGGAGAGCTAGAAATAGTTGACAAAAATTATACCTGTTGAATAGTTTCTCCACACACTCTCAGTGAAATTGGTTTTCTGTTTTTGAATGTAAAGACATAACGTTTTAGTAACCGTTTTGTTCACAGTTCTCTTGTAAAATGAATTTACTCTTTTTCCTGTATACTGTCCTCTTTCAACATCTTAATTTTTTTAGAGAGACCCATTTATATTACCAGTCTGTCTTTTTCTTATTTAGAAAAAACAAAAAAATAGAAGAGCTGCTATTAGGAGCCTTTCAAAAGGTTTTTCCTCTTTAATTTTACATTTTGTTTTAAACAACTATTCTATGTAAATCCCTCTGGAATCGATGGCTTTGGCAGTGGTGGGGTGGAGGCGCTATTTCTAACTAGTTTACTGAATGACTGCTTGGATCTGTGTGTTTGGCTTTCCAAATGAGCAAAGGTTGGAAGATAACAACTAATTGAGCATGCTCTGATAAATAAGATACTCTTTTACACCAGCTTGATATATCTGTTTATTAAATTATCGCTTGGCCACACTGCTGCAGCCAGGGAGCTTGCAGTAGTTCCTACTTTGCTCTTACAAAGTACTTATGTACCATATCTTAGCCTTAAAAGCTAAATACCATCTGGTCTTCCTCCTGGTCCCTTGAGATCCACCACAGGATTGTAAAATCTGCCTCGAGAGCAGCTAAGATTAAAGCCCTGTTGCTCCTTTGACCGCGTTTGCATCGCCATTCCGGAGGCGTTCATGAGTGTGTGTCCGTGTCCCCCTCAGATGTAGACAGCCAGACCCGCCACATGGCCCTCAGCAGCCTCTTTATGGAAGTCCTGATGGTGGTGAACAATGCGACAGTTCCAACAGCAGAGTTCCTCCGGGGCAGCATCCGGACCTGGATCGGGCAGAACGTGCACGGGCTGATGGTGCTGCCCCTTCTGACGGCGGCCTGCAAGAGCCTGGCTTCCGTTCGCCACATGGCTGAGACGACAGAAGCCTGCATCACTGCCTACTTCCAGGAAGGTGAGAGGATGGTCATCTCATGCTCTCTGTAAATTTTGTCGTTTCGGGAAGGTATTTTGTCTTTTTCGTGAAGATCTGCAGTCAGCATGAAAACCTATGACCCAGGTGTGTTGCTACAATCGTGTTTCAAGGGAAGGAACTTCTAATTTATTTTATATTATTTTTGCAGTATCAGACTTGTCCTTTTATGATAGGTACATCACGTATGTATGTCACAGGCCTCATCATAGTTCTCACAACAAACGCTGTAAGCCAGAATCTATATGATAATGACACACTACATTAATTTTCTCTAGTTTCTCATTTGTTACAATGGGTTTCCATCGAAATCTTTTTATTGCTTTTTGTCATATCTTTTAAACTGTTATGAAGAGGTCCCCCTATACACACATACTCCCTCATCTCCCTTTTATTTTTCTTGTTCTCTCTCTCTCAACATTCTGGAAACAACATGGTCTGGTTGAGAACTGTTGCTCAAAAGAGCACTTCTCAATTCTGACAGGCAGATGCACATCATAGTGCCCACAGTAGGAGAGAAAAGGGTCTTAGTGAGAATGCCAGGAGGCACCTGGATTCTGCCCTTTCTTGACAACGCACGAATCTACATGGGAGTTGCTATGCTTGTCAACATGTCACCCCATCCTCACTGCCCCCAAAGAATTGAGAGCCACAAGGATAACACTCCTGCTCCAAATTCATTTGTGTTACTAAAGTCAAAATTATCTTCAATTTGTGAAACATTTTCAAGGATTTCTTTTGAGATATGGGTCAAATTAAGCGTAAGTAAAAACACGATGGCTAGAGTAATAGTAACGTCCCCTGGAACAGCATAAGTATAACATACTTAAAAATGTTATTAAAGTTGAAACTTTTAGATGACTGGTACAGGCAGTGTCTACATGTGATTTTAATGATCATAATATGATGAGAAGGGTGATTTATAAAAATGCAGCACTAAATTCTGATTTCTCAGCCCTCTTAGGTCGCGAGCCAGGACGCAGGCATTTAGCATAAGGGCTTTCCAGCCTAAGCAGGGAGGCATGTTTCGCTTTTGTGGCTCCAGGGCCAACAGAGGCAATGTTTTCTTGACGTCAAGCTTATTAAAGCGAAGACATTTATTAGAGAAGTTAAATAATTTGAATCTGGCCTTTACCTTGCTGCCTCTTCTTGGTGTTTTTCTTTAAGGCTCCCTCAATCAGCATTTAGGATGGGGCCCCATTCTGGTGTCCCTTCAAGTTCCTGAGCTCACCATGGAAGAATTTCTACAGGAGTGCCTGTCCCTTGGCAGTTACTTGACTCTTTATGTCTACTTGCTGCAGTGTTTAAACAGCGAACAGACGCTAAGGAACGAAATGAAAGTGCTGCTCATCTTAAGCAAGTGGTTGGAACAGGTCTATCCAAAGTACGTTGGCCATCTGACTACTGTGTCAGGCTCACTGGGTTTGGGTAACTTGGAATGTGGGGTTGAAGTAAGTGCCCATTTAAGTGCACAGAACCAAGTGACACGTAGAAACAAGGTTGTAAGGCACAGTGACACTTGTTTTAGAAAGATTTTTACTTGCACGGGCTAATTTTCTGAACAGGTTTTTTATTTCCTAAAATGGGCATTTTGAAGCACCAGCCGTTACATTCCTTATCAGTTCATTAGCAGTAACAATATTTTCCTCATAGTGTTGTTATGAGGATTAAGTGAAAGAACGTAAAGCTAGCACACAGTGTTTGGCATGTAGTAAGTATTTAATAAATGATAGTAGTCTCCCTACTTTATTAATATAAGAATAAAGTTTTATATTATTATATTAATAAATAACGTTACCCATTAGCCTAAGCTTTAAGAGTACTAAATACCCCTTAGACTTAAAACTCAAGTGTGGACTGTCAGTTAAATGGGAATAGAAATAAACCCGCTTGTAATTTTATTTTCCTCCGGGGCCTCCCCTCAGGTCTGTGCAGGAAGAGGCAAAGCTGTTTTTGTGGTGGCACCAAGTCCTGCAGCTGTCCCTGATCCAGACGGAGCAGAATGACTTGATCTTGACGGAATCTGTCATTCGAATTCTGCTCATGCTTCAGAGCAGGCAGAGCCTTCTGGCTGAGGAGAGGCTCAGCTCCGGGATTCTGGGGGCAATCGGGTTTGGCCGGAAATCGCCCCTGTCCAACAGGTAAGGAGGCATCTGTAGCTGCTCTTCTAAATGGGCCTCGGTGTGTGTCTGCACCAACGTAGGGGTTGTGACATTTCAGTAGGTTTTTGGCTTAGGGGCTAGATTTCCCCAAAGGTTAGGGGAAAAAACAACCAGAGCCTGACTACATCTTTATATTTTTAAAATGTGTTTTATTCTTATTTTAAAACAACTTTGTTTTTATGTTCAAATAGTTTATTTAAAAATATTATCTCTTGTTGTATTTTGATTTATAATCTGGCCACGCTACTTATTTCTTATCAGCTTCTTCATTGCACGCTCTTTATCAGAGCAGTCAGGTCCCGGGTGGGACTCAGTCTACTAGAACCGTGAAGTCAAGATGAGTTAGAGTTAATTGATAAGAAGAATAAGCATTGAGAAACAAGTCTAAATTTTCTTGCTAAACATTTCAAAGTGTGAAAGAATTTGCCATTAGACTCCCATTTTCTCTCATTCTATTCATTTGCATCGTGGGTTTGCCTAAAGCCTTTACCAGTGTTAAAGAGTTTCCCTACCTTCTGATGGCAGCATTCTTCTGGACTAGCCCATCCTGTTTGTTGCAACTTCAGGAGCCACCTAATTCAAACCAGTTAACATCATGTTTCTTTGTTCATGGTAGAATTTATCAGGACTATGTGATTCTGATTTACTTAAATTGTGGTAAAATACACATAATGTAAAATATTATCGTGATAACCATTTTAAAACATACAATTAATTCAGTGGCATTTAGTACATTCATACTAGGGTGATTTTGATACCCCTAAAAGGAAATCCTATACACATTAAGCAGCCATTCCCTGTTCTCCTTGCCCCCAGGTCTCTGGCACCACTAATTGACTTTCTGACTATTTATGTCCTATTCTGAATAGTTGATAGAAACGGAATCATATACTGTGTGGCCTCTTGTGTCTGGCTTCTCTCACTTAGCATAGTTTCAAGACTTATCCATATTTTAGTATGTGTCAATACTTCATTCCTTTTTACAATTGAGTAATCATCCATTATATGGATATGCCACATTTTGTTTATGCTTTCATCAGTTGACAAGCATTTGGGTTTTTAAAATCTTCTGGCTGTCGTGAATAGTGCTGCTGTGAAATTTGTGTACAAGTTTTTGTTAGAACACTTGCCTTCAGTTCTTTTGGGTATATACCCAGAAGTGGAATTGCTGGGTCCTATCGTTTGTTGCTCTATGTTTAACTTACTGAGGACCTGCCAGATTTTTCACAGTATCTGCACCATTTTTTTATTCACATCAGCATTATCTGAGAGTTATTATATATTTTTGCCAACACTTTTTTTCATGAGTCTGAATTATGCTTATTTACATTGTTTGGGTGGTGATAATGGAAGGGAAAATTTAGGCTCCTTCTTGATGATATTTAAGATTTTCCTGAAGAGGCTTAAAAACAATAGCAGGTCTGGAAATGTGTTAGTCTTGTTTTTTAATAGAAAATATGATATTTATTTTAAAATGCTTACTTTATCATAGCCATTGACTTCTTCTGACCTCTTCCTAACACTTAAGGTTCCGAATTATTGCCCGAGGCATGGCTGCCTTCCTTTCAGTTCAAGTTCCTGCTGAGGATCAGATCCGTTTGAAGCCTGGCTCTGAATTATTTCTCACCCCCAAAGCTCAGCAGGTCAGTAAAAACAGCTTTACAATGAAGGGGTAGAAGTTTTCCACCAGGCCCTCCCTAGAGGGTGGGAGGTGGCAGCTGGAGTCTTCACACATGACTACGTGGTGATCTGCAGTAGCACAGTGTTCCCTTTGGTGCTCTTTACTCACTGGAAGATGGGTGCCGCGTGTGCCTGCCTCAGATTTTAAACCAGGTTTTGTAAAGGTGCTTGCCTAGGGCACCATGATACCATTGTAGAAGAAGCAAGGCCATAGGCAAGCCAATCTGGAATCAAATTTGGTTCTGACGAACGTGACTATGCGCCAACCTGCCACATGCTGGCAGCTGGGGACTGGCATGGAAGATGTGGCCACAGTTGAGAATGATGGAGGTTAGCTGAACTTTAAGAACCAAGGAAATTGTTCTTGTTTTGTGAATCTGGAGACTGACCACTGTTGGCTGATGTTGGAATAACCTACCATGGACAAAGTGGTAGCCGTGAGAAATTATAGTTTGTTCTAAAAATGTGGAAGTCCACATGGTAGTGGTCCCATTCCTGTAACTATTTTTACTTATAATCAGGCTAGCCAAAGTTGTACCAAATGTAAAATGATAGCCACATTCTTGAGTGCTTACTACACACCAGGCATTGTTCTAAGTTTTAACTCAATTGATGCTAATGAATTAAAGTTTTAACTCATTTAATCCTCATAACAACCTTAAAACATAGGAACTTTTATTATCTTGATTTTATGGATGAGGAAATGGAGACAGATTTGTCCCAAATCACACAGCTAGTGAGCGCTGGGGCTGGGATTCAGGATTCAGCAGGCCAGTCTGGCTCTGGGCTTCACGCTCTAGCCGCCCCGCAGTACTGTCTCTGTATACATGGTAAACACTTAGAGCCATAGCTCTTCTTCTTTTGCAGCTTTGTAATGTCTTGGGTAGCCACCGCAGGGTGATATCTTGGTTATTAAGAGCAAAGATCAAGTGATACAATCAGCAGGTTCTTCACCAGCATCTCTATTTATAAATAGAGTCCCCAATACTTGTTACAGATAACTAGACAACTACTCTGTGAACCCCTATGTTGTATATGAACTGTCACAAGTAGGCAGATGAATCTCCCGAGGGCTGGTTGTAAAGTCAGCATGAAGCATTTCAGACTTGAGAAGTTTAAACATAAAGTACCTATACATACTTGCCATCAGGATTTTCAGACTTGAAAAAAGTCATATTTTTATAAAAATATTACTCTTAGCCAAATTGTCACAGTAGACCATTTTGGGAGTTAAATTTAAAAAAATAAGAAAGGGGAAAGACATGGATACTATGGTTCATGAAAGTACTTGTCCCCATTGATTCCCGTTCTTAGGTTGAACTCTGTTCACACAGCAGTTAGCCTGGTACTAAAACCCTTTCAGTTGTTTATTTTCAACCCTAAGACTTCTGTTTTCAATTCCTTGGAAATTTATTTCTAAGCTGCCACTTCATTTATCATCTTTAAAAAACCTTCTCCCTCCTTGTTTACTGAGCCAACCAAATTCCATCTTGTAATCTATACTTTCTAGTGCAGTGGTCCCCATAAATGACAGGAGGAGTGAGAGACTTCACAGTTCACAGTCAGAAACCCGGTGGTGGTGGACTTATATGGTTGGAAAATAAAACTCCTCACTCTCGACCATTGTTTTGATTTTTTTGTTTGTTTTCTTTTCCCCTAGCTTGAAGGAGGGAAAAATTAAAATTAGGAAATTAAAAAATGTTTTATTTATTTCTGAAGAGAGGCATGGGAACATCGTTGTCATTTCTATGGGACAGAAGCTGGAGTGACTTGACCTCTGTTTTATGTTTGTTGACTGACAGATTGATCTTATTGCTTACCCTCAGCAGCACTTAGCCACTGGTTTCTTTTGAATTTCATTCAGTCAGACATTTTAATATGAGATTATTTTGTAACCTAAAAACAAACCCAGCAACAATTTAAACAGGCCTCACAGGCAGTTGGTGCCTGAGATTTCCGGTTGGGGCTCCAGGAAGAGAGGCAGCAGATGATCTGGTGGGGAGGGCCCCACTGCTGGCAGTGCGGGGAGGAGGGCAAGGCAGTAAGGCCAGCCTGGCCGCAGCGGTGACGCTGCGAGGAAGGGTTGGGAAGTAGCACAGGCCAGGAAGAGGGAAGACTGGATGGAGAAGGTGGCCAAAGCCCCAGAAGCTTGGTTCGCTGGTCTCCTGCTTGGAGTTAATCAGTGCCTGCCTTTGGGACCTCTAATTCCAGTTCCGTAGGATTCCCCAGAGGCTCACAGTTGTTATCAGGTGATAACAGTAGGTGTGCTGTACCTGCTTGGAATCACATATGCATCTAGGTAGGTGGTTAACCCTTTTGTCTTCTCTGTTTTTTAGGCTCTGAATGCACTTGAATCCTTGACATCAAGTAAGCAGTATGTTGAGTATCAGGATCAAATATCACAAGCCATTCAGTTTATACAGCATCCTGGCCATTGCCTCCAAGATGGGAAAAGCTTCCTGGCTCTTCTTGTTAACCGTCTCTATCCAGAAGTGCATTATTTGGACAACATACGATAGTAACACTGAGACTCTTGAAAAATCCGTTGCTGTTTATGTTTACATTAACCTTGCTGTTGCATAAGTAACTTTGCTCAGTTTCACTGTGGAGCTCAGTTTGGCCAATGAAGTAGATGACTGAGATGCAAGTTAGACATTAGGTAAATCTTTTGTGCATGTGTGCATGCGCGTGCGCGCGCACACGTGTGTGTGTGTGTGTGTGTGTTCTTAGCTCTTAAAACTTTCCAGGGACTTTTCAGTTTTTATGTTACTCCAAAAACAAATTTAGTAAGTTACACTTGGAGACAGAACCACTTACAGTTACTGAATATCTCAGTCATCTCGCAAAGTCCCCAGCTGGGGTTCACTGTATATCTCCACTTCTGTTCTCTCCTGTTTTGTTTAAATGTCACAACGCCCCTGCCAGATCTAACTATTTTCAGAATCATGTTGAACCCTCACATGTGAACCCCATTTGTATTCCTTCAAAGTAAAAACAAGCTTTGAAAATTTCTGTGTATGTCAAATATGGGGAAATACATCAGCTTAAAAGTGTGTTATTTCTATCAGGAGAGAGGTGAGAATGCTGAGATTCAGCGAGTCGCTATCTAAAATGTGACCACTTGATCCTGAATATAGTGGACAGCAGAGATGGTGACAAGTCCATTTGATCCAGCTATGTGTCCTCATAGAGAAGGAGCCATCCACCTAACTCGGGGGTAGTGTGCTGACAGTCTGTGATGAGCATACTGTGCACAGATGTGTTTTGCTTGGTCCACATGGGTGGAAAGTAGAATCAGGGCTTACTCTCTCCAGTCAGGTAGACACACATTCCCTTTTGTCTTATCGCAGCCCGTTCCCTTATTCACATCACTACTCAGACCCTGTAGACATCTAAGTTTACCAGTGTTGATAGACACCAAGTTAGATATGTGAAGGCCCTGGCTGGCAGGTGGGGAGGGTGGAGGGAGTGGGGATCAAGAGACAGAGAACTTGGGTCTCTGTTCTCTGCTGTTTCTTCACTCCATTTTGAAACTCAGACGAAGTTAGAAAACTTGCTAAAACACTGGTCGGTGGAAACTAGGTCAGGTCAGGAGACTTCACTGAAATTTGGCATTTTTTCAATAGCCACGTGCCTTCTGTTGTTGTTAATAGTTCATTCATTACCAAAGCCTGTCGGTAACATTGCCTTATTCTGTTGTCATCTTCTTGCCCTTGTCATTTCCCCCAGGAATTAGCAATTTGACTTCTGTTGTCATATTCATAATTCTTTTGGCTCAAAATCGATTTTGTTTGTCCAGCTTGCATAATGTGTCTTTTGTTTATGGGTTATCTTTAGCCCAAAGATATTTACCTAAAAATGTCTGAACAGTCACTGAGAGCTTTTAGCAGGGGATAGAGATATAGGTTAACAGAGTGATAAGCTCTTCAGACATCCTTGCGAAGTGCTTCCTGAACATTTGAAAGTGTGTAGGAGCTGTTCTTCATTTTGAACTTCTTTAGTTGGACAGAACAGTTCTGCCTCCTAGATATCATCTATATAAAGACCATCCCTGATCTGGCCACACAGTGTCCATCTCAGACGGGCACATCTCAGCTGTCCTTGTGTTTGCCTCTCTCCATTTTCAGAACCAGTCTTCTTCCCTGCGCTGTGTATAAGAAAATTTTAGAAGCCGTGAACAGTTTAAAGGCTGGTTTGGCAACAAAGATTTTATGACAGGAAATATTTTGTGCCGTTTTCTTTGAGGAAGAGCTAATTATTGATACCCTAGAATGTGACAGTATGTAAATTTTAAAGAAAATTATGATTAATTATGATTAATTGTTAATTTTTGAAGGTTTATAATATTTATAATGTATTTGATCTGTAAAAATTAGAAAAAATAAAATAAAATCAGTCTTTGTAGCTGGTAAGACTCCGATTTTTAGGGATATCACACACTATCTTGTAAAGTTTTTCAGTTAAAGTCGATGCAGACATATCTGGTGTCTTCTATTTTATTTGACAGTGTAACCTGATTATCAGAAGTAGTTATTCAGAGTGCTTCCTTTTTAACTCTTTCGTGCTTAACAGCAGGTTTATTCACTGCATAGGCTTCTCTGAGAGGCTCTGGGCTAAGAAAGTGCTTTAAAGACACGGAGATACTTCTGAAGGTGGCAGTGCTGCTGTAGCCTCCTGGGAATGAATAGATCAGTGGTGACCGTCGGCTTTCAGGAAAGATGAGCCTTTGCTGCCAAAACCAGTCAGCCTCCAAAGAGTACAGGGCTGGTTTCTGAGATGGTCCCCAGTGCTACATGTGGATACTTGGATCACGCAGGACCAAGGCCGCCTCTGTGCCAGGCAGTGTTGAAGGTGAACTAGTGTAGATTGCTTCCCCGCACATAGCCGTCAGTGGCATGGGTTCAGATAGGGATGTCTGTCAGCCTCCTGGCCTCAGTGAAATGCACCTCTTCTTCTCCACTCATCTCTCTACCTTGCAGTGCCCAGAAGACAGGTCTGGGAGGCACACTTGTTCCCCCCAATCTCCTACCTCTACTGCCCTGAGCTGGGAGGCACAGAAGGCTGAGGGAGGGGGGGCCAGTGGACGTCTGCTCAGCCTGATGGGAGCTGGGACCCAGCCCTGCATGTTCCCAAAGCTCCTGGGCACGCGGTGGACCCCGGTCCCCGGGCATGGCTCATTTCATAGTCCGATGATCAGGTCGGTGGCCCAGTCATGTCTGCCTACCCGAGGCTGTGCCTGACTCTCAGTTCTCTGAGGTGGAGGAGTCCAGTCCAGAAAACGAAACCCCCGTAGAGCAGCCTAACCTCACTTTAGCTAAGTGCCAATGCTGTTTCAGTCAGTCACCAAAATCACTGTCCACATTGCACAAGATGGAGTGTTCATGCTCTTTCTTCCTTTTGAATGAAGGCGATACACAGTTTTTTAAATCCTAAAATTAACAATTTCTTCTGGAGTAGGAAAATGTTGTGGAATCATGACTTTTAGTCAGCTCACCTAGTCCCTCCTCTCACCAGCCCCAACCCTCCGCCCTCCCCTCGGCAAGTTGTCTCGCCCCTGGTGGGCAGCCCAGGCGGCCACTGGTGGGCTGTTTGTAGTTCTGCTTTATCTTAAGCCCAAACTGGTCTCCTGGAGACATTGGTTCCAGTCCTGCTGGAGCGAGCCAGGCCGGGCTGCGCTCCTACCCTTCCGACAGACCTCTCTTCACTTTGAGACCCCATCACACCGCTGACCCTGCCTGCCCGCCCCAGTCCTTTCCAGTGCCTTTAGTTGGTCCTTGTCCTCGCCATGTCTAACAGGGCTGCACTTTGGGAAAAGTGCCCAAAGTAGCCCCTGTTATTCTGAAAGGGCTGTGCCTGGGGTTAGGAGGGCCAGGACTCAGGTGGGACAAATGAGGTACGGAGGGCACAAAATTAAGGTGTAACTCACCTTTAGATGCCAGGAGCATGACTCCTTACATTCTGTGACCCCAGCCTGGTTCCTGTCTTGGGATTGGTCACACTACTGTGGGCCGAGCAATGAGGTTTACCTCCTTGTACTCTTGGGTGCCACTGGCTCTCAGCTGCTGTGCCCTGGGGTTGGCACATTCGACGGCGTGTGCAAACTCCAGACCTGGGTTTAACATCAGTTGCTGCTGAGGACAGATCTCATCTAGCTGATTGGTGGGTCTGACAGTAAGGTGCTTTGCACTTCTTCTTTAAAACTGCCTGCTCCTCATTTTGGATCAATTTCATGGCTTATTTTGAGGTAGTAGCTGAATTTTTTCTGCTCAGTTAACCTTGTCTTACTAAGCAAAATGGAGAGTATAATGGTGGAAATAAGTGTGTTGCTTAAAAAAAAAAAATACTCTGCTGGGATCTTCAGTTTCATGTAGGTAACGCTGGGTGAAGTTCTTGGCCTACAGCCAGGCGCTACTACTGACCTTGCTCTGGTTTGTGATGAAATTCACACATTACAGAGGCATCATGTCCTGTAGAAGCTGTAGGGAAGTTTCCTTCAGTCTGAATAGGTTTCTGATTTCTGATGACAATAACTTGAAAAAAAGTAAACAACTTGACCCTATTTGGGGATAATGAAATCACTAAAGAATATTGTTTACTTCATGTACAGATAGAATATCTCATTGAGCACTGAGGGGTAGAACTTATTTTTCTTTCCATGACTTAAAATCACTTATGTGGCAACAAATACTTAAGTATGTTCAGCTCTTTCCTTCCCATATGTTGTAGTATGGCCTCTAAAAACCACAACTTATTTTGGTCATTAATGTGTAATATTCACTTCTTATTTACTGTTCACCATTTTACATGTTTGTACAAAGAACAAATTTTTATATAATTTTGAGATAAAGGAAGAAATGAGAATTAGTTAAGTAAATTACGAATAAAATAGATTCAGATTTAATTTACATGTGGTGGACGTGGCTCATTTTTGACAAGTCGGTTGGAAGATCTTTTCATCCAGCAATCATACTAAGAAAAATGTGAAATTAGAAAGCTTACAATGGGTAGGATCTATATATTCTATGACATTTCACCACAAAGGGTGAGGCCTCTAGTTTCAAAGAGAATTTAAAACTTGGGGGTTTAAGTGTTGGTAAAGACCAGGAGGCCGCCTGGTGATCCCAGAGAGCTCAGGAGATCCCTGAGGGTTTGTAATGTGACCAGTGACCTTGGTAGGAGAGATGTGAGGCTGCACATTTGGGTGAGGGTGGGGATGCCTTAGCGGGCAGAGCTGGGGGTGGGGGGCGTGTAGTGTTCTGCCCCAGAAATCACTTCAGCATTGGGATGCCATGGATTCTTTCTGACTGTTCATTTTCATGAACATTTGTAAGACACATCTTGAATGGACCAAGGTATGGAGAGAGGGTCAAAATGTGTGATCCTGGCCAGATCACTTTCCTCCCAGAGACTTTGACTCATTTTAAAGTGAGAATAATTGAAGCCTTACCTACCTGTCTCCTGAGTCTTTAGTGAGAACCACCTGTGATCATGGAGAAGAAGTGACTTGGAGGATCACAAGGTGCCCTAGAAATGTGAGGAGCAGTTATTGTGGAAGGGGGCGGGGCTGGGCCTATGTGGCCAGGGGTGGAGGTGGGACAAGCCCAGGACCCCTAACTCTAGGTCTCTAAGTTCCTCTGGCTGAAAGTAGGGTCTCATTTAGTCTGGGAAGGGGGTATGTGTGAACACTCAGCCCCACTGAGTGTCATTTCCACCCTACATTCAGTGTAGATTATCTCTTGGACAGTGTCATCATGTAGCTGCACCTTGATTTAAAATTTAGGTTATTAGCTCCTGGAGGGCAGGGAAGGTGTATTGGGCTCTTGGTGGATCAGGGCATGCACCTGGGTGATTATTGCCTCTTCCTCCTACTGCCCATCTCCAGCAGTCCCATGGGTGGCCAAGAGTGGAAGGGAGCCTGTGGATTTTCGGAAGCCCCATCCAGGAGTGAATGAATGGGCTCCTGTTCAGAGAGAACCGTGCCAAGGATAGGAAGGCTGTGGTTCTGCACCCTGTGCCACACTGGGAAGTCCTGTCTAGAAAGTACCAAGTCTCCTACGTCATTCTCTCCATAACTCTGGGGCCTCAGGACACTGTGCTGACTGAGCCGGTTGCCTGTGGCTCCAATCCTTGCTTGTCACATTTAGAGCCTGAATTCTCCAAGAGGGTCGAGTTAGGGGAGACAGGCAGCTTTGCTCCACCCAGACCTCTCAGTGAGAGCACCAGGCTCCAAGACCAGCTCAGGGGATCTGGTGATGGTCAAGTGCAGTTCCGCCCCTTCTGCCCCTAGAACAGCTGCTTCATCTGGAGACCAAGCAGGAGGCTGTCTGTGTACTGCGAACAATTTGTTGGAGTTTCAGAGGGATGCTCTACTCTCTCCACTTGCTCCCATGGCCCATCACTGTGCCTGGAGCCACACATTCGAGGCACATTCCTTTGAGGAATGCTGCTGCTTCCATTTCCAAGAAGCCTTACTTCAAAGTGCAAATAGCACAGGAGGGAGCACCCCTGGGGAAAGAGGAATGTGGGCTGTAAGATGATATTGCTGAATTACTAATTTTCCCAAATAGGATAATGGCATTGAGTTATGGGGGAGAATGTGCTTGTTTTCAGCAGACACAGGTATTTAGGAGTGAAGTACTATGATGTCTACAGCTTACTCAAAAATGGTTCAGCCAAATACACACACACACACACACACACACACACTCACACACACTCACACACGTGCATTAAACGAATATGGCAAAATGTTAGTAACAGTTAAACGCCATTGGTGAGTACCCTTTTCAGCTTTTTGTGTGTGTATATATGCATGTGTTTGAAAATGATCATAAATACAAAGTTTGGGATGAAAATCACCTAGAGAGTTGGTTTGAAATTCCAGCCCATCCCTCAGAGCCTGTGACTTAGGAGGTTCAGGTGGTGTTTCAGGGGATTTGAGCAAGCTCCCCAGGAGTTCCTGATGCAGGCACCCTTGGAACCCACTGGGGAAACTCCGAGTGTCCAGGGTTCCAATGCGGAACCCAGATTATTGTGGGGCTGGAGCAAGTGCAGTGGTCAGATGGATGCGAACAGCCACACTAGGCGGTACAGGGAGCCAGCCCCACGTTCGGCCGGCCGCTTAGGTGCCCTGACTCCCTTCTCCTACTCTCATCGCTGTGGGGGCAGCACTCTCCACCACGCAGGAGCCCCCTAGCTCTGGCCACATCCTGCCTCCACCCCCATGCTCCAGGACTTTCAATTACTTGAACATCATGTTGTATCTGATCTCCTGGCCTTTGCTCAGACTGTCCCTTCTGCATAGAAAGCCCTTCTTCCCTACCTCCCAACCTCCATTCTCCCCCATTTGCATGGTCAGTGTATACCATCTCCATGTCCCTTCCTCTAGGAAGCCTTCTCAAAACTGGGTCAGTCACCCCTTTTTGTGTGCTCCCATACCATCCCTAGCATACTGTTGTCTGTGCATGATTTTTCAATTACTGCTCTTACTGTGGAGTAAGTCCTCAGGGCTGTTTCCAAATGCTTCTGAATTTCCTCCTTCCAGGTACAAAGTATGTTTTCAAATACACACACACACACACACACACCCAGCCCCTTGAGGGTGAGTGGGGCATATGGCCGGTTCTGGCCAATGAACTATAATCACAAATGGGAGACTCTACAGCTTTCTTTTTATCTCTTACCCAGCAATCCACAACATTAGAGATGGTGGATCCTTGAGCAAAGCACCCTCTCCTTAAACGATGGGCATGTAGCTTTGGCTAAAATAAACCCTAACTGTTTACAGCCACTGTGATTTGGGAGTTGGTTTGTTACCACAGCATAACCTAGCCCAGCCTGACTGATACACATGCCTTATTCATTTTTGTATCCCCAAACCCTTGGCCCAACTCCTAGCACATAACATATACATAAGAAATAATTCCTATCACTATTGTTCTTGGCTGTGAAGCTGGCCTCAGAGACCAGGCAGAGGTTCCAAGACATATCACCCTGCGTCCTTCCCTTCTTCTCTGGTGATACAGGACTTTCCCTAGAGGTGCCCCAAAGTATCCTCATACAAGGTGAACAACTGCCAACTCCCCTGACCTTTTAACAGCTCAGACAAGTTCCTGGATGGATTCTCAGCTAACCATGGGCTGCCACCACCACCAAGCTGGCTTAGTGAAGGCTCTGGGAAGGAGGAAACTTTTAACGCACTGCTTTGCATATTAACTTGTAAATTTCCCTCATTCTTCAGGCCATCTCCCAAGGCAAGCATCCGAGAGGACCCTGTGCTCACTGTAGGTTACCACTCCAGCCTTTGGAAAATTTCTGAAGGAAAGTTCGTCCCCATTGCCTCTCCAGTCCTCTCTCTCTGTGGTCTTTTCCTCTTGCCACCTGACTGGGTCCCAAACATGCCTCCTCCCCCTCTCCCTGCCCCCAAATACTGCAAGAGCTAAAATGATCAATACGTTCACACTGAGGTGCAAATACAGAAGGCAGCACCCTGCAGAGTCAGCCTGGCAGGGCTCAGGCAAATGGGGTGAAGCTGCCGGTGTTTTGGGGCTTTGCACATCCTTGGAGAATACAGGTGGTAACGAGAGAGGCCAGAGCTGCAGCTGCTTTATGCACTGGGAGCTGCAGCCCAGACTTTGCCTGAGGTTTCCTAGCACTATGACAGTGGATTCCAGATGCTTTGAAATGATGAGTGTTTTGTTTCCTTTTCCCAGGGGTCCCAGCTCAAGGCAGTGAAGAGCAGCCGATGGGGTAAGAGGTGCGCAGAGTGTGGGAGACCCTAGGGGGCAAGGGCACCAGGTTTCTTTTTGCCACCAATTCGATGTTAGCGGATCCCCAGGTTTGCACAGCCTCAGCCCCGAAGCCATAGCCCCTCTTTCTCAGCCAGGCCGGTATGGGCACCACACTGTGCAAGAACCATGCACATCCCAAGGCTGTTTTGGAGGGAGGAGCCTGTAGTGCCCTTTGCATCTGTAGACAGCTTTGTACTTCCCAAAGTCCTTTCCCATCCTCAGGTCCTGACAGTCCAGCCGGGAGGGAAGAACATTATTGTCCATGTTCAACAGTGAATGCACCCTGCTCCAGAGAGGTGGGAAAAGTGCCTTTGTCCACACAGAAAGTCAGTGACAGCCAGGATGGAGCCTAGGCCTCGAGACCCTATGACCGGTGTCCTGCCTACTTTACAATAGTGTTCTAGGTAGAAAAGGAGAAAGAGGCTTTTCCGGAAGTTTCACACAGGAGTTCACATGTGCACACACATGCACACACACACACATGCGTGCACACACACAGACACACACACTCTTTCAAAATGCTGGCCCCATGGACCTGTTATCATTGGGGCTCCACGATAGGTGATCCTGCAAGAGAGCACTGGGCTCCTGTGAGGGGTCCTGGCTCCTAGTGGGTTGCCCGGCAGGGGACTGCCAAGGTGCCTGGGACCCAGGAAGGGCTGTCCCAGCCAAGCCGCACGTCGGCCTTTGCTCCTCATGGTGCACAAGTGGGTGCTGGTGGCTGAGGGGCTCCCCGCAGGGAACACGCAGCTGTGGAGGGGCCCTGAGGGCTCATCTGGCTCAAATTTTCATAATTGGACTCCTGAGCCTGGGGCCTGTGGACAGGAGAAAGTTGGCTGAGCACCCAATACAGGAGGGCTCCCCAACTGCCCAAACCACAGCCCAGCAAGGGTCAGGAAAGGGAGACAAGATGGGCATCGGGGCCCAGATCCAACAGGGCCTGGAGACTGACTGAAGCCCGGGGGCAAGGCAGTGGAAGACCTTGTGGGACGGGACGGGATGGGGCTACCGTGGTGGCAGCATCCCAGATTATAGGCTCCACCTTCTCAAAGGGATCTTGTCTGTGGCTTCGGAAACCACCTCTGTGTCCCTGACCTTCAGACCCACATTCCCAGACCTGGGCTCCTGAGCCGCAGAGACTTTCCTGACTACTGGGACCGCTGAATGGGCATCTCACTGTAAATGTCCATAGTGCTCACATGATCCTCGCCACCACCTCTCTCTTCTCAGCTTCATCTCAGTAAGTGGCGCGCAGGGTTCTAGCTCCAAACCTGAGCATCCTGGCTTCCCTCGCCACCCACCCAGTCCTCTGGACAGCCCTGCCTTCCATCTGTCCCATCTCCCACCTCCATTACGGTCACCTTCATCCAGGCAGCCATGTCAGCCTCCGCCTTGGCCAACAGCCTCCTCATAAGACTCCGGTCCCCGACTTTTGTTCAGATGGGGCCCCTTGTCTTCTTACAACTATTCAGTGACTCCCCATCACACTCAGAATAAATCCCTCAGCCTGCCAGCCCTCCTTGCCCCCTTCTCAGTCTCCCCTGAGCCTTTGACTTGCCTTTTCCTCCTGGATTGCAGCTCTTATTTTTAGAATCTAAGATGATATTGTTTATGTATTATTAAAATTTTCTACACTAAAATGTGATTTTTCTGAGGTTGGGGATTTTTGTTGTATCTTTAGCATACAAAACATATGTTCCTGGTACATGGTAGGTACTTAATAACTATATGAACAGTCAACTTTCTGATTTAGGTGCCTTGCTGAGATAGTAAATTACCAAAGAAAAGAAACATTGCACAGGAAGTTGAGAATGTGGGGGAGAGCAGGCAGCTGAGGGAAGGGCCTCAGCTGGCAATGTGGCTTTCCCAGCCTCTGGGACACAGGTAGAGGGGAGTTATGAGAGCTGAGGCTGGACTTGTCTAATGGGCCCTGGAGGATTGTGGTCTTTCTGCTCCATTTCTTTATCCCCAAGCATCCAGGACAGACTGCCTAGGGACTCTGAATTGGATTCTTTCTTCTTCAACACGGGCCTTCATTTGGATAGACATGGAGGAGGGGAGCATAGATGGGAAGGTCAACGACTGGGCCCCTCACCTAAGCTCTTAGAGCCTCTAATGACATTTGTGTTCAGAGCCTTCAGCTAGGTCTCTGGGGGAATGTTTGCCTTGAGGCGGCTTTTGTGTGAGTCTGCCTGTTTTAGAATACTGGGCACTACAAGAGGAAACATAGCCTTGAGGAAGCACATTAAGTGCTGAGATATGATAGACACACAGAAAAACGACCCTTCAGCACCGGAACACCAGGCAGGTCTAGCGGAGAGTCTAGTGTGAGGCTCAGATAATACATGCTGGGAGTGGGGGTGGGGAGAGCAGGTCACCATGTCCTAGTCTAGCCCTAGAACTAGGGCTTGGTGGACTCTGCCTATTCTTTCTCCCCGTGCCACCAGCCCTGAGAAACCTGTGCCTCTTGGCCAGTAGGGACTAGAGCTGGGTGGGGTGGAGTGGGGGTGGGGGTAGTTCACTTACCATGGCAGGGTGTCCTGGGTGACTGGGTGCTCTGTGTGAGGGACAGAGAGAGAGCACACATGAATCTTCAGGGTAGCTTCCAGGCTACAGTCCCAGCTGTCCACCCACCCCACTGTGCAGAGTGGTCTGAAGGGAATGTGCAACAAACAGCAAGCTAGCAGGGTGCCAAGTGACCTGAAAGGTGAGCGGAAGTTCGTGTGACAGGTGGAATGTGGAGAGGTCCAACCAAAAATCCTGCCTTGCTGAGGCCCCTGTGCACAGAATGCTGGGTGAGTTTGACGTGTCAGTAAGAGAGTAAGCCAGGTCTCGGCCTCCCTGTGGCCGTTCAAAGCCCCCTCCATCAGCCCACCACACCCTTCTTGGCCCAGACCAGGCCACGCTGACCTGCTTTCCCCATCCCTCTCCCAGCATTTACTGTCTGTGCCTTACTCTGGCAAAAATGGTAGGTCGCCAGGGCAGCTGTGGCAAATTTTGGATTTCATCCCAGGAGAGTGTGCTACCGACCTGGGTGGTCTGAGAGGCTCTGGGAAGCTCCCTCCCTGGGTCACAGAGTGAATTTCCTATCCAGCCTAGTAGGCGGTATGAGAAAAACTGCAGCTCTCTGAAGATTCTGCTAGTTTACCCTTCCACACTTCTGTACATGCTGTTCCCTCTGCTGGTCATACCACTAGCTCCTTCTTTTCTTAGCTCATGCCTACTTAAAGTTTTTCATTTCACTCTCACCTACTTGTGTAAAGCCTTCCCTCCTGGCCCCTGTCCAGGTGCCACCAGAGTGAAGTATACAGACCCTGGGCTTGCACAGTACCTGGGCTCTAGGACAGCACGTCAGATTGCAATTATCTCCTTACTCCTCAGCATCCCATTCAAGGGCAGGAAACCATGCCTTATTCATCTCTGTATTCCTAGCACCTACACAGCACATAGTAGGTCCCCAGGAGGCTGGTTGTAACTAATGGAATGGTGCTATTTGGGAAAGCCTGTGTGTGGTCAGAGTTCTCGGGGAGGAGTCCTTCAGGAGGTGGTGGTAAAGGGTTGGTCTCCAGAGCTCTACTGTCTGGGTCTGCGTTAAGTTCTTTAACCAGGTTGGCCTCAGCTTCCTGGTTGTAAAATGGGCTTATCCCGCCTCCTAGGCTTGATGCAGGGAGAAGAAAGTGAGATAATGAATAGGCACAAAAATGATATTTTGGTCGTGTCATGCCAGGTGGTTGCACTGGTAATCTTACCTGAAAGGAGAGCCTCCGCTCGCCCCAACCCTCGTCCCCACCCTGGCCAGGGGCTCACCCACCTAGTTGGTGGCGGGCAGCGCGAGCTGCCAGCACTCCGAGCAGCAGCAGCGCCTTGAGGCCGAGCGCCCCGAGCAGGAGCGCGATCACCGAGGCTCCGGAGGCGCCATGGAAACGGAACAAGTAGACGCTGGCCTCGGTGCGGCCCAGGATGTTGGAGGCTGTGCACGTGTAACGGCCGTCGTGGACCAGTGTGGGCAGCTCAGCGGTCACCTGGTGGCCGTGACCCTGACCCGGGCCCGACACCGCAACTGAGCCGTTGCCCTGGGCGGGGCCAGACCAGGAGAGAGCGGGCAGCGGCTCCCCTTCAGCTGTGCAGAGCGCATGGAAGGCGTGCGCTGGGCCAGGCAGCACCGAGATGTTGACGATCCGCGGGGCGGCTGCTGGCGGCAGTCAAGGGTGGGGAAGACGTGGGTGGGGGAGGTGGAGGGTGGTGGGGATGCGGGGGGATGGGGGGAGAGCGAACTGTGGTCAGAGGGCACACATGCGACCGGCAGGGTCAAGGGGTGTTCTTCCCTGTCCCCTTCGGCTGCCCAGAAAGTTGGAGGAAGTTGGGGGTGGGGTGCGGAAAGGTGGGAGTAGGCACCCTCATGCCAGCCTGCCCGGGTCCCAATACAGCTGTGGCCTTGGGCAAGCTATTCCATAGCTCTGTGCCTCAGTTTCTCCATGTATAAAATGGGGATCGCTTACCTTATGGGATTGGTGAGAAGGTTTGGCAAGCTAATACGTGTGGGGGTACTTGGACTAGGGCTTGGCCGGTAGCAGATGCTCACTAAACGGCCATTATTATTATGGGAGTGCAGGTTGGGGGCAGTCTGCTGGCGATTTCAAGGGCACCTCCCACAACCAACCTCACAGAGATCTAGAGTTGAGACCGATTCACTGAATCGTGGGCCTGTGTTGGGTAGGAGCCCACCCTGGGAAGAAACTGAAATGCACTCAGAGAGATGGCTCAGCCAGCCTACGCGCACGTGGGAAGTTCTTGGCAGAATCAAACTCAAACCCAGAACTCCTGGACCCACCCATAGCAGGGGGCTCAGGATTCTTAAAAGCTCTACAGATAATTCTGATGGGCAGCCAGGGCCAAGAATAATGCTCTAGGGACGGGGACTCCAGTTCCCACATCTTTATACTTCAGGGTCTAGTAAAGTGCTAGGCACTGGGGGGGGGGGGGGGAGTTCCCCCTGCACCCCCATGGCCGCCTTTCGGTGCACACTCACCCCATTGCAGCCCTTGCCATATTTAGGATTATTATTCATTCAGTTTTTGTTTTTTGTTTTGTTTTGTTTTGTTGTTTTTTCCTGTGGACTGCTGCTAGCCCCTGGGGCTTTCACTCTTTGGGAGCTTCATTACAACGCTCACTCCAGGGCCCGACACAGCCTTTCCAGGGCCAGGATTCTGAATTTTTGACAAATTCTCAGGTGGCCTATAACCATTGACAGGTATGTGTACTGTTTCCCCTTCGGATCCCAGCAGCTGGCACGTGCCAGGCACTCAGTAAGCCCTCCGGGGAAGGGCGGGAGGGCGGGGAGGGAAGGAAGGCGCTGCGCCGCGCAGGCAGCTCCAGACCCCGCCGCGCTCACCCGTCACGCGGAGCCGGACGCCGTGGCGGCTCTCGTAGCGGTCGTGGATGTCGCCGGTGAACTCGACGCGGCAGAAGTAGCGGCCGTCGTCGGCCAGGGCCAGGCGCTCGACGCGCAGCGAGAGGTCGTTGCGGCGCGGGTTGCCCAGCAGGCGGAAGCGGCCGTGCAGGCTGAGCGCCGTCTGGCAGAGCTTGCTGCCGCTGGCCGCCGCGCACCGGAACACCTGCGGGCCCGCGTAGGGCTCGCCCGAGCGCCAAATGGCAGTCAGAGGCCCATCGTAGTGGCGGTGCGGGTGCGTGAAGGTGCAGGGCAGAACGGCCGCCTCGCCCGCCATCGCAATCACCTCTGCCGGCACCTGCATGGACCAGTGCTGCGACGGGGCGCCTGCAGGTGGGCGGGCGGGGCGCGTCAGCCTTAGCCCTTGGCTCCGGGCCCAGGACTCCGGAGGGACCCCCTGTGGGTTCTGGAAACTCCAAGACTCAGGAAGTACCCCTTGGGGTGGGGTCTGGAGACCCACCCCGTGACTCGAGAGGCATCTCCAGGGCCCTTGACTCCCAAGACTCACCAAGTGCTTGAACCCTCCCCACTTTCCTGGGACTATTTGCGTCTCTCTGGGTGGTTCCACCTCACCTACAGCCCTGTGATCCCATCACTTCCCCTGCTGCAGGAAAGCCCTGGGTTCTTGAGATTCCAAGACCGTCTCCAAGATAATGAGAAGAATAAATGCACTTACTGTGCACGTCTGTGTTGAGCAAGTTCCCAGTAGTATCTCTTTTGGTTCTCACATATGATCCTAGAGGTAAACACAGTTATCCCTGGATTACATGTTAAGGAACCGAGGCACAGAGAGGTTGAGTAATTGTCTGAGGTCACACAGCTAAAATGAGGCAAAGCCGTCATTGAAACTCAAGATGGCCTGACTCCACAGCCGGCACTCTAGTGAACTATAGGCGTGGAATGTTGGGACTCATCCAAGGAAACCAACAGTCTCATTCAAAGAGGGGAAACTGAGGCTGGGGAGGGGATGGTATGTTTTGAAGTTAATGTATTGAGTTAGTAGATGAAATTCCTCTAGAATCCAGGTCAACCCAAGTGGGCTTTCCAAGTGGTTAGTGCCTAGTAGACAGGGAGCTGAGAGGCCGAGAGTGGTGAGCGGTTATCCTGCCTCCTTGTTCTGTGCAAGCACCTCTGGGCTCAGTTTCCTCACTTCCTGCATTGTGAGCCTCTTATGTCTGGTCGAGGTAAGATCCGGAACCACTCTTCCTCTAGCTCACAGAGCACTGGTGAGTCTCACTGCCTGTGTAGTTGAATATGTGCTGCTTCGAGAGAGGGGTGAGCAGAGTAGGTGGGTGGCTGTCAGTGCTGGTTCTGGGAGGATCATGCCAGGGGTGGTGCCTCCCCAAAAAGGGAGGGCAAGCTTCACAGCTAGTGCCCCAGGTGTGGTTCACAAAAGGGATATTTAGAGGGAATAACATTGCAGCTCTTGTATTTCCTAAGGACGTTGCAATTTACATAGTTCTTTTACATACATCATGTCATATGACCGTCAAAACACCCAGGGTAGAAAAACAGGGCAGATATTGTTGCAGATGAGAAAGTAGAGGCCTAGAGTCACATGGACAGAAGTTGGGAGAAACCTAGATTTTCTGACTCCACGTCCAGTGCTCTTTGCTCTTTGTGGTAGCCCGACTCATGCCCTGGGCAGGAATCCTCTCAGCTCACAGCTGGCAGACCATCCTCCAGGGAGCCCATCCCATCTACAAGTAATCTACAGGTCAGGGCATTCCTCCTGCACAGAACTGAAGTCACCCACTACCCACATGACCACCAGTGCTCTTAGGAGCATGTGCATCCCCTTCCTGTGGTGGCCCTTTCAGGATCCCACCATGATCCCAGACCCATTAAGTCTTCCTTTCTTTGATGGAAGTCCCAGTCCCCTCCCCATTCTCACCGCCTGCCAGGTACTTGCCCTGCAGTGTAGTGTCCTCACCCAGGGCTCCAGGTGTGTGCTCCAGCTGTGTGGGACCAGCAGAGTGGGGTATGAATTGGCTGTGTGAACTGTGCCTCGAACACAACCTCATTTTGTGCTTGTTCTGAGCTTGCAATCAAGTAAAACCACAAATTCTTTTTTCACACAATCTGCTTCTAAGCCAAATCTCTCTTCTTCCGGACAAGTGGAATTATGCTTTTGAACCTGGATGGAGGACTTGCCATTCATCCCTAGTAATATCCTGTTTGCCCAGTCGTTAATGATCAAAGGGCCTAGTTCCAAATTTGTGAAACCTTTTCTGAAGCTTTTGCTGGTTCAGTCAGCACTCTCAGCTGCACAAAGTCTGCCCGCTCCCGAGGCTCTGCGTTCCTCAGCTTCCTTGTACTTCCCAACCTCTGTAACCTCAGGCATTCCAGATTCCCCACGTATTGTTTGCTGTTGTGTCTTTATCAGTTAGCAAAGATTTATTAGACGCGTCCCCATTCTAAGCCAGGCACTGGGATATGAGTGGGGGTTACAAAGATCAATAGAGAACCAGCCTGCTGGAGTTCATGGCTCAGAAAGGGAAACAGATCTGGGGACACATAATTATACTGTGGCCTGCCAGATGCTCTCATGAGGGACACAATGTTCCCTCTATTCAATCATGGTTCCTGGCCCATTTCACTTGCTGGCTCCCTCCTCACCTACAGCGGGAGGCCTTCCTTGAGTCCCAAGTCTAGGTCTGGTGCCCCACCCCCGTGCCCCAGGGCTGGCAGAGGTACTTCCTCTGTATGGGCACTTCCTCTGTATTAACTGTGTGTCTCGCTAGGGCACCCGGAAGCTCTAGGAGGGCAGGGACCCCATGCATGAGGACATGGACTACTTGTGTGAGGTCACACTTGTGTTGTTATTGCCCAGCACAATTCCTGCCACATAGTAGGTAATGTTGAATGGAATTGCTGACAGAGCAGAAGCGAAGGTGATCAGGCTGGCTGGGTGTGGGGTGGAGAAAAAGGCATTGTGCAGATATTAGGCAGGCGAGGAGTAGGGGACCCATGAAAGAGGAGATGCCATTTCAGCGGAGCCTTGAGAAAAGAGTGGGATGTTACTAAGCCTTGAGACAGACTGAAGGCTATCTAGACAAAGGGGACAGCAGGGCAACACCAGGAGGCAGGGACATCAGCAGTTGCAGGGAACCACAGGATTAGGGGGCCAGAGTTCAGAGTGCTTTAGGGGCTCCTTGGGGGCCATACCTCATCTCATTTCATGTGCACAATAACCTCGCAAGGGACTGTCATTAGTCCCTTTTAGAGAAGGGGGAACTGGGGCCCAGAGAGCTCAAGTGACACAGCCAAGTCATTTGATCAACCAGAAGCAGAGCCAAGGCTCATGCTCATCTCTTAGGACAGGGAGGGGACTACTCCTGAATTGGAGCCACCTTCCTGTAGGGTCTCTAATACGCTTCCCTCAGGTCTGTGAACCGAAGGCTCACATTCTCCTCTGTCCAAACTACCTCCTTTCAATGGTGTGCCGCGGAGCATAATAGAAAGCATCCCAACTTTGGCACAGCTGGATCTGGGGGATAATCTCAATTGTCATCCTTTCATCAGACTTGTGTTCCTCACGCAGTCTGTGCCTGGCACTGTTCTAGGCTCATTCACTCACAGGGAGATGTTTGGGCAAGTTTCTTAATGTCCCAGGTCTCAAGCTTCTCTGTGGCAAAAAGGGGAACGTAATACCTTCCTCATAGGATGGAGAAGTGGATGAAATCACACATGTAGATTACAGTGTCTGACACTCAGCAAAGGCTCAATGCCTGTTAGTTCCCTCACTTTACAGCCCTGCAAAGGGAGTGAGAATAGAAGGGGAGAGGGTGGGGAGTGCTGACCAGTGGTGGAGCACTGCTCTTGGCTTATAACCCAGTGTGATGCAACAGGGAGTCAAGATGTTGATACCCTGACATGGCACCTTGTAGCGTACTTTGGCGTCTTAGACCACGTGAAGTATAAGAGCCCAGCCCTTACCCTTAACTCACCTGACCGATAGTATTTATTCATGTATTTATTCACTCAGTAGATATTATTGAGGGTCTATTGTATGCTAGACATTGTACAGGGTGTTAGGGATACAATTACAGTGACAATTAGAGGCACTCCTCAGTATGTTTACTGCCTGGCCATTACTCAGCCACTGTTTGTTTTTCATTTATACACAATTAAAATAGCCTAGGGAAATACAAAGTGAAAAGCTGGAAAGTGGGTTCTGTTTGGAGGCCCACCGAAAGAGCCAGAAATGACAACTGCAGGGAGGAAGGGTCCAGTAAAAATAATGAAAAGACAGATCAAGACAGAAATGATAAAAATACAACCCAAAAGGGACCATTTAGAGAAGGAACGAGAGCAGAGGGTCTTCAGGCATCATGACACTGCAGCAGGCTGGTGTAACATATGCTTGCAACCATGACCCGAGCCATCTTGCAAAGGTTCGTTGCCAAGAGAGGCACGTTCTCCAGATGGGGATCAGAGGTCTGTCCAGGGCTCTAGCCTTGGGTAGACTGACCCTGACTTTGTGACCTTAGGCAAGTCCCCACAGCTCTCTAGCCTCAGTGGGCTCAGGGTGAAATGATGTCTCTAGATGTTTATTAAGGTGACTTTTTAGTCTAAAAGTCTATTCTGAAAATGATATTTGGATTAAAATGACAAGGAAGTCCATAAAGCATTTTAGAAACATGTCTATCTAAATTAAAGATTTTTAGGTACTTAAAAACAAGCCATTAGATATCCAGAAAACTCAGCTCCTAGGAAAGATGCAACCATGCCTCAGTGGTCTCACACAGCCATCTACCACCCTCCCCGCATTGCTCCCTCATGGCGATGGGTGCTCAGCGGGGAGAGGCTGGGGCTGCAGCACAGGGCACCAGCTCCTGTGTCATCATAATCATGTCTCAACTCAGGGGTAGTTGACTCTCCCTGGACCTACTGAACCAAAGCCCTATGCCAGTGGTGTCGGGGCCAGGGCGGGATGAGAACTCGTGGGAGAGAGAAGCATGTCTGTAGAACCTGGACAGGCAGAAGCAGCATCCGGATGGATCAGAAACAGAAACCTTGTTTTGGGCCACAGCTGACCAAAGATTTCCGCCAGTCAGTGCCTTGGTAAGGAGGGAAGAAGATGTGCCTGGGAGTCTCACTGTAGGTCATTTTCAGTGTGTTCTGTGCTATTGGGCTTCTGTTGACTATAGAGGGAAATGTTTATTGATTTCATCATGGAATGTGGGTCCATCTCTGTTCGTGAATCACACACAGGAAAGCAACCCTGCGGTGGTCATGGAGGAGTTCCTCCATGTGCCCAGTGGGAGTTCCCTCATGGAACGGAGCTTCAACAAGAATTAGGACTTCTGGGTGGCCTTCGTGGGATAGTTTTCTGGAGGAAACAAGTTATGGACTTCGACGGGGAGGATGACGCCAGGTTGGCAGTCACCCTGGACCTTCTGAGGGGTAGCCTCATGGCACTCAGAGCTGGGGCTCCCCAGAGGTCTGCCGTGCTGCTGCCGTGATGGTTGGCATTACCAGTTGACAGGCAGCCATTGTGATGAGCCCGACTGTCGTAAGGGGGACACCCTCTTCGGGAACAATGGGCGTGTTGACAAGGGTATTCTCAGAGAGTGACTCCATGGTGTCCTCTCAGGCATGGTGGCTCCTAGGGGTCAGGAGAGGGCGTTCTAGGGCCAAGGAAAGATGTTCATCTCAGCCACCAAACCTCACCAGTTAGGTGTGGGGGTTGAGCTGGGGAACGTTGCCCTTCTTCCAGTTCCCTCCTGCCTCTCAGTTTGCTCCCAGAAGGTCTTCTCTCTGGGCCTGCATGTTATCCAGGTAGGTTATCAGTGGAGAAAGGTGAGAAAGGGGTAAAGTCCGGAGGGGCGAGGAAGGAGCTGAAAGAGGAATTCCATTCTTCAGTGTGACCCACATCCAGAAGGTTCTAGGGGAGGAGTGAGGTATAGGGAGTATAGGGCTTGTCATCGCTTTCTGCCCTCAGGGTGATGCTGGCTTCCTCTTAACCCTCTCTTCTCTGGCTATTTGGTATGGCTGTTTGCTGTCAGTTCACCTGAGCTGACAGATGCAGAGCCACAGCTGACCCTGTCCTGGGGCCAGTGTCCACCACATGGCACTGCTCTTCAGAGTTCCGATTCAGCATGGCCCTACCCATGCTCCCCTGGCCTCCTCAGGGGACACTGCGCCCTTTCCTCCTCCTCCTTGCTGGGTAGGACTTCTCTGCAGTAGCAACCAGGAGCACAGAAGCATCCTGGTTCATTCAACCCTCCCCTTTCCTCCTGGACCGGTGACAGCAACCCACCTCCTCCCTGACTTTTCCTTGCATCCCATATAAGCAGCCCCGTGCCCTCATGCCCTCGGGTGACAGCTGTGATTTGTCTGGCCTTTTGGGTTTGTTTGTTTTTTTTTCTGCAATGATTCAGAGCTAGACACGTCACTTTCTCTGAGCACTAAGATTTGCCCCAGACTCAGCACCACCACATGTTGGCATAGGCGGTGTAAAGCATGGGCTGCACTCAGAAGACTCCAAGTCACATCCAGGCTGTGACTTTCCAGAAGGTCATCTGACCTTAAAACAGGAACAAAGATCCTGACTTTGCAGGGTTGTGATGAAGAGTAAATGAGCTGCTCGTCAGAGGCCTGGCACAGAAGTCCTTGAGGATGACAGCTACTGAGATTGCTACACCTGCTTATCATAGCTCTGGGGACTGATTGAGGACTCTTCCAAGGTTACCCAAGTAGGCAGAGTTCCCAGACCCCTCCCATGTTCCCTGGCACCTCCAGCTTTCTAAGAGTAGATTTTGAGGAAGACAGAGGGAAGGACAAGGGAGTGTGTGGAGACCTGTGGGGACCTCAGGAGATGAGGGGCTGCCCAGAGCACTGGGGGCTGGGAGTGGGTGAAACCTATGTGAAGGAGGGGGCACTGGGAGTGGAAGGGGGGCTTCCCAGGACAATTCCTCCCAGTTTGCTTTGGCCAAGGGCCTGCCTTGGGCCCTGTACTCAGCGGTGTGGACGGGGTGTGGCTGTGACTCGAGACTCACATTACCACCCTCACTCTGATCAGCAGCCCCTGGGGTTTGCGTAGCCCAGGCCAGCCCAGTGTGGTCCAGGGGCCTCCTGCACAGTCCTGCTGCCCTGCGGAGAGGCTCGTAGGGAAACAGCACTGGAGGGGTCTCGGACAGTGGCCCCTGCTCTCCCTGGTTATGGCCCTCTGGATTTTGGCGGCGAAGCAGCTGTGAAAAGAGTATGAAAAATGTCCCTTCTCTGCGACGTTTCGCACACGTGGCTGGGCCTTTTGGGTAATCTCAGCACACAGCTGGAGCGCTGTATGGTTCGGGTTTTGTTCTTGACCATGTCACTGCCCATGCTTCCCCTAAATCTTTTTGTCTTTAACTGATTCATAGCAGCTGACCTTCAGCAGGAGGAAAAGAAACAAACAAACAAAACAAAACAAAACACTCCCATACCTAGCTTCTCTTGAAGCTGTGTGACTTTTGCAACATGTCACTGCCATTTATTGTACAACCCTTGAGTGCCAGGCACTGTGCTGGGGGCCTTTTATCCATGATCTAATTATTCTTTGTAAAACCACCATGAGAGGGCAGGTACCCCAGTTTATAGAGGCTCAGAGAAGTTAGGCAACCTGCCCAGGGCCACACAGCTAGCCAGTAGCAAAGCCAGCATTCGAAACCATGTCTGACATCAACACTGGCATCCTGACCTGCCCCCTTATCTGCTCCACGTCTGGGCCGGGTCAGCTCCTCCAGCTTTTATCCACTAAGTGGGACCCAGCCCTAAATCATCTCAGAAAGATGGCTGAGTTAGGTCAACTGGGGGGAAGAAAGCCCTGTCCCCCTCAGCTCCTGCCACAGACTGTGCAGGATGAGAGGCGGTGGTGGGGTGGTCTGGTCCAGGGCACACGCACCTGGGTTCAAACCTTAGCTCCACCCTGTACCACTCACTGAACCTCTCTGTGCCTCAGTTTCCTCATCTGTGGAAAGGGAATAGAATAATACCTTTCTCATGGGGTTCTGGGGCTCATGTGAGTAACTAATTGAAGTCCCGGTACTTAGTAAAAGCTGTGTGGGCACTTCCTGTTATGATCCAACTCAGACCCCGACTGGACTCGACTCTGTGGTGAATGCTGCAGAGGAAGGAGAAGAACCAAAGGAGTGGGAGTTTATTATCCTATTGTGGAGATGGGAACCTGCATCAGGAATGTTGATTAATAGCTCACGACACCATGATGTCAGTAGTGTCACCCTGCAGCACGTGACAGCCCGTGGCTGTGCACGCAGAGGTTGAATCCAGGAGCACAGCGGTTGGAGGGACATTTCAGGCTGGGGTCGAGGGAAGGCCTGAGGCCCTGACAGAGGGACTCAGTGGATGGCCTCTGTCATTTATCCTAGTTGCCCTCCGCAGCACGAATCGCCCCAGATGACAGTTGAAAAGGCAATTTCCTGGGTCTGCTGCCTGATTTTGTGATTCCACAGGTCTAGGGTGGAGCCAAAGGATCTGCATTTTATCAAGTGACCACCCTTTGACGCATACTGTTCCCTGTGAACTCACTGAGCTAAGTGACTAATGGCATTGTTACTTAAACCTCCCACAAAGAGTTCTCAGTAACCCTTTGAGGTTTCTGCTGGGTGGTCAGGGCGCCCTCTATCACTTGCCCTATTCCCCAATGCGAAATCCCAACCTTACCCCAAACCATGGTGTGCTCTCTTCCCCCCCCGCCGAGACTGTGCCCACCCACCAAGACGTAAATCACTTGGACGACAGCAACACCCAAAGTCTGTTGAGAGCCTGGACTGTGCTCCCCAAACCTTGCCCATTATCTCCCTGGATCCTCACAGAAATGGGTGGAGCAGGTGGCCTTTCTATAGATGGGGACTCTGAGGCCCAGAGAAGTCAGGATGCTGCCTCAGTCACCCGGAGCCCAAGGCAAAGTCCAGCCGTAACTTCTGGCTTCTGTCACCACAGCCACCCAAAGCGCAGCTCTTCCACCTCCGCAGGCCTGGAGGGTCCAGGTGAACCCCACAGCTCTGAGTTCGAGAAAAGAAGGCTGTAGCTAGGATTTTGTGAGCATCTATTCTGTTCCGAGCCCGAGCCAGAGAGAAGAGTAGGAAACTCACCCATCGGGAGGACGCACACCAGGCAGGCCAGGAGTCGGACGGACCCTTCCATGTTGTCAGCACCTGGAGAGCCCAGGCCAGCCCCCACATTCGGCCAGACCACCAGTGGGAGCACCCCTTGGTGTGGGAGTGGGGGAAGGAAGGTGGGAAGGGGTGGGTGGCGTGCCCAGGTCTGCACCCCTGCCGGCCTCTGCAGGCGCAGGAGGAACTGGGGAGAGGCTGCCAGGCCGCCTGAGGTAAAATTAGAGACCCGTGGGGGTTAGTCATGCGGAACACCAAGAGGAGAACCACTGGATGATTTTCCAGGACAGGAAACAGAGAAGTGTTTGGGGAAGGGCAGGGGCCTTTCCTCTGGCTGCTTGCTGTGCTTATGCTGCCCTCCCTCCCTCCCTCTTTCTTTCCTTCTTTCTCCCTTTCCCTTCCCACAGTTTTAGTGTGCCAGGATGGGTTTTCTCTCTCCATTCCCTTTTTCTTCTCCACTTTTCTACTGGCTTCTGGAGAGCAGTTTTGACAAGATGGTAAAAGGGAGTGTGAGGAGAAGCCTGCCAACATAATAACTCTTCCAAATGTGGCCATGGAAGGTTGTCAATACTTGCGAGGAAAAGACTTGTCCACAGATGATTAACTTTCATGACCAGAGCCCCTTCAGAGGGCCTGGGGTCTTAGGACTGCACTCTCAGACTTTGCTGGTCATAAGAATGGTCTGGGGAATCTTGTTAAAATGCAGACTCTGACCCAGTCCCCGGTGCTGCTGCGGCTGCTGGTCCATGAGGCATGCTTCTAGCAGTGGGAGCTAAAAACCCCTCACCCCCATCCCGGGGCCACTGGTGGAATACCAGGTGGAAGTCAGGACCCCTGGGGAGGAGATGGGGGCTCCTGGGAGCTTAGCAGATGGACTCTTGTGGGATTAACGGTTGGTCTCCATGGGGACCAGAGGGCTGTTTGCTCTGTCCTCTGGGCTGCATTGTACTGGACTGTCTGACGGTCAGACCTCTATTCTGTTGGTGCACTGGACTTGAGCCCCTGGGCTCCGTGCAGAGGTACATGAGAGGTGTCACTCTTCCTGCCCAAGTGGCGGAGGAAATGCTGTGGGCCAAGCCCAGTTTTCACCTTGCTCATCATGAGCCCCTCCCCAGCTCCCTCTCAGACTCTCAGAGGTGGGAGGGCCAGCCCCACTCCGCTCAGGAGGCCCCGCCCTGCCTGACACCCGCCCCAAGGAGGGTTCTTTCTGGTGGCCTGGCTACTTTGGAAAAGTTGGAAAAGAGGCCAGTCAGGCCTTGGGGTCCCAGAATCCTCAGAGAACAAGGAAGGGCCCTCTATTGTTGGCTGGGGGACTGCCCCAGCTCCCAGCAGAGCAGGGGCCCAGCTCAGCTCCAGCTACCTGGAACTCCATCCTCAGCCCCTTGCTGGTGGAGCAGGCACAAGCTCGACTCCAATTTGCTTCTTTCCTCTAAGCAGTGAATCAGGGACATCCTTTTAGGAGATGCGCACCTATCCCATTCTTTCAAATAGCTCCATGGTATCCCATAGCATATTTTTAATGTAGCATCATTATTTATTTAATCACTCCTTGTTAATGAATATTGAAATTGCAAGCAAAGCTGCAGGACTCTGTGTACATGTGTCTTTATATACTAGTACTTATATTTTCATCAGATAATTCCCAGAAGGGGGATCGCTGGGTCATAGGGTATGCACATTTTGCATTTTAATTATTATGCTCAGCTTATGTTCCTAAGAGACTGCAGTAATGGTGGTTTACAGTTTCTCCAATAGCGAGTGGGAGGCCCTGTTTCCCGAAGTTCCCTCTAAGAGCCAGGAAACTCAAGCCTTCCCGAACTGGCCTTAAGTGACTATGACTTGGCTAAGTCACTCCTTTCTGAATCTCATTTGCTTTGTCAATCTCCGAAGTGCCTTTCAGTGCACAGATTCTTGCTCCAAATCTGAGTTCCAAGGCAGTTGAACTTTGGGGAATCTGAGGCCTTACCTTTGAAGGCCAACCCGGGATGCTGCTTGAGGCTCAGGTGTGAGGAACTGGGGGGTAGAAGGCCTTGGAAGGTGGACCCTCTGCCCCCAGGTGTTCTCTTAGGAACCACCCCCTCTAGCCACCAGGGCTTCTCCCATCACTTAGACTCTAACTAAGTGTTTGTCAAGGGAAAGTCTCCTCCCCAGGCCCTGGAACTGAGAGGACCCTTGGGGGCCGAAGCTCAGAACTCAAGCTAAGAGCCGGTTTACAAGCAGTCTTGAAGGAAGATAACTAAATGGAGTAGAAGCTTTTTTATCTGGCAGGCTAAGCAGCTCATCAGCGTCTGCTGTTCCCCAAGCTTGGGCTGGGGTGCCAGTGCCTGGTCAGAGATACACAGGGCACCTGTGCAGATGTTTGTACTTTGAGCAGTTGACCCAACATGGAGCAATTTCTTGGCCATTTTCTCCCTTCAACAGTGACCTGATGCCCCTACTAGCCGCCTACCTGAACTGTTGCCCTTCTGTGTGCACCCTGCCCCGCACTGGGGTATCCTCATAGTCTCCAACTCAGCTATGAGTCTCGAGAGCCACACCTCTTTGTTCAGCTGTCTGCAGACTTCTCTGTCTCAACATGTTCACAAAGCCCATCATTACCTTCCCTCTGCCTCCTCTTTATGCCCCTTCTCGGTCCTGTGATTCAGTGGGTGGGTCCCTCTTAAATGTGGCAGAGTGAGATGCTCAATGCATAGGTAGGTCCACACTGCTCGCTCTGGTGAGTGTTCCATCCCCTTCAGGAGGATGATCCTTTCTGCCTCTGGTCCCAGCTCTGGCCCCGGGACAGGCTGCACCTATAGACATTCTTCCTGCCTTTCAAGGGCTTGCCTAGGGTCCTACTATCCCTGTGGTGAAAAGCACCATCCTACAGGGACTCTGAAGATTCTTGTTGAATTTAGGTCATCACTCACTGATCTTCCCAAACTCCCTTTTACTCCTTGGCATTCTACAATTCCAGGTCATGCAGGTCTCACCTTCCCAGATCCTAGATGTCTCAGTCTTACCAATTTATCTGAAGTTTACTTATGCACTGGCTGTGAAAACTGCTTCTACCCTTCGGTGAAGCTCTGCACCCTCACTGTAGCAGACACTCTCAGTGCTCCACCAGTCTCCCCTTGGCAAGAACCTGTGGCTCTTTTCCTGGGGCTTGCTCCAGCCACCAGAGCCTGGAAGTTTATAGAGTTAGTGTTCTCCAAGAGCAGCCCTCAACCAAGGATCCACAGTGGTGATGGGTTGTTATTCCAGCTTCTGTGGCCCTTGACTCTTGCTTCTACAGGTCACCTCCCAAATCACCTACCTGTACTCAAATCCTTTTCTCAGGGTCTGCTTTCAGGGGACCCAGCATGAGGCACTGAAGGGAGCAAGCTATTCAAATGGGGTCATTCTGGTGAAACTACCTGACCGTGGCCATACATATTCCGAAGTGGTGATTATTGCTGGAAGAACAACTGTCTCCAAAATGCAGTCATCACTGACAACGATTACTTTTCCAAGTAGCATAAATGAGAAATAATGAAATTATAAAGCACATCAATCCAGACAAGCAAAATTCTCAGAACATTCAATGCCTGATTGAAATATCCTGCTGCAAGGGCAGAATCTTGGTATCTGCTGCAAGGAGATTGTCAGAAAGCTGGACAGAAAAGCAGCCAGGTAAGGGGGTGGCAAGATGAGCCAGTCCTTGGGTAGAGGGAGGTGTTTTAATTAGCATAAAGGCTAATCTGTTGGAGAAAAGGGGTGGAGGAAGAGACAGACAGACAGATAGACAGGCACTCCTAAATACAAGGGATTAGAAAATTGGAATGTGCTTTCTTTTTCATATCAGTCCCAAGGTGAGCTGTTTAAGTTGGCAGGTGGCCTTGCTTCTCCTAGTCACCCAGGGTTCCAGACCCCTTCATAGTGTTACTCTGCCAACCCGCCACCCCGCCCTCCCCGCCGGGTGGTGTTAATGCCTCAAGGTGATAACCTCAGGTTGGGTATCTTGACCATGGTCTTCTGTTTAAGCCTGGAATCTGGGAAGCACAAGCCTCATATAAAGAAACCAGGCGTGGGAATCAGATAGTGCATCCAGGAATCTGTGTTTTACCCAGCACTCTGGGTGATGCTGACATAAGCTTAAATGTGAGAACCGCTAGTTTAAGGAGTGAATGAGGTGAGGCCCATTGACCTCTCTGTCTAGAGGCTGGCAGGCAGCTATTTATATACAAGGATATATATAATATGTATACCTATAATACACATATACATATATACACATGTTGTATATATGCATACACATATAAAAACAATGTATATATGTGTAACACACATATATATGTATATATGTGAATGTGTGTGTATGTATATATACATATACATATGTGTGTGTGTATGTGTGTGTGTGTGTGTGTGTGTGTGTGTATAGTAGCTGCTCAGGTAAACTGTTCTCAGTGTTAGTGTTTATGTTATTGGACAATGAGCTGATGCTGCCTTCTCCCAGTCTCTCTGGGGAGGGCCCCTTTGTGGCTTATAAGTAGGGTGTCTGTATAATTTACAATCCAAACTGTGGAACTTTTGTCTGAGACAAATGCTGAACTGTTGGTACTGTCATAAACTGGGGCTGTCCTGGGTGAACCAGACATGTGGTCATCCTTCTAGAAACATCTTTCTAGAAACATCCCAACTATGAATTTCCTGGCAGAATGTTGCAAAAGCTTTATGGATCTGCACAGGAATACTGGGGCAGAGGGCAGTGGACGCTGTGGGCAGCGGTATGCCCAGTTATCAAAGGCAGAATTTTGCTCTTTCCTTCTGGGTTCCTTTACCTTGTATGGATGTATGGTCACAGGTCTCTGAGGGTGAGCTGTAAGTTGATGCTGGCATCCCCATGGTTGAGGACAACATGAGAGTGTGTGAACCAGGAGCCGTCACGTTTCCTGTAATCGGTAAGGTGGTGCGCTATGTGCCCTGCACAACTGTGCGTGCTCACCCCGTGCGAATGCTCGGGGGATGGTCAGGAAGGGTTGGAACATGAAACCAGGACTGTTTTGGGGGAGCTTTAGAGCCCCTCTCTGACACCCAATTCTCATAGTCAGGTTTTGTCTGGTGAAAGTGTACCCCCAGCTGGCCTCGGTTAGTGGAACCAGGGTGTAACCCGCAGGAGCAGCGGTGGGTGGAAATGTAGCTGCAAAAGGAGGTGGCAGAAGAACCAGTGGGAGGTTCCAGTCAGAGGGTGCAGGGTATGGGCTGGTATGATTTTTTTCATTCCTGGGCACCCGCTGATTTCCTGCTTACCTTTACTTGAGTAACTTGATGCCCCAATTCAGGGGCCCCCAGAGACAGGGTTAGCTGCAAGGTTTATATGACCAGGAACCCAGGGAGATCAAATCATGTCTCCACTAGAGCCTTCCAAAGAGGCCAACAGGATGTGAGGAGCGTGAGCGTGGGCGTGGACCCGTGGGACATCAGCTCTCACGACGCTCATGCTGAGAAGAGGGAACAGAAAGCTTGTATTTCCTAAGTCATTCTGTCAGGGCAATGAGACCACATCCTTTTGCTGGTTCCAAATGAATGTGGAAGCTGGTCGTTCCTTTCCATGTCTTCTTTCCATTTCCTCTTCTCTGGAAAACCCAGTTATTTCCAGCTTTCTTTGTCATCCTCCCTGTTCCTCCACTCCACCTCCTCCAGCACCCCAGTGATCATGTGGGAAAGGTGGTGTCGTATGTTGGCAAGGGCACAGCTTCTGTAGTGAGTGCTAGCTTTGTCATTAACTATGGTGTGATTTTGGGCAACTGCTTATTTTCTACATAAAATGTGGATAATGGCCTTCTTGCTGCAAAGACAACAGGGCGAGGTTTCTGAGGGGTAATGGCCAGTGCCCGGATCCTAGTAAAAATTCAACTGATCTTCGGAAAGGTGTGGTATTATCTTTTTATTTTTGGGTTCCACTTTTGTAGAATACGCACAGATTCAGGTTCCGATGAAAAACCAGTATGGGTTCAAGAGTTAGACTGAAGATAACAGTGGAAAATAGATACCTGTGAGAGGTCAAAATAATTTCAAGCACTTTAGAAACATTTGATGAGCTAATTAACAAACACATCTTCTGTTCATTAAAGCAAGTCCTTTGAGGACCTGGAAAAATGTTCATGATTAGTTTCAGTTGTTTTGGGAAACAACACAATTACTTTTTAGAAGTACCATAATGTAATTCAGACAGCTACCTCTTTTCTGCACGCTCAGTGCTCCCCAGATCCTTACCCTTCCTCCTGCTTTCCCTCCCTGCCTGGTGAGGACTCTAACCATGTGGTAAAGAACAGAGCCTTCTTGCTAACAGCCAGTGACAACCCGAGACTCCTGCTCACAGCCATGAGAGCAAAACAACCCGGAAGTGGATCTTTTAGCCCCAGTCGTGCCTTCAGAAGACTGAGACTCTGTCTAACATCTTAGCTGCAGCCTCATGAAAGACTCGGAGCCTGAACCCCTTGGCGAAGCTGCTCCTGAGCTGCTGACCCGTAGAATATGTAAAATAAATGTTTGTTGATTTAAGTCATTTTCTATGTAATTTATAAATGTCGTCATAGATAACTAATACAGAGATAGAAGTGATGGTAGAGGAAAGAAAGGGAAAGAGATGTTCATTTTTATTTTTCTATTTGTACTGTTTGCATGTTCCTGCCATTTTGATATATGAATTTTATGATAAAAATAAAATTTTCCTGAATAGTCATCTCTTTAAAAGTCTGTTCTCTACTGACCAAAGCTAGCTAATTTGGCAAATTGGATCCTTTTGAGCTATTAAGTTTTCCTTTCCCAGATAAGTAGCTAATAATAACTAATAACTGTTAAGGATTTACTATGAGCCTCTTCTTGGCCAATTTATTTGTTTAATCCTTGCAGCAGCTCTAAAGAGTGACTTTATTATTATTTCCATTTTATAAGTGAAAAGGGGAGTTGGTAGTATTGTCTCCTGAAGTTTTATCTTAACTTTTCTAGCAAATGCTGAGAATTTTTGAATTTGAAGTTTCCCAACTCTACAATAATCTGGGGTTATAGAATTGTCTTTCTTTTTTAATCCTATCAGTTTATGCTTCATGTATTCTGAAGCTCTGTTACTAGCTATGGACACATATAAGATAGAATGTTTCCCACTGACCCTTTAGTGTCATAAAATGTCCCTTTTTATCTCTAGCCACACTCTTGTTTTGAATTATCTGATTAAAAAATTATTTTTGCATGGTACATACTTCTGTTTCTATTAACTTTCAATCAATCTGTATCTTTATATTTAAAGTGTGTCTCTTATTCACAGCATGTAGTTAGGTCTTACTTTTGTTTTTAATCAATTCTGGCTTTATCTACCTTTTTATTGGAGTGTTTTGTTGATTGATATTTAATGTAATTGTTGATATACTTATATTTTGATATATCATTAATTATCTATTTTTTGTCCCCTCCAATTATTCTTCTTCTGTTCCTTCTTTCCTGTCTTTAAAAAAACAAGCTCTTTGTTTATGAATAATTTTAGACTTACAGAAAAGTTGCAAAGATAATACAGAGAGTTCCCATATATCCCTCACCCAGTTTCCTCTAATATTAGCACCTTTCATTATCATGGTACATTCATCAAAACTAAGAAAACAACATTGGTACATTACTATTAACTAAGCACCAGGCTTTATTTGGATTTCCCTACTTTCTGCATAAATATTCTTTTTCTGTTCCAGGAGCCAACCCAGTAGAGCACATCATATTTATTGCCACTTAAAAATTATTTGAACACTTTTTTAGAATTCCACTTTAAGTTATATGTCACTATTTTTGTTATATATCATTGCATTCCTTCCCCCCACACCCACCCCTGCCCACCATTGCTGCCCTAAGAATCATGATATACATACATTCTTAACTTCGCACAATCTAGTGTTAATATCATCCCACTTCACTAAATATAGAAACCTTGCAATCACATAGGTCCAGTTATCCCCCTATTTGCTTTATATGACACTGACATATAACATTTCCTGTATGTGACATATGAGTCTACATGTTATAAATATAAAACAGTGTTATAATAATTTTGTTTTGAATGGTCATATATGTTTGAAAGAAATTAAGGTGGAAAAAGTCTTTTATATTTAATAGATAGGTACCACTTTTGATGTTCTTTATTTCTTCCTAAATGTTTTCATTTGCTATCATTTCTCTTTAGACGAACAATCTTTCTTCAGCGTTCTTGTGGTGGAGGTCTGCTGGCGACAAGTTTTCTTAGTTTTCTTTTATCTGAAAAATCTTTATTTTGCCTTCATACTTGGATATTTTTCACTGAATATAGAATTCTAGGCTGACAGGTTTTTTTTCCTTTTCCCTATCAGCACTTCCAAGATGTTTATCTACTATTTTCTGGCCTCCATTTTTTCTAATATTAAGAAATCAGAAGTCCTTGGAATCATTTCTCCTCTGTTTATAATATGTTGCATTTCTCTGAATGTTTCAAAATTTTACTCTTTATCATTGGTTTTCAGCAGTTTGACTCTAATGTGCCTAAATATGCTTTTCTTTTATTTAACCTGCTTGAGGTTTGCTAGCATCTTAGGTCTGTAAATTTATGTGTTTCTTCGAATTTGGGTATTTTTTTTTTTTTTTTTGCTGTTATTTTTCAAACAGTTTTATTCTACCCCGTTTCATCTCTCTTCTCCTTCTAGGACTCCAATCACATGTATGTTAGACCTTCTGATACTATCTACAGGATCTCTCACTTTTATCTCTGTTCCTCAGATTGGATATTTTATATTGCTCTCTCTTTAGAATCACTGACTCTTTCCTCTGTTTTCTCCTTTTTTCTTTTGTTAAACCCATCAAATTAATTAAAAGATTTTACATATTGCGTTTTTCAGCTATAGAATTTCTACTTGATTCTTTTTTAGAAATAGTTTTTATTTATCTGCTGAGATTTACTATATTTATATCATTATGAGCATGTTTTCCTTTATATCATCTAGCATAGTTGAAATTGCTGTTTAAAATAATTTTCTGCTAATTTTAATATCTGTGTCATCTTGAGCTTGGTTTTTGTTGAATGTCTTTTCTCTTGAGAATGGGTCACATTGATATATATATATATATCTCAAAAGATTTTAGATTGCACCCTAGATATTTGTGATTAGTATTTGGGGAGACTGGCTCTATTGTATTTCTTCAAAGAGTTTTGCATGTTTGCTTTAGCAAATAATTACCTTAGTTGGTCTCAACTGCAAATCTCAGTTCAGTTATCTTTTCTTACTTGTGCTGCTTGAAATCTGTCCTGTGTATGGGCTATTAGGAACCAGGCAGAAATTTGGGCAGAGTTCACTCATACAAATTGGAGCTCTCTCTTTTACAGGATTCTCCCTTACTTTCCAGCAGCTATGATTGCCCCAAACTCAAGTCCCCTGTTTGTTTAGTCTGGAAAGATAGTGGGTCAGTTTCAGCTATCTGACTGCAGCTTGCTCGCCCTCAGGCTAAAAGTCATAAAAACAGATGCCTCAAACTATTTCCTTCTTCCAAGTATCACCTTCCCTCTAGAATCAGTCTGCTTTTGATACACCCTCCTGGGCCTTCATGTAGGCTTTATTGATCTAGTTTATATTTGTTATCTTTAGGAAGGAGGGTACAGTAAGAGTTTACTCACCTTACCAGAAGTAAAACTCAATCCAGAAACTGGATTCTTAACCACTGAGGTGTACTGACTGTCACTTAGTAAAGTGCTATTCTGGCTTCATTAAATGTTTTATAAAGGGTCATTCCTCTGAGAAATATCTTCAGTGGTGGGTTTTTAGACACTATGTAAGACTGGTGACATTTTTGGAGAAAGATTACTTTTGTTAGAGTTTTTCAAATTGTGACATTCAGTCAGTCCATCTATAGACAAAAAAAAGGACCTTTTTTTTTTTTTTTTTCTGAGTAGAAAGTAATGACCATATGCACAAATAGGAGATACTGACTCATCACAGGCTAACAGCCCTTGAGAGTGACTCACTGTGCCTTACGAGACTGGGGGAGATTGCCAAGTGGGCAGGTCATCTGTTAATGCTTGGTTCTGACATGACTAGATTTGGAGCAAATTGATCCTGATTTGGGAAAGGTATAAACTTGATTTTCTAGGTCATTAAGAGATATCTTCTGTTTCCTTTTATTTACCATCAAAAAGGTATGAGATCCTAGGATGTGATTAGAAATGAGCAAATAAATGCAATTTGTATTAAGTCATTCAGTCATGCAGAGTGGGTTTGGGGCAGAAGGTGAGGGGAGGTGCTAGGACATGTATGGAAAGGTTAGAGGTATCAGGAACTACTGGGCCCTGCTTAGTCATCTCTTCCTGCCTTCCACAGGCACTGGGGTGTGGTTGGATGTTTGG
>CM053504.1:70517093-70562467 GCA_028627145.1 Eidolon dupreanum | reverse complement strand
CAGGCATGGGGCCCTAGGGCTTGAGAGGGTGCAGACTGGAATGAAAACCATGTTCACAGCAGCCTGATGAGGGGACATGGAGACCAGGTAGCAGCTGCTGGAGGAGAGGGTCTGGGAGCCTGGGATGAGGGCCCACTAGGAGTGGTGAGAACACATACCTCAACATCTGCAGACCCAAGTTCAAATCCAGATGCTGTCACTTACTGCCTGTGTGATCTGGTGAAGGTATAACCTTTCTCCACCTCAGGGCCCCCTCATCATCAGGACAAAGAAACCCTAACAAACAGTGCCTATCTTAGAGGGGTGGTGGGATTTGGTTAAAGGAGACAGAGTATATAAATTGTCTACAGTTCCTGCACCTTACAGAAACTTAGGCAGTGTGAGTCTTTTTCCCCAGTCCTCTTTTTCTTTCTTCTCTCCACTCCTTCCTGCCTTCTACCTCCAGCAGGATGGAGTGTCATTAGGAATACAGAAAAGGAAAATCTGGCTGCATCTCCTCTCGTAAAACCTACCACTAAATTCCCCTCTACTTCTAATGGTCATTTAGCCCAGCTGCAGTTTCCTCATTTGTAGAACGAGAAAACTTCCTCATGGGGTTACTATAAGGTTAAAATAAGATCACATGAGTACTCAATAAAATCTGTTATTTCAATTATTCCCAAGTGTCTCCCATCTTTAAAATAATTGCCTCTCATCTCCATCTAGCTCTGGTTGCTGCTCTCCTTTTTAAGTCTTTATGAATTAGTAAAGCCCTGTCTCCACTTTTCTCCTATCACTCCGAGCTCATCAGGCATCTCTTTGTTGTGGAATCTCAGGGACGACCCCTTGGAAGCAGTGACCACTCTCAGCACTCTGCTCTTCTCGAAACCCATTCTTCCTTTGGGTTCTGTGCCACTCACTCTCCTGGTTTTTCTCCTTCCCCTCTGGCTACTCCATCTCAACCTCTTTCATGCCTCGTTTTTCTTCTGTTGCAGCTTAAAGACTGATATTCTCCGGGATCCCTATTTTCCTCTCTCCCTATGCTCTCCTGGATCATTTTATTGACTTGCAGCCATACTTCACTCTAATTGATTTAATCATCTAGTTTTCTTTTGAAATACAAACTATTGAAAATAAAGCTTGATTAAATTTATTTGGCTGGAAAGGATATACAAACAGGATGAGAAAGCATTGTAAAGAGCCATAATTTAAGAAAGTTCAACTCAAATGTCCAGGGTTGGTCAGTTAGTTGGGTTTCCCAGGTAGAAGAGACAGCCATACTTCCTACACTAGCTTGAAAAGAAAGATGAGGAACCTCATCAAATTGCACAGTGAGGAAGACACACAAGAATCAGGGAATTTTTGGGGACCTCAGGGACTGGAACCAGAGACTTGAGCCTTCTAGAGCACACATACACTCTCTCTTTCCCAACTGCCTCGTTCTCTCCTATTCTAGTTGGTCTTTCCCTTCGCAGTGAGGAGCAGGGCCACTGACAGCCTTGCACCTGCTTTTTTTTGTGTCACCAGCTCCAGCCAGAAGCCTTGAGATCGGCAGCAGCTGTCCTGTGATCTTCCTGAATCAATCACTGTGGTAAAGTGCAGTGATTGTTCTAACTGGCTCAGGGGCCTCCCCTTGCAGTCAGGCATTCAGGGTCTGTGAGGGTGGGAGGCGGGCGCAGACTGGCCAGGGAGAACAGTCACTTTGCCGTCCAGCTCACTGTTCTTCGCACATACACAGTTTCAAAACTGTCTCTGTTTAAGATTGCTCGTATCCCCTTCCTCATTGGGAGACAAGCAGAAGTCTGTCGAATACCCCTCTCCCTTAGATCTGGATGTGCTCCTGATGACTTTGAAAGGCACAAGTGTACCACCCCAACACACCCAGTATATAACCATTATGGGAGAGGGGCAGGATAACAATAAAAACTACTGTTTTAAAAAGGGGAAAGGGAACAGGAGACGACAGCCACTAGCCCAAATTCATGGCCTATCCTACTGGTCAGGAACAGTGAGTAAGCAGGCAGGCATGTTTGTTGACTCACTGTCCTGGGTGAGTTCACGGTCAGCTGCTGTGGCTTCTCTGTGCTCTGCTTGCTGGAGCCTCCATCCTAGGGTTCACCTTGGCCACACCTGAGGGGCACTGGGCAGGATTTTGCTGCTGGGGCTCTGCCTTGAGGTCCTTCCTGGCATGGGCTCTGGGGCCTGGGTTTGCCTTGGGGTTGACAGTCAGAAGCTCCTTGTCCAGCCTAGAGTGTCTTTGGCAGTAAAGTGTAATAAAACTCTCACTGATAATACTTAGGGGAGCTTTATTGACCATTAAGTCATGGTGTTTAAATCTGGACCCTAGCCTTGCAGTTCTGTGTTTTAGCTCACCTCTCCAGACCTCAGCTTAATGGCTTTGTCTGGCCTTTGCCTTAGATCCAGAAACCAAAGCTGATTTGCTTCCTGTCAGACCCTCTGCTAACATTTATGGGGCTGAGGCAAGAGCACAAAGAGGTTCCTGGTCCACCCCCTATTTCTTTTTTTTTGGCTCCATCCTGCATAGTGGGGCCTCATATAGACATATGGACAACTCAGTGGGCACAACCAAGCTCTATTCGCCTCCACCTCCATCGGCCATCTCTTAGCAGCACCACGGCCCACGGAGTGTATAATCTGAAGTACAGGCAGAATAATGACTCAGGGATGGGGCCCTCATGGGCCCAGGAAGCAGGCTCTGGGCCATTTGGGCAGGGTATTCTGTGATCTTGGGTACTTGAAGCATGGTCTAGAAAGGGGTCCCAGGCTTTAGGTGGACATTTCCCCTGGGCCCCATGGACCCTTGTCCCACAGGGAAGGGCATGGCCGCAGGAAGGTCAGATTAGGACATTTTAAAGCATGGGGGCAGAGGAAAGGGCCCTTTTTGCCTGGGTTAAAAGCCAGTACTGCCTCTGTCCCCAGGCTGTTCCCTAGTAAGGAACACAGAATCAGGCAGGAATTGCTAACCTATATTGGCAAGGAGTGAATTTATAATAGAATGTGTTTAAGAAAGGCCTGGGGATCAGACTTTCCCATTTCTTCATCCTCTCAGGCAGCTGCTTCCTAATTTTAGTGCAGGGACTAAACTCTTCTGAGGAGGGGACCTCCACGGGAGTGTGGTGGGTCAAGTTATGGGAGAGTGGCAAGAAACTGGAAACTACTGCTGAAAGCAATAAACCCCTCTTCCCTCATCCTACCTCCCACCTCCTTCTGGTCCACCCTGTTAGCAGAAGCCAACAGGCAAAGGAGAAGTGTGGGTTGTAGAGTCCCAGTCCCAGCATCACAGAGCAGAGTATGGAAGAGTGCATTTGGAGCTGGGGGACAATAGCTTAGTTACCCGCACAGGCAGAGTGCACAGTTATGCATCCCCCGGGGGTCTGTTGCATTTGCTACAGGCAGAAAGAGAGTCTCAACATATATCCTGCTTTAAAGTAAGCCCCAAATAGTAGCCAGAGCATTCCAAAATCCTGACATTTTCCTGACAAGCTTTTTCTAAAGCTTTAGCTGTGGGATACAAGAGATAGATCACAATATACATCAGTTAACAGAGGCTAGTTTAACCCCATGTCGTAAGGACTATCAGATTTCTAGGCCAGGAAGGGGGAGGTCCTCCCTTAGCTCCCCACCCCCTCTTGAATCAGCCTGTTCTATGTATGTCACTTGCAATATTCTGCGTCAGTTGTGGTTGTTGTTTGCAACAGAAACAGATTCTGTCTCATTTAAGTACCACTTAAGTTTATTAAAAAGATGTAGGGATAATTGACTACGTGAAAGTAACAGTAACCTGGCCTTGGGGGTGGGTGGGTGGTGGGAAAAGCGAGATGACTATATTTCATGGCCTTTCTCCAGATCACTGTTGTCAAATCCAGCTTCAGCTTCCTTCTATCCTGGGATGTCTGCTCAGGTTTCAAATTCCTACAGGGTGAATCTGATAGGCTTGGTCTGGGTCAAGTGGGTGTTCCTTGGGCCAATCCCTGTGGCCAGGGAATTGGAGGACTCTGATTGGCTAGGTCTGAGCCACTTGACTCCACAGTGGCTGGCAGCCCCAAGAGAACCTCATGGATGGGGAAGGGACAGATCCCTTAAGAAAAGGGAGGTGCTGTTAAACCACAAGAAGGTGGGAAGATTAAAAAATACGAGGGGCTATTAGGGCAGGCAAGCTGGGATTTCAAGATTAGAGGAAGAGGAAGTAACCACATTCTAAATGGCATGAAGGCAAGAACCTGCTGCTTAACTGACAGACCCACAGATTGCCCTGCTGGCATGGGCACATGCCTGCTTGACTCCTTGGTTCCCACTTTCTGGCTTCTCTCCTCACTGTGATGTATGCAGCAGGGAATGTGTTTTAATCATACATTGTCATCGGTTTTCTCTTGTATGTCCACCTTCCTCTTCTTTCCTGTGCTTTGCACAATGACTGCCCTCGTTCTAGATGAGTGCCTTCCTTGGATTTGCCAATTAAAACTAATCTTTCTAGAATTCCTTTCCTGTAGGATTAGCTCTTATGATCAGGTGGGAAGAAACTAGTTCTAACAGGGTTTTAATATCTGAGATCTTAATGAGTTGCTGCTGTCACAGCATAATGTTCTTTTACTGAGAATTTAAGGGGAAAATTATAGATTCTATGAGGGGCTGCTGGCGAAGGCATATTAGGGCCTTGATACCTCTCGGATTATGTAGGTGTTAGCCTGATGTGGTCCAGGTGTGACTGTGCTAATCCTGATGCCAGGTGTATGCATACCTCTTGTGCACCTAACACTGTATCCTGGGTCCTGAGACCTTACCTTGCAACCTGCAGAGAAATAATGCTTTGCATTAAATTATAACCAGTGTTAGGCATGCAAAGCCTGCCTGCAGTGGATTGTTTGATCAAATGTATACAAGGGTGGCATTCAAAAACTTCAGTGATTGGTCTGACAAGGGTCCTGAACCGTCAGATCCAGAATGCTGAGGAAGGGGCTCCTCAGGCTACCATGGCCTGTGTCTCAAATCTTTAAGGGCCCTGTGATGGGCAGTGAGGGGCAGGGCTGCAGGTAACAGGATACTGTCCATGAGGAATGTAAAGGTCAGAGGTGGGACAAATGGGACAGGTGTAGACACTGAGGGAGGTCCCCAGGAGAAGCATGTAGAAAGGCCTCTCTTTTGGATTGGTTACTCCTGTGGCCTGCCTGTGAGTGCTCTTATTGCCCCAAGATGCACTTGCTCTCTTGGGCCACTGACTCATGTCCTAGCTGCCATTATTTCCTGTGGTCTGAGGGACTTAACTTTAGCCAGGTTTCTTGGCACTGTGCCAGCTTTTTTTCTGTGCTTCATTTCATTCCTTTCAAGTCCTTGCATGTGAATGTGATATAATTCAAAATCCTTATGGGCAAAGATCCAACTGACCCAACCAAAGAAAGAAACTGGATTTCTCATTGTTTATCTGGAACAATGAAACAGAAAATGTTGGACACTTAATTTCAGTGCTTCATTGAGCTGGAACTGAATTGAAACTCAACTGTGTCCAATGGGGCCTTCCAACATGGGATGATTTAGAGGTTTCAGGTATTATATCAAGAGGACTAATTAGAACATGAATTGACCCTAAGTTCTCCTTGCTGTGATCATTATCATTGGCTGTCTTTCCTTTTGCTTAGGTCTTGTTACTCAGAAGCTACAAAGCCTTTTATGAAGCTGGGGTATTCTGAAGTACTCTGGTAATATTCCAGCAAGTACTCCACAAAGTATTTCTGTGTAAAAGGTCTTGGTATAGGTCTCTGTTCCAATCTTCTTTGTGAATTCCCTAATAGACAGCACTGTCTGTCACTACATGGCTCTATTCAGTGTGGCCTGGCCGCATAGATACTGTGGGTATATGGTGGTACTGTATAACACTGTGGCAGATGTGTTGGTTGCCTTTCCAATAGCCATTCATCCTGCTTTTGCTGCAATATGGCAGAGTTCACCTGCTACAATAGAGGCTGACAATACCAGATTGATGCTTTCCCAGACTCCTTTGCAGCCAGGAATGGACATATGACCCAGTTCTGCTGAAAATACATAAATGAAAGTATTTTGGGAGAGCTTCTCTGTTTATTAGAAGTCACTGGAATACCCTTCCTTCAACCTTGTCACTTAGCTACCTCTTATTCATCCTTATGACATTACTATATTTACTCCTTTACTTGTCAGTTTACCTCATAAAGTTTTGATGAGGGTGGAGTCCATGACTGTCTGGTTCACTATTGCAGTTCCAGTTCTCGTTATATAATAAATAGTCATTCAATAAATATTTGCTGATTGAATGAATGAATAGGGGCTATCAAGGAGGTAAAATCCCTAGAATGTGGCTATTGCCTAGAAGTGAGAGAATGAAGTCCAGGCTGGCACACTGTTTCTGGCTTATATGGTTGGCTAGAGGGTGCTACCTTTTCCCATGAGTCAACACTGCAGGAAGAGCAGAATAGTTCAAGAAGATGAATTTTGACCTGCATGTATCGCAATTGGGAAGGTGCTTTTGGAATAGTCCCTGTAGACAGTTGAACATAGGTTTTGGATTGAAGTTCAAGAAAGATAGAATTGGCCAGGAAGAATATGTAACATGAGAAGTGACTCTTCAGTGCTCTCATCTCATCGTGTGGCATCACCATCCACCATGTTGCCCAAGCTATAAATCAGGAAGTCATCTTTGACATCTTCCTCTCCCTTACCTCCTACATCAACCCATCACCGAGTACGGAGGATTCCATTTCCTGCCTCTCACACCCATAAACTTCCCTCCATCTTCCTCGCCACCACTAGAGTCCAAGCCAACCACTTCTCTCCCATGCTTTTGCAATGGCCTTCTAACTGGTTTTCCAAGTCCACTCCAATGCCCTTCCACCCACCATATTCCAGCCACATCAATCTTCTCTCACCCCTTGAAAGCATGCCAATTTCCTTCTTGTCTCAAGGCCTTTATCCATGAGGTTTCCTCTGCCAAGAACACTGCTCCTTCCATCCTCCCCTTTCTTCCACCTGCCCATCTCTGGTCTATTCTTTAGGTCACAGCTTAAATGCTACATCCTCAGGGAGACTTTCTTTGATTGTTCCCCATCCTAGCCACACTTGTAGCCTCAGAATTTAACTTTGTTGGAAAAATTTAACTTTGTTGCAAAAGCCCAATAGGATGATTGGGCTTTTGGTGACATATGTAGGCAAACAAAATTTTGAAAGACTTATGTATCAAAATTAAATCATTAATTAAATGAGAAACGTAACTAACTATTGAGGATCAGAAACTCAAGAGAATGGACAAGTACATTTTCTCCCCCAGAGGGCAAATCTACACAGAAAGCCAAATAGCTTGTGAGTACAGGACCTGACAAAGGGCATTAACTGCTTGATCTAAATGATTAAATTTGCTAAACCTTGATACCTCAGCACAGCCATTTCCACCACAGAGATCTTTCCCAACACTTAGTTCTGAACACACCTGCCAATGCTTTCTTCCAACTCCTAAGCTTCAGTGGTTAATCTGCTACCCCATCAGATATAAACTGGCTTTAGATATGTTAACATGCATTCAGTTAATAATAAGATTAAGGTCAGACCTGGAAGCAATCTTTTAGATGACTTTGCATGGATCTGCTCAGATCTATTGTATGTATTTTATAGTTCAATTTTAAGAGTTGTGAAAGCAGCCTCTTATAGGACTTATATTCACTTCTTTAAAAGTCTATTACTTACTATATTTGTTTAGATTCCTTCAGGATCCGATTTGCTGATTGTTTAAGCAAACATAAGTCTGTAGCCTGGAGGCTAAGAACCTTCTAATAGTCTGAGGGTTTGTCATGCAGGTTCAAGAAAGAGATTTAGCTCTAAGGATTAAAGCCGTTTGGAAGTTATCAGATAAGAGGGAAGACTGCAACATTCATATGCGCAAAATCATGTTCTATACTTAACAACAGCAAAAGTTTTCTTGCAAGATTTTCTGTAAGTAGCCCCCTTGGAAATTCCTCATCTTCCATGGAGCTTAACCTTCTATCTCAACATATTGCATGCTAATCAGGTGTCATGGGCAACAAGCAACTTGGCATCTGTAACTCCTGCAAGTATACATTGTCTGCAGTCTTTAGACGAAGGGCCTCCAAACCTTTTCTCTGTTTTCTACCTCAGACCAAAAGGGACATTTAATGACTAGATCATTCTTATAAATTTATTATCTTTAAACAATAGGTAGGAGAGGCTTTGTGTTGACAGAAGGCACTGCAGTGGGGCCAATCCATTGTGGTCTCGATTTGTTTCTGGTTTGGGCTGCAATTTGGAAAATTGTTGGAATAAATTTCCATTCTTACCATGCTTTCTTTCAAGTTTGATAACCATGGATGAAAGAAGGTGAAAGAGAAGTACTTGGGATGATGGACACAAGCACAGGCCGTGTGGCTTGTCCTAGACAGCTGACCCCTGAGGGACGCCATGGCCCTGCTGGGGTGCCCAGGGCCTGTCTGGGAATGCACAGAAGCTGACTCTCTGGATTTTCATCTCTAGTGTTAGGAGCATGCCCTGAACTTCTGTAACTGTCCTCAGGAATCCATTCTCCTTCCCGAGTGAGGAGAATAATGGTAATTAAAAGGCTACCTGAGGGAGGGGGTCTACAACTACCCAGCCATGGACTGCTACAGGCCTGTTACATGTTAGAAACTGGGCCACGCAGCAGGAGGTGAGTGAGGGAAACTTCATCTGTATTTGCAGCCACTCCCCAGCGCTAGCATCACTGCCTCAGCTCCACCTCAAATCATCAGGCGTTAGATTCTCATAGGAGCACTGACCACTGGTGCTAAAAAGGTTGGGGACCTCTGCCCCAGGGGTTGGACTCATAAATCTGAAACTGAACAGGCTTTGCTCAAATACATCTGGTGCTATTACCAAGTATAAAAAAAGGAATAGGATTCTAGCACCTCAAGATATAAGCAACACATACTTAGGCGTGTGATTGTTAATATACACAATAGCCATAAAAGGCGTGCATGACTTTTAAACAAAATTTACACAAAACTCTGCTGTGAGTATAATTTATTTGTATTCTTACATAGAAATTTGTTATACAGGCAATAGGAAAAATACAAGTGCTCCCTAAGAAAACTCATAAAATACTCAATTTTAGGATAATACTTAGTAACAAAAATAGCTTGAGAAAATATCATTTAAATTAGACAATGCACAAGGCTTTAAAATGTTTCTATTTACAAACCTGTGTGAGCACAGGGGTGGAAGGTATGTAATTAGCACACTAGACAGAGTTCCATTCTGAAGATCAGCTTGGAGACATTTTAGAGGTCTCTGGTTCACTCAACCACCTCCCAGGTTCTTCACACCTGGTTATCTTTGGTTACCTTTGCTTTTTAGTCGCCTGTCCCCCACCCCCAACTCTTTTTTCACAAATTCCCTAACAAGGAAGATTTCAGTTCAAACACTGAAAATTTAGTTTTTCCACAGGAATATACATGGCTATGACTGGTGCAAATTCATTGTTTCAAAAGGCTTTGGTCACAAATTTTTAAAATTGGAACGATGTTTGTTTGTTTTCCTGAGAAAAGGAAGAAGTGAACTTCTCCCTAAAATATTTGTACGTTTATTTCCCTTTTTATATTTATTCAATCAGCAAATTGTACATTTTGCTCTGAGCACTGCAAACCCAAAGGGAAAAAAACCTTTAGGATTCCACAGTTTCACTTTTTGCATCCTCCAAAATACTGAACTGATACATTCTGAAATGGAAGGTGATGGCAAAATTTTCCATCAATATCTTCAGCACATTTGATTATAGAATCCTTACAGAACTGACAACTTTTAAATTTAAAAAAGGAGAATCCTTTATCTGTATTTCTTTTTGGTGACTCAAATACCATTGGTTTCTGAGTGAGAATATTGTGAATGTTTAGAAATAACAATTTTTTTTTAAGTTAGAGATTCAACAACTTCTAAAATCCTAGAAGTGATCTGACCTTAACCGTAGTCTTTATAACATATAGACATTCTCAGATGAACTCAGAATGTAACTTTAAAGGGCCCTTGGATGTTGATGACTTAATTCTATGCATTGGTGGTATTTATAAAATCAATTTAGGGATTAAAGTAAAAACGTAACTTTTCTTTAACATCTAGGAACTGGCGAAGCCAAGAGCTTCTCTTATTTTCTTTAATTGAAGACAAATTCATTCTCATAAGATAAAGATAATAAACTCTACCTAAAAAATCCTTTGCAATCTCCAGCAAACATAACAATACAGCATCATTTTGACTGACAAGAACCATTTCTTCCTAATGTGGCTCTGTCAGCATGAAAAAAACCCAACCATCTCTTGTAGTGAAATGCCACCTACACAATGACAGCATCAAGGTCACCCTGTTGAGGAGCTGAGAGTAAGCTCAGTGATCAGCCTGCACCCCTGTAATGTGTGACTTACACTGATTTTCACAAGCCAAACTGCTTATCTGAGAATTCTGGGTTATCTTTGATTTTGTGACCATGAATTCCATTTCCTTAAGGCTTAATTGGTTTATAGAGCTTAATTTTTAATACTGTTAATGTTATCTTACCAACTGAACACCGACAATATCAATAAATATCAATAATTAGCTTCAGTCTCACTTCCTCTTTCTGCTGGAACATTTTGGCTTTGTAAATATGTTACAGTCCTAGCGCCAATGCCCTACAAGGGTTTAAAATTCCCTTGCCAGAGCACTTTGTCTGAATGTGTCTCTCACATGTTTAAGGTTGTTCTTGAAGTCTAAACAAAAACTACCGAACAAGCATAAGAACATCACCAATGGGTTAGTATGGATGTGGTTATTGGTGAAAAACAATAGTTTGCAGAGACCTTGGAAGTCAGCTGGGGCAGTTGGTCAGAAATGACTTGTGACCATGGCTGTGGATGGGGTTTGCTCTCACAGAGGGCTTTCGGCTATCCTTTTCTTGACTTGTAGGTAAAAGATGCGGTTTTCTTCAGGGTAAGTGACTTTACTGAGAGGCATTTTGTAGATGTTGGGGTTTTTCGTGGTCAGCAGAAGGAACAGTAGTGTGGCCAAACAGAAGGACCAGGTACAAGATGGCAGCCCGACCTGAGGAAGAAGAGACAAACCACACTTTCCTTTGAGATCCTGTCAGGAAGCCAATCATCATAAAGCATCACTGTTCACTCTATTCTCACGCTGCCCAGGGGGATGAACCGCTGGGGACATTGCTCTGGACTCTGCTTATGCCTACCGAGACTAAGATGTCTGGGCATTTAGCAGGTGAAATGTCATCATCCATCCTTTAGGGTAGTCACTTATGTTTCTATCTTGTAAATCTTTTCCTTTCTCTCATACATTCAGACTTTTGATATCAGACGTATAAAGATGATCTTTGGTACACAGAGATGACACCCAGAAAACCACCAATGGCTCCTGACTACTCATCACATCCACAAGGCCTTCTTTGAATAGTACAGCCCATGGGGACCTCTCTCCTTAATTTCCCCCTATACTAGGTCTTAAACTTCACTTGCTTTACTTCTTTTACTTTATCTCCCAAATAGACCTAGCTCCTTGTGGGTCTTTCTCCTCTGCTAACCATGGCAACTCATGCAATTCTGAGCATGTGCCATGTACTTGGCGAGGTCTGGCTCTATTCACGGACCCTGTGGGTGTGGTGGTACCCAAATTTGTCTGCATATCAGAATGATCTGGGGTGTTGCCCATGCAACACACCAGATCTGCTCTATCAGAAATGCCAAGGAACAGGGCCTAAGGATCTGTATTTTTCAATATCTACCTAGCTGACTCTGTTGTGCAGCCTGTCCAATTCTGGTCCATAGACCAATGTCTGTGAACCTTTGTTAGGATGCAAAGGGCTCCGCAATACTCTAAAGTACTCCCCCATCATGCCTGTAATGGTGCTTTGCCTTTCCGCCAGAAAGAGAGTCTCCAGAGGACCCTCCCAGACAGACCCTCTATGTTGCTGTTGAGAGGGCTAGGTACTGTCTTGGCTCACTAGCAGCCAGGACCACACTGACATGGACTGAGCTATCGGAAACTGGCCCTGCATCACCTGCAATGGTGGGTGTAGAAGAGAGAAAATGTTCAGGGCACTGGGAGGTGGGGATCTTGGAAAAGTCAGGGAATACTGGGCTCCTTAGGGGAAGGGAAAAACAAGGTCAAAGTGCAGGTTGGCATTGAAAAGGAAGGAGAAAGAGTGGCAGGAAGCACTTAATGGGCAATGATTTTGCCTGTTAAATAATTCAGCCCAGACATGAGTCTGAATAAGTCTCACTGATGACTGACTGGAGATTTTAAAAAAGACAAAAGATATAAAAACTATTGAGTTGATTAAAAAAAATGTGGGTCTGTAGCCAATTATTCTTTTCCTCCCTTTACTACTTTCTCAACTACTATATAGTCCTGGCTTTCTGTTTAAGTAAAAGATATCCTAAGGTCAATTTCTCGACACTAAGAAACTTGATAATATGTAATATGACCTAAGTTTCACTTCTTTAAGTCAAGCAATCTGATATTCTTAACAAGCCTGGTAATTGTAATTAGGACTAAAATTTACTGTGGTGCTGGAAGGTGAGTGAGGACAAACCGGTGCAGGAGAAGGGAAAGTTGTGTTTGTCACGATCATGGATCCTGTCATGGGACACCACCCATGTGGACTTCAGGAGAGTTTCCATATCATTGAAAACAGATCACTCATGCTGATGAGAAAGTGAGATTAAAACAAACTCACCACAGCCATCAGGTGTGTCATGCTGATTCCAAGGTAGGCAGTGAACAGGGCTACAAAAAAAAAAAAAAAAAAAAAAGAACAATGCTTGGGAGATTTCATTTCATTACAAGAAAGACTGCCTTCTGGTATAAATCCCCTGGAATGTAAACTGCATTTTGCCAGCGAGCTCAGTACCCTGGTTTTAAGTATGAACTCAGAGCCAGCAACTCTGGGTTTGAATCCAGACTCCACCACTTAGGAGCATGGTGGGCTCTGTTGAAACTTTCATTTCCTCACTTGTACACGGTGGTAATGAGAATACTTCTCTCGCGGGGCTGATGTGAACACAAAAGGAGAAAATGCTTGGGCTTAGTAAGGACTCAGTGGAGGTAGCTCTTCTGTGGTTACTATTTTGTTGTGGTTATTACTGATACTTAAAGAAATGGCCTTCTATGGCAAATAAAATTCCCTGTTATTTTATGCAAGTGCAGGTGAATTAAAATGAAACTTATAAATGTGTCTTGAGATAGTGTGGTTTCCATTGCATCTAGGATTCTCATATTAATGTTAGAATTTGCAGTTACAAAAAATCATGGTATTAACAGAGAAGCAGATAGTAGCTCAGAAATCAGCAGAAACTGAATACTAACTTAGGATTCCTCCTCGGAATAACATTTTTCCAAATACCATTAATATTGGCACACAAGTCAATGAATAAACATACTATTTTAATTTTTATTTATTTTTCTTTTTAAAAAAATTTTATTAGTTTCAAATATACTGTACATTGGTTAGACATTTATATAGTTTATAAAATGATCCCTCTAACTGCTCTTTCTCTCCTCTGGCCCTCCACCTAGCCATTACATTAATGCTGACTACATTCCCTATGCTGTGCTCCCCATCCCTGTGACCATCTATGAGCTACTAATTTGTACTTCTTTAACCCTTCACCTCATTCTCCCAGCCCCTCAACACCCCTTCTCTCTGTCTGTCACCAAACTGTCCTCTATATTTGTGAGTCTGTGTTTGGTTAGTTGGTTCTTTTTTGTTCCTTAGATTCCACATGTAAGTGAAATCTTATAGTGTTTATCTTTCTCTTAAAATTTATGTTGAGTGAGCACAAATCTTAGAGTAGGTAATTTGAGTGTTTGTGTGACTTTTAATGTCAAACTACAAAAACAAAGGTCTCAACTAGCAAATTGGGGTTGAAGTGGGGAGAGCTCCAGGAGGCTCAGGAAGCAGCCTGAAGAACAATCTTCCCACAGCCACTTGGGCCTTTAGCACTCGCTGTTAACCACACTCACCATCTAGTCTTCCTGTCCAGTGAGAGATCATGTCAGCTACCTTGGGGGCGGAGTAGGAGATGGTGGGAAGGACTCTGTGATTCTTGTTTTCATCCTTTTATCTATCTATCTGTCTGTCTATCTGTCTATCTATCTATCTATCTATCGATCTATCGATCTATCGATCTATCTATCATCTATCTATATGTTTTTTATCCTGGTATTTATTTGTTCAATTGTATACCTAATTCTTTCACATCTGAACTATCTCATGGTGGTGGGAAAAGCTTGCTTTTGGACACAGTCTGGGCTTCAAATCCCAGCTCTGCCATTTTGTTTGTTGTACAACAAATTGCTGAACTTCTCAGAATCTAGTTTCATCCTCTGTAAAAAGGCAACATGGAGATGTGCTTTACAGGGAGGTGATAAATGTCAGATGAAATCATGTATTTTCATAAGCAACAGCTGTAAACTCATCCCTGTCACCATGGGATTGAGATACGGCTCTGAGCAGAAGGATGCTACAACTTGGGGAAGATGGGTTTCAATGTGTCATTTTTTTTATTCTATTTCATTCATTCATTCATTCATTCACTCATTCAATAAATATTCACTGGTCCTTGGCCAGGTACTGGGGACACTCTGTCCCTGCTCTCTTGAGTACCAGCTCTTCTACAACACATCTCCTAAGCACATGAAACCTTATTGCTCTTTCCTATTTATACCTATTGCACTTCTAAGGCACAGCCTTGGCATTTAAGTCTCATACTCTTATGCTGTTTCAAAGTAATCTCCAACTCCATGTTGCTTTTCTCTCCACAGTAAGAGTGTCAAACTATCTCATGGTAGCTGCTCATCGAATAAGACTTGTTGAGTTGGACTGGGAAAGCCCTCATTAGAGGTGAAATTCTGTACACCACGGTGTGTACAGGTGATGACCCTGACAGCGGTCTGAGTAGCTGAGGGAGAGAGAAGGCCCTTGAGAGCTGAAGGGAAAACTGCATTTCTGCTCTTTACAGACAATGTCCTTCTCAGCAGACCACCATGTGTGAGTCCTGCTCCGATAACCCAACTATGAAAAAGAGATACGAACTGTGTTTACAGTTCGCACTGATAAAATAACAAAATTGAGAAATTTCCTGCTCATGCAGTTTCTGGCTGAGAGGCAGCACTGCCAGGTTCTATCGGAGTTCCCAGTCTTCTTTCTGATAAAGCCCTATGTACTACTAAAAGAGAACCTCTGTAATAAGTATCTGTTATTTATTTACCTTGGCTGACAAGGTTGGTTTTTTGTTTGGCAGTACCTGGGTGATGTGGACAAGCTGAACCTTGCTGGGGTGTATTACATTGGCTTCATTCTTTTCTATGGTCTGTCAAGACCTCATCAATAACTCTTGGGACCAAAACAGTTTCTGCCTGATCTCTAAGGATGTGCTCAGGCTGTCCCCATGCTGACCCGTACGATCCTCTTTACCAACTAGGATTCTTCCTCTTAGTTTTTAGGACTTATAGAAAAGCCAGCTTCTCTAGGAGGTACTTCTTGATGACTCTGAACTATAACATCTGCTTGAGAATCTTGTACTGTGGATGTTGCCTCATTTTGCTATAAATATTGTATAGTTTACCATGGGCTCTCTCTCTTACTTACGTGGCTTCTGACCTTAACTATTACACTCTGTGTGCAAGGACTACCTGGGATCTAAAGCTTCGAAACCCCTAGCTCTTCTTAGTACTATCTGTGTTGTATCATGAGTTTTAATATGTATTTCCTGCTACTGCCAACCCAGAACAATAAAGGTATACCTTCCAAACAAAGGTTTGAAACATCAAACTAATCTCAGAATAAAGATTCTAACCTAGCTGAGCTTAGGTGGCCATATAATCAGTGTATAGCCTTTTCTTTTGCCCTAAGCTTGTGAACAAGTATGAGAGAATGAGTGAAAAGTTTTGACAGGGCTACTAGGTGAAATAGCTGTGTAACTGCAAAGAAATTGACAAAGGGACTCATAAGTGGCAACACCACAGCAACCTGAGTTTTGCTAACTTTGTTACAGCATACAAAAATCAAAGTAGAATGAGGCCTTAGAAGTCCTTGGTCCCATTCCACTTCCTGCCCAATGTAGGAATCCGTTCTAAATCCTGGTCCACCATTTTAATAATGGTTTAGATACCATGGATTAATTAATCTGTGGTAAACTGACTCTAGACAAATATTTCCATTAGATTAGAAGTAACTTCTACACATTCCACTATCCTTCCATCCCTTAGTCCCCCAGTGAGTATCATTCCCTTCACTCTAGCATTATCCTAAATGCTTTTACTTGTATTGAATTAGGAACACTAGAGGTTATGGAGAAATAAACCTTCCCTTATAATGGCCTGAGAAATCCATTAGCTTTTCAAATCTAAATCACCTGAGGTCTGTTTTCACCAAATGCCAAAAGCAGAGTAGTATGGGGGGAACTCAGAGGTTGTCACCAAACGGGGATTCTGGATTTATATTGACCCCTGATTGACTGGATGCCCTTCAGCGCATCATTTTATCTTCCTGGTCTTAGTACGCTAACAGTAAAAGGAGAAGGATGGAGCAGAGATCTCCAGAACCCATTCTAGTACTGACAGGCTGAGTCTGGCTAGAATACCAGTCAGAAATGAGTAATACAGCGGTTCTCAAAATGTGGTCTTTAGAGCAACCCACTTTGCACTTGGTTAGAACTGCAAAATTTTTCCTCCACCTCTAACAATGATTCAAGGTCTGGAGTGGGGCCCAGCAATCTGCATTTTAATGAGCCTTTCAGGTAATTCTGATGTGCATTCAAGTTTGAGAACAGCTGGATTAATGTGATTCTCAAAGGGCAACATGGAAACCTACCTGATTCATCAGGGGAAATGGCTCTGTATTTAGCTTGAGTTATTTCCTTTTTGTTTCTTGGGTCAGATAATTAGTACGAAGAGCATAAGACAAGCTAAGTTTCTATCCCACAACATATACACACTGTAAAACAGGCACGCTTGTTTTCACGATAACCACTGTGATAGGCAGAGCCAACTTGAACACCCCAAGAGGGGATGTCACACACTTATATAGCGGGAGCCCCAAACTGGGACCCCAGCCCTAGCTTCTCATGCAGTCCTTTTTACTCTTTGTCCTGGATTTCCATCCCATAGTCATAAGCAACCCTCTTCCAGATGCACAGGATACTCACCGCAGGCAAGAGCTAGGAGGTGGGTTTGCCAGGTGAGTGCCATGAACATTCCTCCAATTGCAATACAGGCCAGAGAGCTGTTGAAACCCCAGAGTCCAAAGTAGATGTCCTTAAATGGAGCCGAAAGACTGAGTGCTATTAGGTAAGACAGGAGGAGTCAGAGCTGTGGACAAAGGCAGGATGCTCTGGAAGGAGTCTGGGGGTGGTGGAAATATCTTAGAATCCTATTGGTTCCTTGGAAGTGGAGACCTCAAGAAAGGTCTGGAAGAGGGAAGATGCCTGCGACAACACCTGGGGTGGAGGGGGCACTCAATACTTGGCAAGGAGTCTTGTCCTTACCTGCTGCTATCCCCAGCAATGACCCCATTGTAGCGTGCAGGCACATGATTGGGGAGGAGAGTAGGATGGCGCACAGGAAAATGCTTCCTGCCCACAGATTGTCACAACAATATATCTGACCAACACCCACGGGCAGAGATTTCAATAACTGCAAAAATAATTTAGGAGATAAAGTCATTAAAACAACTGGACAGAAACCCATAAGATGCCCACAAACACATACAAAGTAATTTTCAATTTTGCATATTTTACTTTTCAAGATCAGTGTTATTAATTTTAAAAATCCTCTCTGTCTCTTTATAGAAAAATCCCAGTCATTTTTCTGCTTTATCCCTAAAGATAGAACAGCCCTTTCCTTGTGGACGTGGAGCATAGGTTCCCAAAATTCCCCCTTCGCTCACTGGCTCTCCTGCTTGCACTGACACATGACCTTGGTAGCTGATAAGCTCCCACTGTGGTTTCCCTGTCCCCACGGTGAGGATCTGCCACACCTCCCAGTGAAGATGGCAGGACCACAGCTTACACTTCTTGCTTTCAACTGCCAGGAGTGCTGAGGCCAATCCATCCATGCATCTCTACAGTCCATAGAAATATTGCTACTCTCATGCAATTTGGTGGTTAAGGGTAAAAGGCCAGAGTCCCAAAGTCAGGTTATCTTATCTACAACTCAGAAACAATTATCGGCAAGTTCACAGATCAGGACCATATTTACACTTTTGTTGTTAACGAGAACATGTATTAATGTAAACCGAGATATTCTTAGCTTATTCCAGTTATCAACAACTGTCAGTCCTCAAAACACAAGAATACATATAAATGTCACAATTCTACTTCCTAGCTGAGGCCTGAATTCAGCTCGTGGCAATTCTCAAGAAGGTACAGGCATTGATTTGAGCTAAAACAAGATAATTCTTTATAACAACACTTCTGGTAAGGCCAGAATAGGCACAATTAGCCATGTTAGTTCCCTTTTGACTGAGGTCACTTATTGAAAGATGTCTTCTCCATCTCCTATCTTGCTCCTACCACAGGTCATACTGGTCTGTCTGGCAAGGACCTTTGGAAGGCAGCGACTCTGATATAAGGAGGCCCAGCTTTAGCATGAGAAAGTGTCCTCTCCACGCATTAGGCTGGAGCTAATGCTGGCTTCCAAACACTGGTTTGGTCCTTGCTTGGTGCACAGGATCATACTGTGAGTTTAATTCTACTCTAATGTGGGCTCTAAATTCTTCTAGCCCATTCTGTATCTTCATATCTACACAAGATCATTTCCTGTTTCTTCTAGACTAGGGAATTTGACACAGGTAAGCCCAGCAGAATTATCCTTGAGGTGGCCATGGAGGTGAAGAGCTGGGTGAGATGGGAAGGAAATAAGGTGCTGATGTTGGAGTGGTAGTTCAGAGGGAGGAGGACAAAACCCCACTTCCCCAGATCAATGCTGTTCATTAGAGCTTTCAGTGGAGATGGACTATTTTGTATCCATGCTGTCTAATACCTGTGGCTATTGAGCAACTGAAATGTGGATAGTGAGGCTAAGGAATTAAATTGTAAGTGTTAATTAATTTTACATTTAAATTAAAATAGCTATATGAGGCTAATAGCTACTGTATTAGACAGTACAGTTTTAGATGGTTCAGTGAATATTATTTATACGATTATTTTTCATGGGGAGTTATAATAAATTTTTGATTTTCATTCTGAGTTATTTTCAAATGCTCCCATTCATTTTCTGGACAAGACTTTAAAGAAAAGACTACTTGAGCTCCTCACATGTTTTGATTGCTCAACACAGAGGATAGCGAAAGGTGTTTTATAACCTGATAGTGGGGATAGCCAGTCTTTTTGCATGTTAGAAAAGGTAACGTTTCTTTGGTTTTCTTCTGACTTGAAGTATCCTCCCCGCCCCTTTTTTTTTTAATAATCAAGAAATCTGAAACAAATTTATTAAATAAACACAGGTAGGAAGAGCTGGAACTTGATTTAGGTTAAGCAGGTTTTTAAAAATGGTGTTCTCTCTATGCTCATCTGTAAAGAGATTCATAGTATACAGCCCATGACAGTCATTCTCAAACTTTGGCCCACATTACAATTATTAGGGGAGCTTGTTACTACAGATTCCCAGTCCACACCCCAAGAGATTATGATTTAGGGAGTCTGAGAAGGCATTTGTATTAGTATTTAAAAAACAATGATTCTGATGCCCACCAAAGCTGGAGAACCCTGAATTATTGTACACATTCTGTGAGATTGACCATAAGTAAAAGCAGAACAGAATGTTTCTATAGTGGGATCTAACAGTAAGCAGTCAGTTCTTTTGATTGGAGGAGGTAGGTCATGGAGGCCTTAGCCCCAGGCTGGAGGCTCCTATCTCATTAGCTGACCCCCAACACACTCAGCCAAACAAGGGTCAAGTCTGTAATAGAATGTCTGATTTCCAATGGAGTTAACACTGCGGATCTTAGGAATAGTGGAGGAAAAGTTGACTTTGACCAAATAGTCATTTAAAAAAATCCATTAGAGCCCAAAGCTTTTGAGTAGAACAAATGCTTTAGCTGGCAAGATGAAGACAAAAAGGCCTCTGTAGAGCTGAGTCTCTTTAAGATTCTGTTGCCCATGAACAATAAACCAGGAGGACACTGGGTACCATTCAGAGTCAGGAGGAATGTGAAGAGATCATGTATCTTACCTGCAGGGCACTGAGGTCAGGCCAGGTGACATTGGGAACTGAACTTATAGGTGTCAACAATTTGTTTGGGAAGAATAGATTGTAATGTCCCGTGGCTGAAAGGTACATCGACAGCGCCATGTTGAAGGGCAGGGTGAAGACAGGGAGGTCCCATTTGCAGAACATGGTGCTCAATGCACTTGAGAAAAGTGGACTAAAAACAACAATGACAGACCAGAATGGAAGAATGTACATGTGACATGCCATGTTGACAAACTAAGGCTCTGTAGTACGGAGGGATTCTGTCTTATCCACAGATATGTCCCTAAGGTGCTGTGATGGAAAACTTTTCACAGAAACAAACAAGCAAATAATTCCCCAAAAAACCCAAACACACTTGGAATAAATCTTGTTATAGAGACAATAATTTTTATATCAAGTCAAAAATCAACTCATAGCTTATTTGGCTTTGGAAAAAATTACATACTGGGGTTGCTCATAGTGAGCTATAAATCTAGGTTTCTAAAATGTAATTGAAGTATTTAAGACATATGAAATGAAATACTATCTATGCAGTTAAAGCCCCCTGTTAACCTACTTGGTCATACGTTCCTTCCTTCCTACCAAAGGCAACCACGATCTTCAACTTGTCTATCATTTCCATGAGTCTTTAGTATATCTAGTTTTGAAAAAGAGAAACGATTGTCTAAGGGAGGATGCAGGTGGTGTGGACTGGAGGAAAAAGGTCTCAAAATCAGAGGGCAGAGTTTTAAGTCCTTGAGCAGTTGATGGACTGTATGACCTTGAGACAAGGCACTACTTCTCAGTTTCCTTGTCTGTAAACTGGAGAATTGGGTTAGCTGGTCTTTTTGTACACTTGGCTTGTTGACTCAATCAAAAGCCATCACTTTTAAGATCAGACCTACAGATCTCTCCAGTTGTGGGAGGGGATGTACTGAGCATCCACAGGCAACATCTCCTGCCCTTGAGCCTGTTTTTAGAGCAGGTTGTAAATTACCTCTGGAGCAGATTGGCTCTGCGGCAGGTTCTCCTGCACACACAGGGTGGGTGGCCCTCCTGCAGACACTGTTGACAGTGGGCCGTACTTTTTGTTTGTGCGGATATGAGTATTTTATAGTCTAAATATGCTACAATAAGAAGAAAATGTTTCCTTCCAAAAAAAAAAAAAATTTAAGACAGTGTGAACACAGAAACTAGTCTGAAGTATTCAGGTTTTTTTTTTTTTTTTTTTTTTTAAAGGTAAAGGGATTAAGAAGTACAAACTGGTAGTTACAAAATCATCACGGGGATGTGAAGTACAGCATAGAGAGAGAGTATAGTCGATAATATTGTAATGACTATATATAGTGCCAAGTGAGTACTAGACAAATAGGGGGGATCACTTTATAAATTATGTAAAATTTCTAAACACTACACTGTACATCTGAAACTCATATAAAATAATATTAATAATGTCAACTCTAATTGAAAAATAAAAATTAAAAAAATACTCTGGCCCTTCAAGAAAACCAGAAATTGAATTCGGTAAATAATTTTTTGTCTCACTCTGCCATTGATGCTGATGTCACTTCTCAGTAAAGAGTATTTTTTGAAGGGCGCAGGGCAGGTAGGCAAGGGGAGTTCATAGAGACGCAGTGGTTCTCAAAGTGGGATCCCTGGATCAGCCATAATAGCATTGCCCAGGAACCTATTGGAAATCTAAATTCTCAGGTCCCACCCAAGATGGACTGAATCAAAAACCCTGGGGAGGGGAGCAGCAGTCTGTGTTGTAATAAGCGCTGCAGGTGATTCTGATAGTATGTAAGTCTGAGGACCACCCATGTAGGGAGTGGTTCTCAACTTTAGAACCCTGTGGGAGACTTTAAAACTCCCAAAGCCCGGGCAACACCCCTAACCAAGACTGATTACATCGAGATCGTGGGGGAGGGCGAGGTATGTATGGAGGGCCATATGTGTTTTAATGCTTCCTCTTTCCAATAGACATAACCAGAATCTAAATTAAAATTTTTTTCTAAAATATTGTGTGCATATTAGTGTTTTATATTCTAAATATGCTACAATATCCATAACATAAAATTTACTATTTAACCATTTTAAAGTGTGCAGTTCAGTGGCATTAAGTATATTATACAACCATCACCATCATCCATTCATAGAACATTTTTCACCTTGCAAAACTGAAACCCTGTACCCATTAAACAGTAACTCCCCTTTCCCTCCATCCCTTACACATTTTTTAAAAAGGCATTGTGAAAACTAAGTACAACTTACCAAGTCATGGACATAGCAGATACAGGGAATAACAGCCACCAGAAATAGTCTTCGTTCTCTGAATGGACAGCCATGAGTATTCCCACCAGGGTGGCATTGTAGCCATGCAGGCCTGCTGCAATTGCTGACCTGTGGGCAAGAGGCACAGTATGGCCATTTCCTGTGTGGCTGGATTTGCACATCAGTGACACTCATAAATTCCAGATTCTAGTCTCATTAGAAAATGAGATTATATTTAGAAATTTATTTTAAAGTCTATAGAAGCCAAATACTAATAAAAACATGAAAAAATAAAATATACATAGAAAAAAATACAAATGTGCATATAGAACAACCCCCTACAGAGGCATCATAGCTAAACAGAATTCCAGCTCCTGGGGGAGAAAGGGAAACCAGCAAGGCAACAGGTTCTGCTTCCTTTCCGCCTTTCCTTCAGGAAGTTGTTATTGCTTTTAAATTGTTAAGGGCCTCTGACTTGAACAGAGCTCTTAGATGAAACTGTTTTTGAAGTCTGATTTCCTTGGTGAGAGATATCAGATTCTTGAAATGTAAATTCACGTTCATAGTATCTTTGATCTTATAAACATTAATCTTCCAGCTTAGCATATATTTTCATCTTTCTGTGTTTTCCTTTTTGTTGTCTCCAAATATGCATTTCCAAGTTATTGAGAAGAAAAACAATTTCTTTTCTTTTACTTGACAAAGTACTCCATTTAATTGGGTTCATATTTAGCACCTAATTCTTTCTTGGGTTCCTTTCTGTTTCTCAGCACTGTACCTCACTTCTAAAAGTTGGGTAAGTTTCTACTCTTGGCCAAAATGGTTCCTATGTCATAATTGAGAACTAGAAGCCCCAAGTGAGAAATGAAACTATATATGCAGAATGTGCCCCCAGACTGACAAGCCAGGCCCCACAGGACTCTAAGAGTTGGTAACTTCTGGCACCATGAAGAGCCTGGCATTCAAGGTTGAAGTCTACAGAGACCATGGCTGTGAGGATGATGAAGTGAGTGAGTGAGTAAGGTCGAATGCAGGGCCTGAGGGGGAAGTGAGGCAGCCAGTGAGCCATACTACAGGAGTGGCAGAGGATGGCATGAGAACTTCTTCTTGGCTTGTTTTTACTGGAGCAGGAGGCACCAGTGCAACAACTTCTTGGTGAGAGTGTTAGAGGTGGGACTCCCTGTTCAAAAGTCCTTTGTCTACCTTAAATAATCCTTTGGGACATGTGAGAGGCGATGTAATTTTTATTGGCTTAACCCAGGAAGTAGAGAGCAGATGCAAAGACGTATTCTCTCAACAACTGACTTTCAGAATTAATGCATGAGTTTGATCAACAAATTTAATGGCAATGTCTACAAGTTGTGGAACGCCAAGTTTAAAGCAAGAAAAAGATGTGTATTCACTTAAAACACAGGATTGCTAGTTTAATGTGGTCCTTTTAGGACCAAGGAAAAATAAAAGATTTGAAAACTAGCACAAATAAATATGGCTTATCTTCTGAAAAATACCCGATAAGGAAAATGGGTCAGCTTTCACTGGAACAAAGCAACAAAGAAATACTGGATATGGCACAGTTCTGAACCACACCTCAGAAGTGGAAAGACCATTTTTTTAATGTGCATTGGAATAGGGTTTAAACTAAGACACAAAATCACCCTGTACAGAGAACAAATCAGGCTCCGTGGACCTGATGGGAAAGTGAGCATTTGCTGATTCTCTCCCCAAGAATCTCCTTAGGCAACTTTCTGTAAGAGTTACAAGAGTTTAGTTGTGTAATGACAATCCACTGGAGAACACGCATTGAGCTTGGACACTTGGAAGACCAGCAGCCTCCCTGAAGGAACTGGTTAATCAGAAGCCTCCTACACCCCTCATGGGAGTCAGCTCGTCACTTCTTCAATGACAGATCAATTTATAAATTATGTGTATTTCTAACCTAACACACAGCTCAGAAGATATCCTAACACTACTTAAATCAGAACTCACTCACTTGGAATTTGTGGTTACTTTTCTCTCTAGAAGCTGCGCTGTGAAGAATAAATTTACTAAATGAATCATGGAAACAAGATATAATTGGGATTATTAAGCAAACAAGGGTTTTCATGAACTTATGCATTTTTGCCCACATAAAATGCTGATGATGAATAATGGATCGATCATTAAAGAATATCTCTTTAGAATATCTTCTGGGCATTACTTGTAGCTTTGCACTGCCATGAGAATTGGGCAATATTCAAACTGGCCACTTACTCAATTACTGTGGATAAGAGGCTATAAATCAAACCCTGTCATTTCACTAAAAGCACATATAAAGAGTTCTGTGGAATAAAGCTTGTTTCTCCTGGGGAGGATGGGGCATTAGTAGTGCTACCCAAGTTTACTGGTTGGGTCCCGTGTTCTCATAAGTGAGAAGAGCAGGCTTGGATGGATTATGTCTACCTGTCCTGATTGAGCAACAGGGCTGTCAGGGTGGAGACCACTGTTCCCATGCAGCCATTGAGAGCCCACCATGGGTTCTGAACCAGGAGTCCCACCAGAATCAGGATTCCACTGATGGGGTTGCTGACAAACACCACTTGGGATATGCCCCGAAGAATCCAGTCAATGAACTGGAGCACCAGAGGTTTGTCTGGAAGAGATGAGATGGGCAAAGGTAAGGACATGGCAAGGCAAATGGTGGCCATTCCCAAGTTTAGGGTGTCCTCGAGAAAAATCATCAAAATCCCCTCTGATGAAGGTGAAACTTATTTTTTATATTTTTGAAGCTTTTCCTCTCTAAACCTTTTTTCCCTTTAGTGGCACCCAGATCCTTAAAAGCATCTGGTTTCTTTATGCTCAAACCACACTGCCCCTACTAGAACTTCAGTTCCAGGAAGCATCAAACACACTTATTTACCATGCTTAGAGGTACAACTCTTAAGCTAAAGGAATGAATTGCCAACTGTAAAGTTTCAGATTTTAAGTACTGAAATTATAAGATGGAGCCAGTTGCCTTCCTCTGATATGAGTAAGGGCCCTGGCTTTGACCATTGTCCCCATACAAAAAATTTGAAGAGGCCTGCATATTACAAGATAAAAAGTTAAAGAATGGAGAGAAAAGGAGAGGTAGACAGGTGAATATAACTAAAGATATGAGTAGAAGAACCAGCAAACCATTTCTCCCAAAACTACTTCTCCCATCTCTCCAAGGAATGGAAATAGAAATACCTTTAAGCCAGTTGGCAAATTCTTTCATATCACCGGTGACATAGCCAAGTGCCTTAGGGAGCCACCTTCTCCCTCGACATGGTGAAACCTGGTTTTCGCCTTGGTCCACTTTAACCACAGTGGGGCTGTCCTCCATGGCTATCTCTTCCTCTGGCTCCTTGAGAGAAGAACAGAGCTCATCAGCACCCTAATACAGAATACTCCCAACTGTCCATTATTGGATCTGGTCGCAGTACTACAGAGGATGAATTTAAAGGTACTTCATCTGGACTATAACATCCCATGCTACTAAGAAAGCACCATTTTCCTCTTGAAATATCATCATGGAGGTTATTACCCAACCTCAAATTCTATGCTACTTTGGTCATTACTGTCCTTCATGCTACTAGGAGAAGGTTTGGTCTTTGATTTCATAAGGTTCAGCTTCTAATGGGACAAACATTTATTGAGCACCTATATCCTGCACTCAGAGATCTCACTCAGCCTAGTGGAAAAGCCTGAAAAACAGTGAATTTCAACACAATGAGTCAAATAATAACATGGAGAGAGCTAACATCGCATTAGAAAGCTTTATGTGGTCCATTAAAGGAACCAGGTATCAGGTTACAAAATGGCACTCACTAATGCAGACTAACTGGCTACTTTCCAATACAAGTAGCTTTTTTAAATTAAACTTTAATTTTACAAAAAAAGGTTTTATTTTTAAAAGTTTAAAAGGGAAGAAAAATAAAAAAAAATACTTTGTGTCAATACAGTCAAAGAACCCCCTCCTATACACTTTCTAAGTCAAAAAGTGCTTGGATACATCCTCTCATTAGGCAACTGCCTCAGATATTCTTTATTTTTGGAATTTGTTATTTAAATGTTTTAAAATAAGAATAATTAAGAATAAATTTACACAAAGGTATAGAAACTGGGAAAGGTGAAAGTGGACCAAGCTGTTGAAAACCAAAGAGTTGTAATCTAAGAACTGTACAATATAAGCATGTATAGGGCATGATTACAGTAAACATGCTTCAGGAAAATACTAATTATATAACCATGACTTGTGTTCCCTATGAGACTGTTCATTTATCATGATAAGTGTGTAGGAAATAGGAAAGCACCAACATCACCAAAATATGGTACTCTGTAGATGAAAATGGTCCCACGGTAGACACAGAAGAAGAATATCGATGATGTAATCCCAGAGGTAGGCAAAGGGAGAAACACAACGGCAAAACCACACAGAACGTGCGAGAAAAGCCAAGGGCACAGTCAGGTAAGTGTGAAGTAGGAGAACATCAAAACCAGCAGACTCTGGAAGGCGTACCTATGGAAAGTTGAAGCCACAGTCATGTAGGACATGACCAAGGAAATACTCAAAGTCCATGAGGATAAATCAGCTCGCCTCCCTGTGGCCAGGCTGTGAATAACTGTGAATAGGCAGTAATCATGGCTGTTTTGGCCCCATCATGGTTCCATTTACTATAGCCAACAAAGAGGTATTATCGGATAATAAAGTTATGCCTTTTTCTTTTTGTAATCCTGACTCTAGTTTTGCATTCCGTTAATCGTGTGGAAATCAATGTGGATAACTGATTTTTTATTAAGTAACAATTATCCTTTAATTGTATTATTTCACTGCCCAACTAACCATCCTGCTTTACATAGTGGTGAACCATTAATCATGACACAAGGTATTTATGGAATACATTCTAGACTAAGCTCATTTTGTCTTGACAAAATAGCGTTGGACTCTAGCCTTTGTGAGACTTCCAATGAATCTTTTCATTAATGAATTCTTAAATTGAAAACTGCTAGAGGTCAAGAGTCCAAACTAAGTCTATATGGACCTAATTGCCCCCAGAGTGAAACATGTAAAACGGAATTATTAAGTAATTATGAAAAATCACCTTTTATTTCATAATCTATGTGATGGCTGTAATTTATTTTCAGATATTTCCTTCTTCAAATTGCATAACTAAAAATATTGCTTGGTAAGCCCCTTCCTCAGCTATAGTGACTAATTTTCTAAGCCTTGCCAACTTATGAGAGGCATCAGGCTTTAGCCCAGGCAACGACAAGAAACTCAGGTACAACTGCCTTGAGTTTCTGTAAGTGAGATCAGGTTCTACTAAGGCAGCATTGAATGAAATCATTAAAGTGTCATTTTCTAGCAAATACAGAAACAATTAGGTACATGGGTTGCTCCTGGGTGAACGAATTCATGTTCTTAAAGTTTCCAGTCTATATTTCTTTATTTTACAGGGATTTAAATGCAACACCACCTCAGAGATTTTGGAGATACAGATACGAAACCTGATATTATAACTGGCCGGACGTGATTGGGAACCTGAATGACCTGAGTCCCCTGTGGAGCCTCCCAAAATTAAAGATTGAACCTTTTTGTTCGAAACCACAGCCCAATGTGAAGCAGGCTCATTGCCATTTGTTTTTTGAGTATCCACATATTGGAATGGGCGGTAGGGCTACCGTGTCCTGGTCAGAGGGGTCTCTTCCTGAGTTGAACAGACAGTTGCTGTTGTGGAGCCCACCCCCCACCCCCCCAAGCCAGTTATTATGAACACAGAAAGCTTCCAGAGAACTTGCAAGCCCTGACTACTTGCTCCAGAACTCAGGCATGAGAACTGGTTATGAGAAACCAGTAACTTAAAGGCTGTGGTTCTTCTTCAAATTTTATCACACTAGGCTACACACATATCTTCAGAGAACTTTAAGAATCCACACATCCTAACCAGGAAGGCAATGCAGGGTAATGGAGCAGAGCCCTCCTACTGATGCTCAAACTTCTCAAATCCGACTAACGAGGCCATAAATATCAACTAAAAAAGACAAGAAAATGACAGGAAGAAACTCTAATGAAATAGAATCAGGATAAGATAAAAACCCCACACTACTTTTCCCTAGCTTTCCCACGGTTATCAAAATTCTGCAGCTCAACCGTTCAGCATCTAAACCAAGACGAGTTCCACATGACATACTGGACCAAGCCCCACGTGCACCCGATCAGCTCAAGACGTGCGGTTCAGCAGAGCATGAGGACCCCGCTTCCCAGGCTCTGTTCAGGAAAGACACACCACCAGAGCTTGCAGCGAAGGTGCCGAGTTCCCAGAGACAGAGGCTGCACGAAAGAAGCGTACCTGTTGTGGCGGCCCACCAGCCAGAGCCCGCTTTAGCCGGAGGAAGCCTCCATGTGCTGCCTCACCAGCTTTATTTCCAAAGCGGTCCCTCCGAAGAGGACCAGGAGGGGCGTGACCAGCGCTGTCAATCAAAGACGGTCCATTCATTCTCCTTTCTCTCCGTCCATGACGAAGGGCAAAAAAATAACATGAATCAGCAGGAAGAGGCCCTGGCTCTGATGAGCACATGAATTGCAAGATGGAGAGAGGCAGGAGCGCACCCTTTGGGTTGTGGAGAGAGGAGCGGTGCCCCTACTCTAAGCTATAATGGAGAAGTCATAGAACAGAGCTCCTTCAGCAAAGAGAGACAATGAACTGACTACAGACATTGAATGCTCACTTTGCTTAAAACAGAACAAAAAAAAAAAATGGTGGCAAACCATCTTGTGCAGAGACCAAGAACAGATCTTGTTCTGTGTTTTTCAATGATCAGGAGGTTGGCATATCTGAAGCCTGATCCAGAGAGAGGGGTGGGCTCTCGGCTCTGAAAGGCCTCAGGCAAACTGTTAGGGCTTCATCTTGGGACCCCTGGCCAATGTGACTATTTCCCTTTACAAATGTGAGAAAAAGGCATGACGTGGGCTTTATTTTCTGTAATAAGATACTAGTTACACTTTTAACACACAGCTAAAACCTAGTTTAAGAGACTGCTAAATGACAATTTTCTTATATCTGAATAATAGTTGTGAAATATTGGACATCACATTGTTAAAAATAAATAAATAATTCTTAGTCAAATTCAACAAGTGTGGCAGCTTTTTGTTTTCCTTTTTTTTTTTTTTTTTTTTAAAAAAACTCCATTTCATCCAAGGATATCATTCTCCCTTCAGAAGTTCCAGAAAAGTTGTATGTGTGTTATTTCTTTTTTTCTCTTCCTTTTATTCAATTTTTTACTTTTTTCTATCAGCTTGGTTTGAAACCTGAAAACTTACATGCTACTAGAGTGACTCAAAACAATCCACAATTGTGGGAAATACTATTATTATGTCTTGAAAAAAAATTATGTGCGTATGTGTTGATCTGTGATTAAACTATTTGGCTAGTTAAGTACCACACTGATGTGTCTGTGAGTTACAGTATGTATATTTTTGTTTGATAAAGAACAACATTGAGAAGCTCAATGGTAAGACTCTCATCTTATAAACAGTTCAAAAAAATAAGAAAGAACGAAAGAAAAAAGGAAAGAAAAACAAGCAGGGGTACCCCTCAGTGTAGATGTCTACCCCTTCCTGCCCCCGCACGGTTTCTGCTTTTCCTCCGCCACCAAAATCATACAGTTCTTAAAGAACCAAATCTTTGAGCTCAACATCAATATTTTCTTAGAGCCAAGAGATGGAAAATTTTGGGAGCTAGTTGGAGTCTTAAAGAGCACACAGTTCGAGATTGTTTTATGGAAAACTGAGGTTCTGAGTGGAGACCTTCCAAGTTCACTCAGCAGAGTCAGCCTCATGAAATAGGTAAGAACTTGTGGTTCTTTGTCTTCCAGTCTGGAGCACATAAATATCACCGAAGATTCTATTCAAGTCAACAAATAGCGAAGGAGCAGCTTCTGAATGCGGTCTGTAGTAGGTGCCAGGGCTCGGTGGTGTAGTGGGCATAGCTTGCCTCCATGGCTGCTTTGAAATAACTCTGAAATGGGGGTTGGACAATGACAAAGGTCTTGGCCATCCCCAGTTTCACCCTATGCCCTTGCTGAAAGCAGTGTCTGTTCTGACAAATAAACATCTCTCCATGCCTCAAAGTAAGCCTCAATCTCCTGTATTGCTGACATATCCACAACAAGGTCTGTGTGTGTACCAAAGTTAATATCCAGAATATTCTGGAAGTTGCTTTCTGGCAGGAGTCAGAAAGCACTTCTCATAGCCTAGGTCACCAGTGAAACAAAACAGTGCTCATCTTTCTAATACAAGGCAATATCAAGATTTCAATTCAACCAACATTTCCTATTTTATTATACGAAATAAAACTCATTCTAGTCAGTATATGTTCGAAACACATACACGAATATTTTTTTCTATGTCTCAAGTATAGGCACACCTCAGAGACATTGCAGGTTCAGTTTCAGACCACGGCAATAAAGTGAATATCACAATAAAGCAAGTCACATGAATTTTTTGGTTTCTTGTTGCATAAAAAAGTTATGTTTATACCACACCGTAGTTTATGAAATGTGCAATTGTATTATATCTAAAAACACAATGCACACACCTTAATCAAAAATACATTATTGCTAAAAAAAAAAAAAGCAAAACATGATCAGAGCCTTAGTGAGTCATAATCTATTTTCTGGTAGAGGGTTTTGGCTTCATTTTATTAAAAAAAACCCCACAATATGTGCAATAAAACCCCACAATAAAGTGAAGCCCAATAAAATGAGGTACGCCGTAGTGTTTTAAAAAATAATACAAAGTTTTGGATATGGATATAGAGGAAAGCATTTAAATATTCATACTCTAGTAAAGAGACTTTCAACATTGACATTTATTTGGAACTTACAATAATCTTTATTTTAGGTAGTTTTTGTTTTAAATGGTGGGAGGTACTCAGTTTTCTTTAAAGCTGTAACCAAAAACAAAGAAAATGCCGTCAGGTATTCCCATCTCTTGATTAAAATACTTTGCTCCTTGGAACACACCACTCCTAGAAGTTTAGAGGTCTGGGTTCTACGTTAGAAAGTGCAGCAGCAAAGGACTTGCCAAATATGTAGCTTTAGCGTGACTGGAAAGTTCTCCCGATGGGTGAGCACACCCTTCAGCATGACAGCACACGCAGTAATCCATAAAACCACGACTGGAAAGGGCCATTGCCAGTATCTACTTTTTTTGGAGTCATATTGATATGTCTCCAACTTCACTTTATTATTTCAAGAACACAGCCCAGAACGTTTATATGTTGATACACTCAGAGTCATTTAGCACATCCAGTAGACACCTTGCTGCAAACCCTCTTCCACACGGAGCTCGAGTGCTCACACCCTGCTTCAAAAATAAGCAAAGGCATCGCTTCCAAGCTTCCAGGAAGAAGCCTGTGGTTTTGGGAAATTGCTTTCTAGTCTACCAGAACTCTACTTTGCTGCTTCTGCTCAGTTCCGACCATCTGAAACGTTTTTTCCATTAAAACAAAGAAAAGAAAAAAAAAAGAGCAAAAAATTAAAGTGGAGTAAGAAGACAAGTCCTCAACAATGAACAGCTGGAAATGAAAAGAAACGAGGAGGGTACTCACAGAGGAGGGCACTCACACTCCAGCTGGCCTCCCGGTGGCAGAAGGCACTGGCTGATAAAGCCGGCTGATCTCTCCTGGAAGGGAGGAGGAGGCAGTGCTGGGAGGGAGGCACCTAGCAGTTTTGTGCTCTTCACTCCACTCTGCCTATCCGTGGCTCTCTCCTCCCACTTCAGGCACCAGTGCCAAAACATTGCCAAGAAACTGGTCCCCTGTCCTGTACCTGATATCTCTTCTTCTCTTCTCTTCTCTTCTCTTCTCTTCTCTTCTCTTCTCTTCTCTTCTCTTCTCTTCTCTTCTCTTCTCTTCTCTTCTCTTCTCTTCTCTTCTCTCCTCTCCTCTCCTCTCCTCTCCTCTCCTCTCCTCTCCTCTCCTCTCCTCTCCTCTCCTCTCCTCTCCTCCCTTCTCCTCTCTTTCGCTCTCTCTTTTGCTCTCTCTCTCTTTTGCTCTCTCCCTCTTGCTCCTCGATTTGGTGCCAAGAGTTTTTCAGTCCTTTCCATGACATTCTGAGGTCTTTGCCCAGTGACAATCCTACTCAAATTCATCTTTTTCTTTTTTGTCTTCGTGCTATTTCCTATAGCTTCTAACCTCACTATGAAATATTTTTCGAAAGGTTTATAACTGAAAAGGATCAACAGAGTGTCACCTTAAAAACTAAAGGGCAGGTTGTTATGCAACAGACCCAGGAGCTAAGTGACTGCTCTGGGGGGAATTTTCTCTTAGACTTGACACAGCTTCTACCCAGGTGTAAGAATCCAGCGAAGTCCCAAGGGGCGAGGCCCACAGGTGGGGAGGACAAGGGGTAGACAAATTTGTTTTCTGAAAACCAAGCTACCCTTTTCCTAGTGAGTAGAAAACAAAAATATAAATGTTTCCCTGGAATGTCCCTCTATCTACGTGAGAACCCCAGGACACATTCTGCTGCCTTTTAAAAGCCCGGAGGCAAACATTCCATAGCAGAGGAATCTAAAATTCAAGCGAAAAATCTATTTTTTCCTCACTCTTATTAATTGTCTATTTTGTGGCATGTTCTGTTATGGCAGAACTCTAACTCAGGTGTACTTCATGAGCACAGAATTTAAAAAAACCCACACCCCCAACCACCCCACCCCTTCCCCAAGAAAGCTGTGCGGATATCATCAGTCTTTCCCTTCTCTGGGACTCAGGCTGGCTTGGAGGAGCTGATAGCCCTAGTCAGTGATCAGCAAGGCAGGGGAAACTCTCTGGCTCCACCCCCTGGACACCTGCGGGACCACAGAACTCCTTGCTCTCTTGGGCACTCCCTCCCTCCAGGAGCCTCCTGCCGCTGAGGGTGTGTGTATCCGGGGCCTGAGAAGGAGACCATAGTTTCAGATTCATGATCAGTTTTGAGGTTCAGTCATATCCTCCACCAACATTTTTTTCCTTGTAAAATAAGGAGAAAATAAACTTCTAGGGTTACCCTGAAAGAGAAAATGAATAGCAAGAGGACAATCTGAGGGCCTGGTATAGGAATGAAAGCAATTACGTGAGTGTTTCCACGAGTTATTTATCCAAATGGGCTACAATTCCTCATAGTAATAATGATAATAATGACGATGAAGGAATTGCACAAATGGTTGATCATTCACTCTATGCAAATGAGAAATCCAAATTTGCAGTTTGATTGGTCCACATAGCACTGTCCTGATTGGTCAGAATTGTACGCTGGGTTGGTTGTTATGGATTTGCTCTGATTGGTCAGTAAAGCTGCAAATAAGGATATAGTTTGGCAACTCTAATTGGATGGGACAGGTCTCAGCCCATTTGTCTACATAGGATTCTAGGAGTTTTTCCCTGAAACGCAGCTTGTGTGAGAGGTCCTGTGGAAACGATGGTTGCTAGATGCTGATGGTAAGTTTGGGCCCACAGGAGTTCTTTTTGTCAGGTATAGTTCTTCTTGAAGTCAACAAGAAAAAGTGTGGGAAACCCTAGGCCCCCCACTCTCATTCCCAGTAAAAGCAGAACACCAGGCCCATGCAAACGTATATTTTCTCTCTCTACGCATGACCTTGTTGTATGTCCCTGGGTGTGCCGTGTGATTTCCAGGTCCTGTGGAGGGTGTCTCATGACTGTCTTAAGAACCACGAGGGGCTAGCCACAACACTGGTTATTGATAGGCCGAAACTAGCACAAATCAATCATCAACATGTATTTATAGACCTTTCCCCGAAGACACCTCCCCGCTACACCCATGTAGTCTTCTACTTCAGTGGCCCTGGTCTGGGGCTCAGGGTGTGGATGAAGTCTCAGGTCTTCTTGGCAGAACCATCTCTTCCTCTACTCTTTTTCCCTGGCTTTTCTCTGGTCCCTATAAAGCTACACCTCATCACCTCATATATGCTGCACAAAATACAGCCCTGCTATATGGTATTCACAAGGTAGTACAAAGAATGTGGGATTCTGAAACAGAGAGACCTGCCTTTGAATCCCAGCATTGTCTCTTACTAGCCTTGTCCTTTACCTAAGCTGACTTCAGGTATGTGACTCACCCTCTCTGAACCTTAGATTACTCATTGTAAAGTGGGGTAATTTCCTTTATAAGGTTGTGATGAAGTTTGGGGATGATATCTGTAAAGCTCTGTGCCTGACACGAAGAGGTGCCACCATTCCAAGGTCTGTTTCTCTCAGTCAGGGTCGGTTTGTCTTTGAGGATTCCCATAGGGGTCCCTCCTTCCAGCTTGAACCAGGGAAAAAACGCTTTTCTTTGGCTCCAACATCAGAAGGGGTGTATTTATGAGCATGGAGACAAGTATTTGGCAAGAACCCTGAGCCAGGTAAGTGGCTGACAAAGCTCTCCACATTCTCATATGCAAGATCCCAAGTTGCTGAGTTGCTGTGGCTTTGAACCTCCAAGATGGAGATCAGAGGGACAATCTGATACCCAATAATGAATGCATACATGGGTTCTTAGGTATTTTTAAACAGCCCTAATTACACAATTTAGTGACTTTTTCTTAGTTCTTTCTCCAGCACCTCTTGGTATCATTTATGAAGTATCACTTGCCGAGTGTTTAATCCTTGACATTGTTTTCCATTCCTTGCCTCCCCTAAGTATTTTCCAGTACTTCTGCTCATTGAATGTTCCTTTGTTCTTCTCATTCTCTGAACTTATCCTCTACCCCTCTGTCTGGCTCAGTCACCATAGACCGTATGCAGAATGTTTTTCCTCTTTGAGTTTCTTTATACAGTTTTGGCCCCTGGAAAGCTTTCTCCTTTCTTTCTCCCTCCCCACCCTCTCAACATTCACACCAAGCTTTCGCTCCTCCTCTGTTTGGATTCCATAGCTGCCTCCTGCCTAGGCTGTACTCCAGAGAACTTAAAGCAATTTATGTCCATATTCCTCATCGAACAAGCGACACCTTCTTCCCCAAGCCCTGAATAGCACTGGTATTATCTTTTACTAAAAAAATGATATGCTGTACAGTCCTACCTGGGCCAGAAGATACTGGATGACATGGTCAGGGTCTAATGTTCCTCTTTATTCATAACAGATTTCTCTCTTTCCAGAGAGCTTTTGAGGAAGTTCATAAAATAAATGTCAGAGGAGGTAAGAACTAGATAAAGAAATGGGGAAGAGGAAGAACAAAACTACCCATAATGACATGATTTTAATGTTTTTCTACAATGTCTAACATTTGTAGGTATTTCTAAATATGTATTGTTTGACTCAGAAATTATTCCAACTCTGTTTCATTTTGATTGCTGCTTGATAGGCAGTTTAACTTTACTAATCATTTGCACCTCAAGCGTAAAGAGCAGCGCCCACGCTTAGGAATTGTACGGGAGAGGACTGCTGCAGAGTGCTCTTCTGCATCCTGCACTGAGCAGGCCTTTTCTAAACGGAAGAGAACGTGCTAAAGAAAGAACATTTCCCTTCTTCAATGTCTATCCTCTCAACCCCCACGAAGAGAGAAGCAAAGATAGCAAGCTGGAAACAGAACATTCCTTGGCAGTGTGTTCTGAGCCCACAACATTTAGCTTGGTAAACAGTCTGATGAAAAGGCACCAGATGAGAGCCCAAACCCTCACTGACCCAGAATTCCACCAGCGGGTGTGGGGAGCACCTTTCATGGTAGGCATTCCCTAGCCGTGGAGCCAAGAGGCAAGCAGGCATGCAGTACAAACGTCTTTCTCAAACCTCCATCGCCTGTCCTTGCCAGGGTACCATGGGACAGGTGATGCCAGGAGGCACTGAGGCACCTCCATTTTTAGCTCTTAAATGCAGTTCTGCAATTATTCAGTTCTATTTAATAGCTAGTGGTTCCTCCTGCACACGGAGGAAGGGTAAAGGAACCTCCACCCCACCTATGACTTTTATCAGATGTCCTCATGCATCACCTTCTTTCCAGTTTTAAATTAAATTCAGGCCAGTGTAAGGCCCATCATGTTCACAGCATAAGGATGTACAGGTTGTGCACTGCACCAATGCACTATGTCTACGGGGGCATCATTAACATCCTAGACACTTAGAGATTTATTGCAAAACTCCTGTAGGTGGCACTAAAATGTCTTGGGGAAAGGAGTGGTAGGATGCCTTTGCACAAAGGGGTCATATTGGCTAGCAATGGTCCTGCTGGTGTTCTTTTTTCTTCAGGATTAAGAAAATTTTCCCAGAGAGGGGCAATATTCAAGGGGTAGGAGGAGAACTTTTTCAACCTCTTTACACTAGGTTGAGGAAGGGATTGAAGTGTTGGGAAAACATGAGGGTTGGGGACTGGTGTGGCCCTGTTTCCCTATCCTCTTTTGAGGGTAATTTGTAACTCATTAGATTGTTTCCTCACCATTAAAGATATTATGATATTGGTCCCAAGCTTAGGGACTCGAGCTTTATTTTATAATTGAGCTGGGAAGGAAAGGTGGGTTGGCCTGCCACCACCATTGCAAATTAGGCTCTCTGAACCAGGGGGCTGGCTCAGGGCTATAGGCTCTTGGCAAAGACATCAAGCACCAGAGGTTGAGTGCGATGAGCCGAGGCCACTCCCAGCCAGGCACCCAGATCAGAGTTACCCATCAGGGAACATCATGGAAAGAGCCGGTGTTAATTAGGCCAAGACGCTGCAAGGGCTGGATGGATGTGTTAAACAAAGTGAGACTGCCTCTGGAGTTGGCAGATGGCTCAGGCCCCTCACAGTTGTCTCAACTAGAGCCTTAATTACTGCTGGGTGCACGGTTTTGTCAACTCAGCCTGATTTAAAGTACCCCTTGTAGTTATCAAAAGTGATAATCACATTCCTCTGTTTTCTATCAATTGGCTACCAAGAGCTAGAGAGGGAGGGACTCAGAGTGTCCTGGCCCTCACCCCTCCGCCCATCCCCCTTGCTTCTTCTTTCCCTAGTGTTGGGAATTGAGAGGTACTAGTTCTGACAAGATCGGTACTAGTTCTGACAAGATCGGTACTTCACTCACTAGCTCCTCGCATATTAGAAAAGGAGTTGGATTAACTCAGTGGTCCTCAGTATTGTCTGCACACTGGAATTACCTGGGGCTTTGTAAAAGTGCTGATAGTGGGTCTTTTTTCTAGAAAATCTGATGTTATTAGTTTGAGTGTGAGAGTTTGGGGTATGAGAAAGTCCTCTTGGTGATTCCAACATGGAGGCAAGTTTGAGAACCACTGCACTGAGTCTAATCCTAATTCCTCATCCTCCGAAATAAGGAAGTATGTCATAGTGGGATTAGATGGACTTTAGAATTTGACAGGCCAGGCTAAAATTCCAGCCAGCCATAAGCCCCAGGAAAAATTACTTCACCTTTCCAAGCCTTAATTGCATTATGAAATTAATGGAGGTAAATAATACCTTTCTTGCCAAATATAAAGATTAAACAAGATCAGGGCACATGATAGGCATTCAAGCAAAGGTTATCTTTATTATTATTTTCTCCTAAAACAGTTCATACCTCTGACTTCCTTATTTCTACCAGTGGTGCCATCACTGTGCCAGTTCTTAGGCTTAGTAAATGTTTGATGGGTAAATAACGATAGTGGATCTGACGACCATTCTCACCCATGAAGGAGAGGAGGTTTAATTTCATACTCTTGTTAATGTTCTCTTCTACAGACCAGCAGCATCACCACTCCTGGGAACTTATTTAGAAAGGAGAACTCAGCCTCACCTAGACCTTCAGAATCATAATCTGTCTGCATTTTAACCAGATCCCCAGGGGGTTTGTATGCACATGAAAGTTTGGAAAGCAGCACTCTCTGTCCTTGAGACTTAGTGTAAAGGGATGGATTCAAGCCCCTGAAGTGGTGACAGTTTACAAATTCCAGTATCTTGGTTGCAGACACCATGGTGAGTCTAAGGGAGTCATGGCTGCATTCCAGTTGGCAGCATGGAGCATGCTGTCACACACTGGGTTACACTGGTCCATGGCAGTGCTCTAGGCAAAGTGTCATCATCCCATTAAACTCTATCAAGCCACTTAATCAGGTCTCACCCTCTGCCTGGTGCTAATTGCTTCACATAGGCTTGGTGAGTGCCCTCAGTCCTCAGTCACCATGACAGATTACCACAGGTCACAGGAGGGCGATGCTCACACACACAGGGGCAGGCCTCCTCCTGCCCAGGGAGACTGGCGGTGGCTCCTGTGGTTCAGCCAGAGGCCTCTGCCTCCTGCCCACCCATAGGACGGACATTGCCTGCACTGCAGGAGCAACCCCTGTGCCAGAGTCTTGAACGTCTTCCCTAAGTATTTTCCTGGGTGATCCCTACCCATTGGTCCTCCATCTGGGGTTCCTTGGGCTTTTTTCCCTAGGGCTCCTGTAGCGATCTCCCCACCCCACTCTGGTATACAATTCCTTTGGCCAAAAGGCAAAACAGCCTGTGTGGAACTGTACTTTCTCTAGCCTACACAATTTAGTGCTGGAAGAATTTGGGTAATATGGGCAGTGTCTGGAGTAGGTGAGGGGAGCCTTCCTGGAGAGATGGGCCGCCTAAGGCCCTTAACGTCAGAGCAGCACTGCATGAAGGCAGGAAAATAGGGACCAGCCTTTCAGGAAGCAGCTTGAGTGTCAGCTGAGAGAAGCTTGGCATGTTTGTGAGCTGAGAACAGCATCGCGATTGCACCGGAGGGTGTGTGTTGTGAGTCATGGCCCACAAATCCAGTCTCTGCCTGGGTCCCTAAGGAAAGCAATGCTCCTTCATGTTTGCAGAAGGCATCTGAATTGCCAGTCTTCTGATTTTATTTCCTCATATGATATTATACACTAACCAGGCATTGAATCCCTACCAAAAAAAAAAAAAATTCAGCATCAAAGTATAGGTAAGAAAAAATACTGCATTATAAAAGAAAAGGTGGAACTATGGACCTCTAAGGCCATTTAAAATAGCAAAATTAGGCTCTAAGCTCTAAATATGGACAATATGAACTAGAGCATATTGGGGTCCCTTGTATAAAGTACACATTCAAATAATAGCTACAGTAAACTATAAGCAAACATTAAACACATAGTTTTATTCACTTTCTAAAATTTGAGAGGAATAGGCAAAATTTGCAGGCCTTCTATTTCCCATGCGTTTGTTTCTATTTCTAGGTAATGGTAGGAGGTTTCAAAAACTTTCTACTCATCAAAACCTCCTTAAATGTGGCAGATGCTTGAACACTATAGCTGATGAGGATGTTTCTCTCGCCGAGAAGCAGTTTCTAAAGCAGAGCCAACTCAAAATTTCTATTTGTTACCTCCTCTTCTCTCCATCCTGTTAAAAATCCAAAACACTGCCTGCTTTCAGATCAAATAAAGGCCATCAGCAACTATGAAGTGATTGCTGTCCTTTTAGGAAAGTCATGAAATACTTGCCAAGTCACTAGTATTTTTTTTTTTTTAAGTTCTTTAAAACCTGGGGCTTCTCTGGAAATGAGGGTTTTGGAAAGGCTCTCTAAGGCTCTGTCAGCACTAACATTCGCCACCTTGGGTGCTTCTTCTAGCACTGCTAACAAAAAAGAGAGTTATCCTGCCAAACAAGCTAATGTCTGAGACTTACAGGAAGAGGGATCAAGGCATTGGAAGACGACATGTGGGAATTATGAAGGCAGCATTGAGGCCTGAAGGAAAGATGAGGACTGTGGGCCACTGGCTAGGTTTGCTGGGTGTCAAAAATCAGACAAGTAAACACATATAGCTCTAAAGTAGTTGGTGATCAGGAGCGATTGAAGTTCTGTGGGTAGAACAGAGTGATGATGACAGCAGCATTTAGGGAGATCATCTGAAAACAGTTCCTGGGGCGGCCTGGGGCCAAAGCCAGGAGGCTCGCTCAGAGGGCCTACAACAGGGCAATAGCAAGGGGAAAGGTCTGCAAATATGAGATAGTTTGGGAGGAAATGGAGATACCAATAGGCATAGGGTGAAGGACGGGTGAATCAAAAATGACAAGTGTTGGTGAGGAGGTGGAGCAACCAGAACTCACATACACTGCTGGTGGAAATGGACATGGATGCAACCACTTTATAAAACTGCCAGGCAGTATCTACTAGAGTGGATGTCTGCACATCCTACGGCCTGGCAATGCTTTCCTAGGAACATACGCAAAGAAATGTGTACATACGATCGCACCAAAGGGCATGCACTGCAAAGCTCAATACAGGCCTATTCAAAACAGCCTGAACGGGAAACTCTATTGCCCATCAACAGTCCAATGGATACATAATGATTTATTTACATTGTAAGAGAATGACCTACAACTTCACGCAATGGAATGAATGCAATTCATGATGTTGAGTGAAAGAAGCCAGGCACAGGAGAGTACAGACTTGATTTATGTATATTCTGTTCATGCAAGTTCAAAAACAGGCTGAACCGAGAGAAGTCAGGATATTAATCACCACTGGAAAGGGGCACCAAGGCAACTTCTGGGGTGCTGATAACGTTCTGTGTCTTGATTTGCATGCTGGTTACCTGAGTATGCTCGTTAGTGAAGATTCACCAACCTGTATACTTATGATATGTGCACATTGATATATGTCTATTATACTTTAATAAACGTGATGAAATGACGATATGGAGTAAAGGCAATTGAGAGCCCATTTTGCGACACTGTGTGTGAGATGCCTGGACAGGCAGGTGGAAATGTCCAGGGTGCAGTTGGAGATGAGGCTCCCATCTGGGCAAGGACCCAGAGCTGGAGATGCTGAATTTGGGGACCATTTACACAGAAGTAACAGGGAAGATGAGAGAATGAGTATGCCCGCTGCGGCAGTAGGGGAGCAGTTAGGACCAGCACTGGGCCCTGACAGGCAGAGGGTGAGCAGTGAGCAGGGGCATTCATCAGAAGTCTGGTCATCACTCCCCTGCATGAGGACCCTTTGCTTGGCTCTGCTAGCCATGGTTTCTCTCCTTCTAGACTTACATTTTGATAATGTGGAGGGCTCCTTCATCCCTTCAGGTGGCATCATATTTTTTTTTAAAAAGCTAAAGAAACAGAGCATTGGCAAGGTGAACTCTGCTGGGCTGATGAGTGGCAGAATGAGGCACCTGTCTACCTCCAGGGCATATGTTGCCTTTGACAGTAGAGGGTGTAGAGGCACCTAGCAGGTAGGCCCTATGGAAGGGCCTTGAAGGTCAGCCTGAGGGATTAGTAGGCAATGTGTGGCCTGGTACTCCTCCCTGGAACACAGGGGCCTCTCAGGAGAAGAAGGAATGTACTGGAATCTGTGCATATACATAGGCTTGTTCTGTCACTTCAGATGAGCTGTGGGGCTTGTGCTTTTCCTATAAGCACATTAGGTCAGAAGGTCAGGGTGCTGTCCCAAATACCTGTGTGATGCTGGGGGCTCAGGCAATATGTTGATAACAGAGCCAGTGCATTTTCTCTCATGGAAAATACCAGGGGAGTAGGGCCTACAACACACATTCACATGAAACATCAAGACATTTGCAGAAATGCAGGAGAAAAATATATGTCAAGATATCACATACATACACATATCATACACACCAAGTTCCCTACCACAGACTAAAGTTTCACACACAATAGGGCAGTGGCAAAGTAGCTAGTTGCGGCAAGTGGAAAAAGCCCTCATTTAAGCTCTTCTACCTGTTTTAGAACCCTCCCTCTGTAATAAGGAGCTACCCATCCCCCCATCTTTAACTTTCATTGCTCCTCAATAGGATATTATATAGGTGTGTCAGTTCCCCCAGAGTAGAAGTGCCCAGGACAAACTGTCCGCATTACCCCCTGCCCCAGGGCCTTTGCTTATGCTATTCCTTCTAGAAGGATGTTCTTGGGAGCCAGATGTATTAAAGTCCTGGTTCTAGAGCTTCTGAATATCATACCATATAGATTTGGGACAAGTTCTCAGCTTCCTGTTCTTTAAAATGGAGGTGACTCAGTGGTATCATTGGGATGGTATATGAGAAGTCCTTAGCTAAAAGACCAGCACAGAGGTAGAAGAACAAATAATAGTTGTTCTTTATCTCACTTCCATTAATCCCTGCCTGGAATGTCATTGTGACCTTGTTTTCCAAATATCGCTAGTGATCTCACTCAGATAGCGCACCTGCCTCCCCTGGTTCTGGTTCAGCTCCGAGGCTTACGAGTACCCACTGTGGGGTCTGGGTTAGCTGAGAGCTTGGGTTTTGCTCAGAAAAGGAACATAGTGTCTCCAGAACCTGGAGTGACTTCCTTGTGTGTGTGTGTGTGTGGGGGGGGTGCATTTAGCTTCTATAACTTCTAAAATGTCTTTGAAAAGCTAGTAACTTTTACACATTTGAAATTTGATAGCCCATTTAAAACATTTAAATTTAAATAGTTATAAATGTATTTTTAAATATAATTGTTGTGGGGCTTCTGGTTGCTGGTCATATTCTGTCTCCTAATCTGGGTGGTGATCACATGAGTATGTTTATTTATTGGAAATTCATTTATGAAGTGTTTTTCACCTTCCTTGATATATGTTAAAAATAGATTTGTTTTAGGCTGTCTGAGCTCTGTCACTCGAACGCGTAGTAGGCCTTCAAGACTGTAATGGAATGACTGCTGATTCAGCATGAGAGCATCGGGCCAGAGTTCTTAGATAAGTCTAAAGTGATCCTTGGAGACCCCATCAACCTGTTTGTTACAAGTCAGATTAAAAATCTTAGAGTTGAGGTATGCACAAAATACCATGGAAATGTTGAGAAAGGAAACTTAATTTTGCCTTGAGAATCAGAGAAGTCCTCACAAAAGATGCCAGTAACATTTGAGCTGGGTATTGAAGATGGAATAGGAGTGTTTCTGATGGAAATGGAAGAAAGTGATGCCAAGAATAATAGGAATAAAGGCAGAATAAAATTAAGGTGTGTTGGGTCTGAGGCTCAGCAAGTATTCCAATGTGGAAGAGTTTAGTGTATGACTGATAAGAAATGAACCCGAAGAAGTAAGCAACTGCTAGATCATGAATCGCTTTGTCAAGCTTAGGAGCCTGGGGTTTATCCTCCAGCCCAGTGGAATCACTGATGCTAGGTAGAGAGCCTCCCACCACCTTCAGCACCATCTCCCCCGTCACCACCACCACCCCACCCCCTGTCCCACTCTCCCACCACCACCTTCCTCACTTCCACCTCTGCCTCTCCCATCAGCTTCACCACCTCATCTCCACTTCCACTACCAGAGCACTTAGTGCAGTACTTATCTCCACAGAATGAATTATTATGCTAATTACAGCACAACTAATTAGGGGACAACATCTATATGACACCTCTCTTTTACTCCCTAGCAAGACCTGGGGGAAGAAGCTGAGTGAGTGTGGAGCTTGGAGCTGAACTGCTTGGTAGGAGGGAGGCTCCTCTTTGCTAACCTGTTCTCTTCTGCTATGCATCGTGAATTGTGCTGCAGGAAAAATTACAAGGTTTAGATCCAAAATTATAGAAGAGACGAAAAGGTTTCTGAGTATATAGATAAGATACAGCCAAGACTGAACTTAGGATTGTTAATGATGTGTTAATAATAAAATTTTAAAAACAACATTTGTAATTCAAGAGTTCTGGTTTAACAGCAATGCAAATCACTGCCTTATGGCAGAAAAATAGTATCTAGCAGCTTGATGAAGTAGTTTTACTTCTGTTATCTCACTTAACCGTTAAAAGAAGTATACTAACAGATTCATATTATTTCCTTGTTAAGATGAGAAACTTGGGCCAAGAGGCATTAGACAAATTCCCCAGGCCTCACAACTAAGTGCTCGTCATAGTAGTTATGTCCTCTCATGTGATCTAGTGTTCTCTTGAGAATCAGTGGGGTGGAGGACAAGCCTGAGCAAAGGGCCTGCAGTGGAAAAGGAAAGCGAAGGAGGTTGGTGCAGCTTTTGGAGATGCTCTGGCGCCCTCTACTGACACTCAGTAGATATCATAAGCCTCAAAGCACAGAGTATGCCTGTTTGGTGATCATATACATAGGATGTGTCAATATGCTAAAGGACGAAGAAGTAGGCAATGGAGATGGGAAGGGAAGGAAAGAAGGTACAGGAAAAGCCAGCTTCGTCCTAGGCTCCTGTCAGCTTCTGACCTCCATCTCTCTCCCTTAATCTTAGGATGAGTAGCAGTTCTCAAACTTCGGTGTACGCAAGAAATCACTGAGGAGCTTGAGAGTACAGCAACTGGGCTCCAGCTTCAGACTTTCAAATCATTAGGTCTGAAGGGGCCCAGGGATCTGCATTTTAAAAATCACATCCAAGTGATTCTGATGCAGGTGGTTTTTGGACCACATTTTCAAGAAACGATGTTTAATATTTATACTGTTTAATATTAATATTTAGCTTTAAAAATGGGTGCTTCAGTAGTAAACTAAAAATGTGGATCCTAAACAAGTTGCCAAAAAATTCAGAGGAATTCACAGGTTACTGTGTTATTTCTGCTTTGACCTAAAGATAAAAGATGAAACCATACAAAATATACAAATCCTGTGTTGGTGGCTTAATTCTCAAAGTGCAAAGTTAAAAGATTCAAACAGAATTCAAATTAATAAGTCCATCCTCTCAAAAGAGTGGATCCAAAACTTGAGTTCTGTGGCAATGTGCTTCTGGAAATGTTAATATGTGGCCACATAAAAGCCTTATCTAATAAAGTAAGGATGTGAGATTCATTAAGACCTTCTGACACTAAAGTCTTTGAGAAGCCTATAGTAAAAAGAGACGTTGAACTTATTTAGCTTAATGTATCTGGACCTTGTTGAATCATGTGACTTTTTCCTTTTTTTGGTTACAGGTTTACTAAGGTTCATGATAGACCAGTTTGGGAAATACTACCCTAGAACAATAGGAATATAAAAGATTTTGGGGGGG
>CM053504.1:70483315-70516593 GCA_028627145.1 Eidolon dupreanum | reverse complement strand
CGAATCCAGGAAGTCTTGGAGATGCCTGTTTCTGCCTTTATCTCAGAGCTCTCCTCCATGGTGTCCAGATCCTGTCCAGGGACAGGAGACAGGCAAGAAACGCCCACATTCCGTGCTTCTCATGCTGAGAAGTGGCATTTGTGCTCACTCGGGGACCAAGGTAAGATTTTCATTTGGCATTTAGTGAAATTTCTATTTCATCATCTCCATGTTTCTGTAGACTAGACTACCTTTTGTTTTGTTTATCATGCTACTTCAGTTAATATGAGCAACGGCCTTGAAATACATCAAGACAATACCTTTATTCTCATTTTGTGGAGAGGTTCTCATTTGCAGAGATCAGGTCAAACAGGAGAATTGACCTTTAATCACAGATCTTCAGATTCTTTTAAAAAACCCCATTACTTACACTATACTACACTCTTTCCAGAAGAAATAACACCCCCCCCAACTCCAGCATGTCTAGTCTTTAAAATGTAACTGTCCATAAAATTAAACATGTGAAGATTCTGTTTTTGAAAACTGGCACCAGCTTGTTACCTACAGGCTTAAGTGCCAGATTTAGATGAAGACGAAAAAGAGAGAATTCAAATCAAAGGGATATGAAACTTTATAAAGTAAACTGTGAAAAATAGACATTTTTGTCCCAGGTAAATTATGTTTCTGGAAATATGAATTAAAGAAAAGTTTGCCTAAATTGAGAATGACTTTTCTGGACCTCGGATCCCTCATTTGCCACAAGCTCTGTGACTGTGGGGTGCTGCTTCTAATTAGAGGCCACTCATTACTCACCAGCAGCTCGACCGTGGGCTTCTGGTATTGATAGGGAAAAGGGTCTTTTGTTTGTCTCTCCTGGTGTTCAGCTTTCCCAAACACTGGAGATGGAAGGAAAGAACATCATCAATTAAAACACCTCTCCCCCAGCCCCTGAGCAGCAAATTTCTTGCAAGACTGGCATTGGAATATCTGTTTTTCCTGTTCCACTTGAGGAAGCTCAGAATCATGGCATTTTGCAGCTGGAAGGGCCCTTTTTTCTTTTCCTGGTTATGAACCAATTTGGGCTCTCCCTTTGGGGGAAAAAATACACATCCTTATATAAACAGGAATTTAGGGAGTCCAAAGACAGACAGACTTTTAATTGACAAGCTTTGATTTAGCTCAGCTCCTAAATCTTTTAGATGAGGAAGCAGTGAGTTGCCCATGATCCCCAAATCCAGGGTAGTTTCTCATACCATATGGAGAACTCTTAAGTGTGCAAAGAAAGGAACGTGGATGCTATTGCTCATAAACTATTAAGCTGCCTAAGCCATGCAAGGTCTGTTTGCTTTTTACTATGACCTTCCCAACTGGATGACTTTGAGTTGTTTAGGTCTCTTTTTTGCTAGTATGGAATTTTAGGTATTTTAGCAGCAACTGCTGGTTGGATTGACAAGTAATATCCATGTCATCACTTAAAATTGATTTTGGCATGTCCTTGTAATTCTAGAAAACTCTTGTAAAGTGGCTCTAAACATATTTTTCATTATTATGAGATAGTTTATTTTTAAAGATGACCAATTTCAGAAGGGTTTTATACTTCGTAAAAGAAATTATGACCCTTGGAAGTTTTGGTGCTCTGGTTCCCTCTACTGGTCAAGTATGAGAATGTCAGGTTGGGCTCTGAACGCCGGATGTTTTCAGACCAAGTTGACTGTTTCCAGTCTGCACTCATGGGTCTTCAGGGTATCTAAGCCCAAGAAAATAGGCATCAAAGGAAATGTGTTCCCACTTTGGAAGGACCAGGGACTGCAAGCACCAGTATGGATGGGAAGTGACACTATGCAGGAGAAACAAGTTATTTTTGGAAGCTTTGAAAGGAAGAGTAGGAAGCAAAGAGGAAGCCAAGTGTGTGTGATATTCCCGATGGACCTGCTGCTTCTGTCTGAAGCTCCCCTCTGCCTGGCAGCTCTTCAGCAACTGCGACCAACCTCCAACTCCCAGGCTCCTTTGCATGAGGCTCTCTGCTAGGCTCTGCCTCACCCCAGCCCCAAACCACATAGGAGAAGATTTGGAGGGACACTGTTAACCTTTGAGGCAAGCCATGCTCTCTTTCACCCCATGCCCAGGGCCCCAGACAAATACAAACTCCTGGGCAAGAGGGGCCCTTTCATTATCTCTAAGCCTTCTTCACCTCGTGTGGTGTTTTCCCATCCACTCCAGGCCCGTCTCTCTGGGTTGGCTACTTTAGGTCTGAAACAAGGAGGCTCAGATAAATTGGAACAAGAACATCACTAATGCATCATCTGGGAAGCATGTGATGTTGTACAAAGGACACTAACCTGGGAATCAGTTTTATCCTGCAGTGCCCCTCGCCAGCTGGGTGACTCTGGGCAAGTCAACTCCATTCTTTGGGGTTGTGAGGGGGAAATGAGATTGCCCCTCTGCCTGGACCTTCATGAGGCTGTTCCAACCATGTAGCTGGTTGGGGAGACCCCCCTCCCTGCCTCAACTCCTCCTTGTTTGCTACAACATGTCTTTGGCTTCCAAATCCAAGTTTCTGGCTCCCCTACCTGCTCAGCTTTGGCTGTCCTTGGAAGATTCCCCACACCCCCGTCTTGGCCTTTGGAAGCCCCTTCTTTTCCATACCTCCTTACTTGTTCTCTTGGTCTTACATCTCCACTACTGCTGTAGGTGAGAACTTTTCTTCTCTAGCTTCCTAGACTAGTGGTTTATGACTTGGCAGCAAACAGAATCTCATGGAGAGCTTTTAAAGATCCTTAAGCCCACCCAGGCTGCTCCCCAGAAGAATTAGAGTCTCCTGGGGTAGATGATTCTAATGTGCATCAAGTTTGAGACCTCCTGGCCAGACCTACAGAGCCTGTTGCCTGTCCCAGCTCCAGTCTCCCACTCAGGGAGAATCCAGACAGTGGGACCTGAGGCTGTGGTCAGAGGTCAGCTATGACGAGAATGAGCCCGAACTTCATGGCTTTCCCCATTACCCTATGAAGTAGGTAACTGTCATTGTCCCCATTTTAGAGATGAATAAATCGAGGACCTGAGAGTGAGGGGAAAGTAGCTCACACCTTTGCTTCTTCTCCGAATGGTTGACCACTCGATGTGGAACACGCTCCTGGGCTTAGGGAGCACGGCCTGCGAGCCCTCGTCGGCCTTGGGGCTTGTCGTGGCTGGCTGCTCCCCACCACCACCTAGCCAGGGGCAAAATGAGACAGGTCAGTGTCCTACTCTGGTCCCCAGCCCTTGAGAGCCAAGCAGAGAGTATGGGAAAACTCACATGCAGAAGCTGGAAAGGAAAAAGCAGTATGGCCTGAAGCTGCAGGAGTAATCGCATGAGTGTCTTGTGTAAAACATCTAACTTCTCCATTCCTCCTGTTAAAACTTCCACTTCCTCTCTCTTCCCACTGCCCAAGATGCCAAAGGGAGAGAAGGCTAAGGGGAAGAAAGTGGCCCCAGCCCCTGCTGTTGTGAAGAAGCAGGAGGCCAAGAAGAAGATAAATCCCCTATTTGAGAAAAGACCCAAGGATTTTGGCATTGGACACGGACATCCAGCCCAAAAGGGGTCTCACTCACTTTGTCAAATGTCACATTAGGCTGCAGCAGCAAAGGGCTATTCTCTATAAGCGCCTGGAAGTGCCTCCTGCGATTAAGCAGTTCGGCCAGGCCTTGGACCACCAAACAGCTACTCGAATGCTTAAGCTGGCCCCCAAGTGCAGGCCAGAGACAAAGCAAGAGGAGAAACAAAAGTTGTTGGCTCCGGCTGAGAAGAAAGCTGCCGGCAAAAGCGATGTCCCCACCAAGAGGCCACTTGTCTTTTGAGCAGGGGTTGATACTGTCACCACTCTGGTGGAGAGCAAGAAGGCTCAGCTGGTAGTGACTGCACGTGACGTGGATGCATTGAGCTGGCTGTCTTCCCATCTGTCCTGTGCTGTAAGGTGGGGGTTCCCTACTGCATTATCAAGGGGAAGGTCAGGGTGGGGCGTCTGGTCCACAGGAAGACCAGCTCCACCGTCACCTTCACACAGGCTAACGCAGAAGACCAGGGAGCGCTGGCTAAGCTGGCAGAAGCTATCCGGACCAATTACAAGGACAGATGTGACGAGATCTGCCGTCACTGGGGAGGCAGCATCCTGGGCTCCAAAGCGGTGGCTCACATTGCCAAGCTGGAAAAGGCAAAGGCTAAAGAACTGGCCACCAAATTGGGCTGAGAGTGCATTGTTGAGTTTTCTGTACGTAAAAGTAATAAAAATCCTCCTTCAAAAAAAAAATGTTCTACCTCCTTTCCTCACAGAAACCATTTCGCAGACACCTATTAGTGTTAAGAGATGGATGAACCTGCCTTATTTCTCCAGCAAGGAACTACTCAGATCCACTTAACTGGACCTTGGACTGGCTTGAACGGTGGACCCAAGCTGACTGCTCATTCCCGTTCTGCAACAAGAGCCTTTGCCTCCATCTGTGGTTGGAAGTATGTGGCAGGGTGGGGAGGGGACCCTTAAAGCTGGCTGCACATTGGAATCACCTGTGTACTTTAAAAATACCTGAGCCCTAACCCAGACCAATTAAAAAAAAATAAAGTGTTTTTTTTGTTTGTTTGTTTTTTGTTTTTTGTTTTTTTTTGTTTTTTAATGCCCATAGCATTTAAAAGATGGTTGTAATGTGCAACTTGGGCTGAGAACTACTGACGCAGGTTCTTGCTACTCAAAGTGTGGTCCTGGACCAGCAGCATCAGCATCATCTTGAGCTCATTAGAAATGGAGGACGTCAGGTTCTACCCAGACTGATGGAATCAGAATCCATATTTCAACGAGATTCCCTGAGTGATTTCTGTGCACATAAAAGTTTGACAAGCACCAAACCACGGGGCGGTAAGGGTCTGGAATCTGCGATCGGTTACGAGAGACCCTCTGCTGTACCTTACTATTTTAAATCTCCACACATGGGGAGAGCAGAGCACTCTCATCACTGGGGACAGGGTTTCTCAAGTGATCTGAGAACTGACAGCATTGAATCACCCTGGTGGCTTATTAAAATGCTTGCTCGCATGCCTACCTCAGGTCGATGGGCTAGAGTGTTTGCTGGTCCTGAGGTACACAGTTTTAACACTTTTTGGTAGGGGTTCCAGGGCACACAAGAGTTAGATGATCTAGCGGTTGCCTGGAATAGCAGAAAACATTCACACCATTATTATGTATGCACATTTTCTAAATTAACTCACTTGTTGCTTTTAATCGTATCTTGAAACTGGTAGGATAAGCACTGTTATCTCCAAAAGATGAAAAATGAAGGCTCTGACTGACTTTCAAAGCAGCCAACCAACAGCGAGCTATGTGACTCTCAGCCCTCAATCCTTTTCTCTGCATCCTTGCTGCCCAGAGTCTGGTTTGTAGACCAGAGTCATTGACCTCAAAGGGGGCTTGCTTGAAATGCAGATTCTCAGGCCCCATCCCAATCTGACCAAATTGGAATCTTTTTTTCTAACAAGAGTCCCCAGCTGACTTGTGTGTACAACAAAGTTTGAAAGCGCTGGTCTAGCGCACACTGCTTATGTAGAAATGACTTTAGCAAAGTTCAAAATGTATCCCGGCCAACAGCCACAGGTACTTGCACACGTACGAGCAAGGATGGGAGGTTGTTCACACTCCCAGATTGAAAGGCAAAACCCGTGACCATGTGGCTCCCCTCTGGGCACAGGGTAGGGAAGAAGCTTGGAATCCTGTCTGTGGGTCAGCACTGAGCCACGGCTCCCGAAGCTGGAGAAGCCCTCTTGGCCCTGAGTTCCAGAGGCACTTATAATATCATCCCATCCTGGGACACCTCTGCAGACAGGGTTCATGCAGGGGGCAAGGACCGAGGGTGGGGGGGATCATCGCATCACCTGACAAAATGGGGCATTTTCCCATAGCACCAATCCCCATACACATCTGCCTGGCTGGAAGGGCACCTCTGCCAGCCCATTGCTCCTCATTCCTCATATGCCGAGTGTTGGCTACCCGGCCACCTCCGGGCAGAGCAAAATTTTGATCTTAGCATCACAGATTCGGAACTGCATGGAGCTTCAAGATCATATCTCTTATATCCAGAGAAATCAACTTGCCCAAGTCACACAGCTCATCAATCATGGCAAGGCCAGGAGTTGCCCCCCGGTCTCCTGAGTCCCAGTCCGCTGCTCTATACAGACGGCTGCAGAAGGCCTGGCCCACCATTCACACCCTGGCTCTATGAGTTCCTAGTGTTGATGTGCCAGTCACAAAAGACAAAATCCAAAAGCATCTCTTTCCTTTGAAAACATATTTTGTCCATCTTTGGGATCATTTGGGAGGTGGCGCCAAGTATAGCCTGACACAGTGTTGGTTCTGGACCTCGTGTGGGTGGTAAGGGAGCACTGAGCTGCAGACCACCCAAATGAGACAGAGGTCCCTCAAGAGGTGCTGGCCAAGGGCTGAGAATGAAAGGTGGGAACAGATGCCAAGAAGAAGATTGGAGATAAAGTAATGAATTTCCTGAGGTCGTGAGAAAACTTAAAGCTAAGATGAAGGCAATTTACTGCTACCTTTGGGACCTATTGTCGGAACTTTCATAATGGATAAAAGCAACTTCAAGAATATCATGAATACATCTATCAAATGTTCTAGACAACAGATGTTCCATTGGTGTGATGGGGAAAAAAGACAACAACAATAACACTGGCTGGGAACCCAAGGTCCCTCATTACTGCATGGCGTTTTGCAAGCCATGTAATTTCATTGATAGTCTTCTCCATGGCAGCCATGTCTCCCAGAAAGAAATACACAGACCCTGCAGAGCTGACCTTGCAAACCCAACCTATAGAATGACGACAGGTATTTTGGAAGGACACCTGCCATTTCTTTTTCATGTTGTCATGAAGATGAGAAGGCTTGCAAAATGCTCTGGAAAATGGTTCTGCAGAGCTCACATGTTATGCCCCTTCTCAGGGAGGCCACTTCCCTTGGATGGCCTATGTCCCTTTCCTCCAAGCAGGGTGGTTCCTTATCTCCGTGCATGCCTGCATAGACACTTCCCTTGCCAAGTGTCAGCTGTGTGCTCTTGTCTGTCACCTTCACACAATGCTGGGGTCCTTGGCAGCCAGGGTCGTGCTAGGGCTACTGTGTTGTCCCTGCACCTAGCGTGAGCCTGGTATACTGCAGGCATTCAGAAGTATTTGCTGAAAAAATTAATGAGGGATAATTGTGCTACATATTTTAATTTCTGAATGGTATAATGAGCAATCCTTGGATATTTCATGGGATGAATTATTTTTAAAAATAATTACTCTCATTGTTAATGTTAAACGCTTGCTAAATATTGAAATAAAGGTGAGCATCTTTTATATGTTAATAAAAGTAATAGCTGAGTTGTGTAGAGTTTTGCAGGTTGCAAAGTAAGAGCTGATTATTGCCAATGTTACTTGGATCAAAGAAGGGAAATTTATAGATGGTGATAAAATGATTGGCCATCTATGACCAACCAACTAGAAACCCAGAAATCCTGCAAGAGTGGCTAGAAGAACTCAGTTGACGAGAGAGAAGAAAATTAGCCATTGAAGACAGAGATCTTGCTCCATATGGTTTGTTTTGGTTACTGGGATATTACATAGGTCTGTTCTGTGTGGCCTCAAAACCCTAAACTACTTGGAGGTGAGAGTTCTAGCCCATGAGTAAATTTTGTTTACAATAACTTACTTTTTGGGGTTCTTTCCAATTCCCCTGCCCCCAACATCACGGCACACATAGAAAATAGTCCTGTGTAACATGGTGCAGTAAACACATTTTGTTGTTTATGGCCACGGGCCTGGGCCCAGGGACTCTGGCCCCACCAGGCCCCCCTGGCTGCTTAGAGGGCCAAGGGGACTGCTCTCTCAGCCCGGCTACACATGCACTATGGCACCTGGTCTGGGGAGCTCTGTCCTCAATAACCCGTGGGTAAACATTAGCAGCCAAGTAACTCCTTGGCATGCCCACCTGGTGTAAAAACTGCCACCCTCTCCTGCACTAACATGACTTTTAAGTGTATGTAGCTTCACACAGGGGGCTGTTCAGGAACATTTCAGGGGCACGGTCCCGGCTCTCGAGGATTGCCACCACCCATGTTTTAATAGGCAAGAGTCCAATGATGCTTTCCTCCCGTTGACTCAGAGAAGGAAAGAACAGTTATGAGCCAAATGGTTTGTTTGGAAGCACTTTTTCTGGAGAGTAGTGTCTTAGAGTCCTCATGCCTCTACTGACTTTGAATGTACAGAAATGCCAACTGTTTAGACAGATATCAGGGGTAAAAAAGATTTTGCAGATGAGCCCACCTGTCAAATGCAATTTTGAAACTTGCTGCAATTTCTTTGAGGGGAACAAACCAAATCAAACAAAACAAACTCAAACCCATCTATCTTTCAGAAGAGGAAAAATGATCTACTCAATCTTTCTGAAAATCAATCTTTACTCAAACAGGTCCATGCCTATACACTTTCCACAAGTTTTTCAAGTTTTAAACAGGTTTTACTGTCTCCAGAAGGTGGTTCAATGTTGTCCATATTTCACTTGCAATTTGCAACACATGGAGCATCTGGAACCTACCACTAAGAGTCATTTGTCTTTCTCTCCCAGCTCCCTGGGTCTCATAGTCCTCCAACCTACTGTTTGTGGACACACTCACACATCACAAGGCAGTTTCCTAGCTACTATGCCAGCATGACTTTTTTTGAAGTGACACATTGTATATGATTTTTTTTTTCTATATCCACTTTGGCTACAATTAGTGCTTATGTTTCTCTATGCAGAAGTTGAGCTTTGCACTGACTTGACATCTCCAGGGCTACTCTGTGTGTGTGTGTGTGTGTGTGTGTGTGTGTGTGTGTGTGTGTGTGTGTGTGTGTGTGTTTGTGTAGTAAATGGGTTGGTTTCTTTTCTGTGAAGTTGTGTTTAGTTGATATTTTTCAATGATCATTCTATAAAGTATCAGAGGTATTAAATGTTAGAATTGGAAAGGCTTTTGAGATTATCCAGTCTAGACCTCTTATTTTACAGATGGACAAACTGAGGGCTAGAGAAATGAAGTGACTTACTGGATTCCAGACAGCTATTGGCCGAGCCAGGAGAAGATAGTACACTGATCTATTCTCTTTCTTCTCTTCTAGTCTCAGACTTATTATTTAAATCCTTCTTTCTTTCAGGAATTTGTTTTTGGTCTATCACTTCAGCTCAGCTTTTGAATGTCATAGCCTAATGAGGTACTCTAGAATCCGTTCTTCTTGCCTTTGGGGATTCAAGAAAGACTCCAATATATTAGCATGGGAGTTGAGTTGCCAGAGAGATGCAGAGAGAGTAAAGATGGAGGCCAGGTCCACTGGAAAACTGGCAATAAATTATTTGGAAGTCTCAATTTTTAAATTAGTCACTTTTTAAAGAAGGTGGGGTATGAGTCACTGTAATTCTGAGATAAGCGAGACCTCATCCTCATAGTAAATGCATCAAACTGTTTCTCTTCCTCCCCACACAGCCTACTTGTTGGCCAATGGACTCGCTTAGATTTGGTTTTGTTTTGCTTTGTGTTTGGTGTCTTTGGCTCACTATGGAGAAGATATTAGTAAGCATAAATGAGTTGGTACTTCATTTAACCTCAAGATACCTTATGATAACTTCATAAATGAGGTGAAAGAGCGCAACGGTCAGAGCAGGCTATCTGTAACTGGGGTACCACCTGTCTGATCTTCCTCCAGGATGGCGTTCCCCCTCTTCCCACCCTAGCCCGCACCCTCAGAATTGCGTGTCTACACTTTTAATCTCCTGATTTTGATCTCCCCCCTTTCAATCCACTCCGTCCTTCAAGCACAAGACCATACCATTATGTTGATCTCTTACTCAATAATCTACATGGGTCCTATTACCAAGGGCATAATGCTCAAATTCTTCTACCTGGCTTTCCAGATGTTCCACAGTGTAGCTCTAACATCATCATCCAGCTCCTCCCATCCTTTCCCAACACACGCCCCACCTGGCACTTCGGCCTTATCACGGGCCCTCTGTGTTCCTCCCTGTTTGTGCCTAACTCCTGTCTACCCTTCAAAGCTCAGTTTATGTTCTACTTCCTCCATAAAGCCACCCATGGTTTATTTGGCCACACAGATTACTCCATTTTTTGAATCCCCATTGCATTTGCAGGAGACTCTAGACTGCCTCTTTTGAAGTTAGGGCCACAGTGAAATGTTATATTGGTAGTTACCATGCACATGAAAAGTTAGTAAATCCTTTCCAATCCAATGAAACTACTTGGAATTATCAATCTTTGACAAGTGACCTTTGAATCTAGATATTGACTGAAGAAAGCTGAGGCCTAGAGAGGAGCTGCTTACCTGAGGCCACACATCTATTCGGTTATGGAGCCAGGTTTTGACCTCCTGGTTTTGATTCTTTACTCTTGTAATACAGGTGTTTTATAGTTGGAGCCTTTCTAAGTGTCACAATGAACTTGTGACATTCTTATTTTAAAAATTATGAATTATTCATATCCCAAAAGGAATAGCAAAAGTTACCAAATCAAAACAAAAGCCAACCTGTATGTCATTACATTTGTGACACCCAATAAAAAGGCCAAGGAAAGTTCTGGAACACTGTACACCAGCTTCTTCTCTTGCGGCAATATTTCCATACTCCCTTTCCCCATACCCTCTTCCTCACCACCCCTTCTCCCCATGATCTATGACAAACAAAGCTAATTGATTATAACACTTTCCCAATAAGTTTCAACTTAGCCTCAGAATCCTTCTTAACACAATCCTCCAGACAATCAATACCAATTAGTCAGAGCTGGCACTTGGGAGTAAACTTATTTTTCCTCTAACCTTATAAGAAGGTGTAAATGCTGTATGAGTTGGGGGGAGGGGTATATCAATGCCAGGGTGTTGATAGCAGGCAGGAGCTTGGCCAGGGGCACTTCTAAGCCTTACAAGACAATCTTCCTTCAGCAAGTTTATGAAGGCTCATACCCTTTGTTGACAGTTTTGGAGGAGGTCACATACTTTATAAGCCTGTCCATTCTTTGATCAGATAACTTCAATATCCTGGAATATAGATCCTTATGGCACTGTTATCTGTCTTCCAGAAACATCCATTGTCTGTAGCTACACAGAATATGTCTACAGCAGTCTAAGATGTCTGTGTAAGAGAGTGGCACAAAGGAGTTAGGCTGTTTTGCTGGAGAGTTAAGATGTCCGTGGATACTGAGATGGTCTAGTCCTATAGGCATGTCTACAGAAGGGGTCCAGACCCAAGGAGAGGGGCTAAGATACCTGGACCAAGTGCCACCACCCTGGAAGCAGAAGGAGGTAATGACTCCTGGGAGAAGGTTTTCTTTTTTTTCTTTTTCTTTTCTTTTTTTTCTTTTTCTTTCTTTCTTTCTTTTTTTTAGGTGAGACAACCCTTGTTGACCTCACAGATTGCAAGGACCTTGTCAGCTTACAATCCCTTATTTTTTTAAATTTTTTACTCCTACAGCACCTGGTCTTCCTAGGTGGTCTCCCATCCAAGTACTAAGCAGGCCTGACTGTGCTTAGCTTCTGAGATCAGATGGGATCAGGCTTGTTTAGGGTAGCATGGCTGTAGACAAGAAGGTTTTCAAACCCACCTTTTAGCATTCCATAGTTCAGCTCCACATGGTGCTGTGCTAATGTCAGAGCTATGGATTACAGAATTGTGGAAAGGATGAAAAATAATATGAAGGCTCATCTAGTGGGCAGGTATGGTGGTAAGGGGATTTGAGGGCTGATGGATTAGCCTGGTTCCATCACCAAATAAGCAAGAAGAGCTCAGGGTTGTGAGTTAGAACACCTGGACATTTGTTCAGGCTCTTTTGTCACCTGGGCAGGTCACTGGACAAGCCATGGTTTCCTCATCTATAAAGTGTGTTGTTTGAACTATAAAAAAAGAGCTCTTCCAGTTTGAAGCTTTCTGAATCTAAACTCTCTTTGGAGTTCTTTGTAAGGTTCCCTGTCCCAGGACTGGCCTTTCCCCAGGCACTACAGCTCAACAGAAGAAAGGAACAGAAAAAAAAAATCATCCTTTCTTTTTTCTCTTCCTTTAAAAAGTCAGATCATCCTGTCGACTAGGGGGTCTACCTGGTCCCTTTCTCTCCCCCCAAGACCTCTTACCTGGGCTCCTTTTGATGTCCTGCACTGGGCCAGAGGAATCTGGAACACCAGAATTTGGGAAGAAGCATCTGATTGGGCGGCGTCTCTGGTCCTTGGCTCCAGGTGTTGGACTTCTCCCTAAACCCAAAATCCTTCACTTTCTGGAGCCCTCCAGCCCATCCTCTTGCTAACTTTCTGTCAATCCCCTTTGTATTTCCTAACCCTATGCCTGGCGCATGTCTTCCAGTTGAGGAAGGGTACCATGGAGGAGGAGGGAGAGAACAGACAAACACTCTTTCTGCAGCTTGTCACCGTTCTCTGGACTTCCTGACAAAAAATTGCTTCCTAAACTCCCCAGGGAATGCGGGCTCCAGCTACCATGGACCCCTGACCTGCTTTGATCAGGCAGGTTTCCTTTAAAGGGGCAGAACTGGGGACTGTCTAGCAGTAGCTTCCTTGTCCTCCAGGCATTACCATCGAGTTACTCTTCTAGTTAGAATTCTCGCTCCAGTATTTGCCTTTAAAGCAATCATCTAAGTGTTGTCTCCACAGGGGGCCAATTTGCCTTCCAACCTCAATAAACTCACTCAATTCCCTAGACAGGCAGGGTGCAAGCTGGGGAACAGTGGTGCCATCAGCATCTCAATGGAAATTTCTGTACAGCCCAATACTAGATACTGTCTTTCTGGTTCTGTGGAAATTTTCAGATCTTTCTTCTTTCTGACTTCTACTGACTGGTGTCCTGGGGACTCACCATGGGACCCTCTCAGAGCAAGAGGAGCATGACCTAACCCACAGCTCCAGAAAGAACTCTGAGCTCTATATATTAGGGAAGCCAGCCCTTCCAAGTCCCATGAGGCCATGGGGTCTGGTGTGCTGGAGTTTGGGGAGGGGGACCAATCCAAACATGTTTTGTTTGGTTTTATGATATAATGCGTCAAGCGTCGCCCTTCCTACCCCCTGGAGCTTGTGTACCCTTCTCCCTCCCCCTCCACTCTGTGACCGGGTGTGAGGTGGCCTACTTAGGTTCAGAAACAGAATCTCACATTGAGGAAATTAGCTACACCTGAGTAGACAAATTCCTCACTGACGTCAAAGCCCCCCTAACCAGTGTACCAGGTGTTTTGGAACTGCCAAAGAGGGGTCCTTATCACGGAGGGCCATCAGAAGAAGGAAAGCAAATAAAAGCAAGGGGTGGGGAGTGAGGGGGAGAGGAATTTGGCAAGTTCCAAACTCCAGGGACAGTTGGGCAACTGACTGCAGACAGTTCCCGGCACAGGGGAGCCTCCCTTGGTGTTGCAAGTTCAGGGCCCATGATTGTCTGCTGATGACACTTCTCCTGGTCCCCCAACTGGCTCATCTCTTGGCTCAGCCCTGGATGCTCATTTCTTGCCCTCTTGCTCTGGCCTCTCCTGAGGGCTCCTGAACTTCTTGTGGTTCCTTCACTCCAGCCCCCTAAGCATCTATGCCAGAAGTAACAGGGATGCTACCCATGCACGACATGTAACCAATTTGAAAAGATAGGAAATGATTACACCTAAGGAGCCATCCAGGAAGTTTATATGCTACTCCATGAGCCAAATGGAACCATGTGCTTAGAAGTGTAGTGAGTATCAGTCATACACACTAGATGTAGAGTAGGGCAATCAAGTGTTCTCCTGGAAGGCAGAAGGCCAAGATGTAATCTTATCTCAGGTCCTATTAAAGACTGCAGCTCAGATACCAACAGCTCCCAAGAGATCTGTCTGTACCTACAGGTTATTATTATTACCATGAAGACTCAGTCAATTAGAATTCACTTCAGAATTAAGTTTTCTTCACAATGCTCATGGCTCCCTTCACCTTTACATTTCAGCCTTGTAGCAGGAAGAGGTTGCACTGAAGTTTCATGCCAGACATGAAATCTGGAAAAGTCAGATTCCTCCAGAGGAAAAGGTCAGAGTTCATGAGCAATAAATGCAAGTTGAGCTAAAAATTTTCTGGAGAACTACTTCCTTTACTCAATTCTGTTCCAGCAGCCTATGCAGTTGTAGGAGGGGCCTGGGGGCTCCTAGTCATCAAGTCACAGAGTTTAAGGAGACTTTTCTGGCAATCTTCTCACCTCCCTCTTTGGGACCATAGAAGTTTAGTTCCACTAGAGACAGAAGGATTCCCTATGGATCTATCTTCTATGAATAGCAAGAAGGAGAAAAAGCTGGGTAAGTCAAAAATTTCACATAAAAAGTGAAGGTCTTTAAAGTTGCCAAGTGAGACTGTGGTTTATTGAGTAGAAATCACAGCCACACTGAAACTACCAACCCCTACCCGATTTTAGATTATAGCTGTCCCCAGGCCCTTGCAACCTTCATGACTCAAGAAAACTAAGACTCATACAGGAAGCACAAACAAATTGAAGCACATGGATTTGCTGTAACCACAGATACAGGCCAGGAAGATCAAGTTTTTCAATGGGCAGATCTTAGAGGGTTGACCAGAATAAGAATCCCTTGTCAGGAGAGTGATAGTGGGGAGAAGACCAAGGACAAGGCACAGGTGAGCAATGTTGGTCCCTCAGTTTGCATCCACATAAGCAACCATGTTGAGTATGTTGATAAACTGACCAAATGGCTAACTGGTTAAGCTCCAAGAAAGGCTATAAAGGCAACAATGCTATATTTTTGGTACATTTGATTTTTTATGTTCTTAACTTTTTACCACCTCAGTAATACTTCCTCTTTATTCCTCTGTAGGAACTCAGGACCATAGAATCATAGAAATCATTGAAGTTGGAAGAGAAAGTTTACAGTGGTCATCTCGTCTACCCCCACCCAAAGCAAGCATCCCCAACAGACCCCCAGTTCCTGTTTCTGCACTACTAAAGCAGGAAACACAGGACAGCCATTTATTAGGCAACTTTCATTGTTAAAAAGTACCCCTCTTCACTGATTCAAAGTCTGCCTGATTATCATTCCCTTGTAGTGGTCTTTGTTCTATGCTCTGAAATAACGAGTAAGTTGACTTCTTCCATTTGTGTTACCTCATACTGCAGAGTCATTGCCCCAGCCATTTCTTCTTTCCCTGAAGCCAAGTACAGCACCTTCATTATCATTCCTGATGAGACAAGGGGGCTCCAGACCTCATTCACCCTGCTTGGCCTCATCTCAGCATGCTCTCCCTTGCCAAAGACTCTCTTAAAATGTGCTATCCACGTTTTTCTTTGTATTCTTTCCTTCTTTTTTATTCAACCTATTCTCAGAAATGATTCCTTCAACCTAAGATGCAAATGACTAATCATGCTTACTGTGTTACCTTCCCAGGAATGTTTATATTTTTAACAGGGTTAAAAGCCTTAAACCAAAGGGATGGCTGGGAATGTCTGGGCAGTAGGCAGGGGCAAGATAGAAGAGAAGAGGCACAGAAATTTCCTGGGACACTTAAAATCATGCTTTTTTTTCCTGAATAGAAGACCAACCCAACTAGATAATTCACTCAAAACAATGAAATAGATGCTGTGAACTTATGTGCCTCAGGCACTCTGTAGTATGAGCTTCATCTTCACCTCAGTGAGACTACTCAGCTGGCCAGGCAAATCCCCATGAAATGAATTCCTTGAAGGCAGAAACTGGTCTGATTCTTTCCCGGTTTGTTGTCAAACAGGGGCCTGAGTAACATATTAATACATGTTTCTCATACAATGTCTTCTGGATGAATGAGTGACTGAGGTCAGGCTAGAAGGCAGAGTTTTTAGGGTCTTAGCTCATGAAAGTTGGCAAGTGTCCCTGAGCAACCAATACAGGGGCCCATCAGTCATGGAATAAGGGGCATAAGCAGAAGTTTGGGGCCATGAGTTACCAGAAGCTGTATCTGATTTCCGGAGCAAGAGGAGGTAGGCAACAACAAAAGAACAATATAAACAAACACGGGGATTCAATTTTGGCCCCCATCCCAAAGATATTCTGAAATGAAAAACATGATTTTGAACTAAAAAATTCAACTTATTTGTTGGATTGAAGGAAAGAAAGGTTACTGTTGGGCTCTAAATCCGTGGTCTGGAAGATCAAATGGAAGAAATATCTCAAAGCAGAGAAAAAATATGAATGGTAAAAAGATAAAGCAGAGATTAAGGAGAACTGACATATGGCTAACAGACATTCCAGAATAGAAAAAGGAAGAGAGGGAGAAAAAGAAATAATCAAACAAATATTAGAAGTTGCTGAGTTGAAGAAAGACCTGAGTTTGTAGGCTGAAAGGTAGTATTGATGAGGAAAGACATACACTTAGGCTTATAAAATCCCTGAACTCCAAAGATAAGGAGAAAATCATACAACCTTCTAGGAAAAAAGAACAAGTTGTTAACAAAGGTGAAAAGTGAGATTAACATCAGATTTCTCATTTGTAACATTTGAAAGCCAGAAAATGAAGGCACTGTACCTACAGACACTGAGGGGAAAGGCTGCAGCCTGGGGACCCTTCCCCTAGCCAAAATGTCATTCATCCACCAAGAGAAAGAAACTGCAGACAAGCAAATTGTCAAAGAACATGTCACCTGTATTTGCTCATATATTATTTGAAGAATGAAGAAATACTCAAGAAAGAGTCCTAAACAGGTAATTAATGAATCAGAACAAAAAACAAAACAGAGGAATGCGAAGAACAGAGGAAACTAATAAAAGGTAACATATCCAATATGAATAGTAAACTCCAAATAGACAATGATAGGATTACTGGGAATGTGTGATGTAGGAGCTAGTAAGGATTCGTGAAAAAAAAAAAAAAAAAAGAGAGAAAGATACTGCAGGGAAAAATTTTAAATTGACAAATGATATTAGCAAAATCTAGGGGTAGGAGATACAGGAGAAGTAAAAACAGAGACCCTGGGCAGGAGAATACTAAGAGTAGTATAAAGATTTTTATTCCTCAGAGTGAGGAAGGAGCATTGGAGAAATGGGACATCTTGTCCCATTTATTCAGCATCTTGTTTTTATATAATAATAGAAAAATTGCTTTTGATTATGAATGTCAAAAAAGGGGTGGTAAACACTAGTGGAATGGAAAAGAATAGCAGACCTTCAAAATAAAGGGAAAAGAGAAAAAGATAGTAACATGGTCAAAGTGTAAAAACGAGGAAAATGAAAAAGCAAAAGCAGTAATGAAAAATAGTACAAAATAAAACAGAAGAAATGAAAGAAATGCATTGATTGTTACACTAAGTATAAAGAGGCTGTATTATCCTATTAAATTATGGAAACACTAAGGTTAGGTTAAATATAAAATATCACTTTATGTTATTTTAAGAAATACAGTTAAATGGAAATGATAAAGTTAAAAGAAAATGATAGATGTTAACACAAAGGGATGAGAAAATATCAGAAAAAAAGGAGGTGTGGCAACATTAACATCAGATATGTTGGAATGAAGCTAAAAGCACTAACAAGGATACAAACGGGTGGTTTGTAATAGTAAAATAAATTTTATGAAGAATCATTGATAGCCAATAGACATCAAAAATGTAGCTGTTAAATATATGAGACAAATGTTTTAGAAATGCAGTTTAATAAAATCATACAATTATAGTTGAATTTTAATAAACCTTTTTCAGATTTAAGATCTCATAGACAAAAAATAAACAAGCACATAGAAGAAATGAATGATGCCATTAATCAATTTAATATGTATTTCCTTCAAATAAAAAATTTGCATTTTATGTGTCCAAATGCAATCGAGTACTTGGTTACAAAAAATAATTCATAAAATTTTAAAATAGAGATTTTACAGGCCATATTCTCTGCTTATGATCCAATAAGTTTAAAAATATCAAAAGATCCTAACTGCTGGAAATTAAGGAACACATTCTTAAAAAATCCTAGATCAAAGAGATATCAAGACTAAAATAACAAACTAGTTAAAAACTGATGAAAGTAGAATACTTTATTCCAAAACCTATAGCACATAGCTAAAACTGTACTCAGGAGAAAAGTATAGCATTAAATGCTTTTGTTGTTAAAAAAGAAAGATCTAAAATAAAGAAACTTTACATCAATTTAAAAACATTAAGAAAAAAAAACATTTAAAAAAGCATGAGAAAACAGAAAAAATAAATCAATAAAATAGAAAACAAACTGAAAACAAACAGAAAAGTCAAATTTCAAACTTCTGCTTTGACAAAGTCAATAAAATGGATGCAACTCTCACAAACTTGATTGCGGAAAAGAGATAGCAAAATTACATAACATTAGAAATTACAAAGGAGATTAAGCCACAGGTACAGGAGAGACTGAAATTATTGTGAGAATGTAACTCATAATTCTATGGCAACAAAATTTTAAAACTAAAAAAATGGATTATTTTCTAGCAAACAAACTCTCAAGTTTGATCAAGAAGAAGTAGAAAACTTGCCTCTGTCAATTAACATAGAAGAGATTGGAAAGGTGATTCGAGGTGCAGCTGGACAACACAGAACTCTTCAGTGTAGGAGTAAAGATGAAAATGGGAGGGGGAAATGGTGAGACCAAAGGTGAGATCTGGGGACAGTGGAGAGAGGTGTGTGTGATAGAAAAAGTTACGACAATGTCTCCTCTAAAGCCTTCCCCCTTTTCCCCACCCCATACTTCCATCCCTACTCTCTTTAATGACTGCTTATTAATGTTCAGCAATAAATATTTATGTTCAACTATCATTTATATAACCAAGAGCTACTGCTGGTAGTTTGGGGTGATAGTGCAAAACAGCTGGGACATGGACCCCAAACCCCTCTCCTTCCCTCCTGGTGGCCTGCTCCTATGCAACCTCATGCTGATAGTGAGAATCTGTAAGTTAGGGCTCCTGCCACTACACACTCAGAGGGTCTGTGAGGTGGGGTAGTGCTGGTGACTGTGGATCAAGATCAGTTCAGGGGGCGCCTCAGTCCCATAAGACCAATTGGGCTACTTCGGAGGACATCTGGGCATCTGTCCATAGCCTGTGGATGGTGTGCCCTGCACTGGGCAGACTTTTCTTAGAGGAGTGGGGAATTTTACTTCTGCCCCACCCTTGCCCAGGCCCATGAGAGAGACACAGCATCTGCCCATGAGTCTGGCTTAGTGAGATTTGTTCTGCCTCCAAGAGGAGCTTGTTTAACCACATTTGGGAAATAACATCAATTTTCTGCATCTTAGCCCAAAAAGATGTTTTTAAAACATTTTATCACTCCTGTATGATTTCTCTTGGCAAACGAATTAAGTGATTAACCATACTTTATCCAGCTATTTCCTCCTTATATCACACTAGTAGATAATTTTTCGATTTCTGCGTAAATATCTGGCCATTTTGATTACAGTGTATTATAGAATTTCTGGGGCCCTGTGGTTTTTCCGGAACTGCAGAGCATATTTTTTTTCCTTTTTCTGACTAACTTAGCTTGTATCCATTTGTCTTCAAATGGATACAATACGGTTAACTTTTCATTCCTGGGGTGGGGTGGGGTAGGGAGTAAAGTGCGAACTTCAGGGAAAATAAACCCCAAAACCCAGATTCCTGTGACCAAGGTGGTACCTTGTAAATGTCAAACTTGAAGCAGGGTGGGAAAAGAAGGGAGGGAAGGAAATAATGTTATCCATGCGAGCTGAAAGAATTTTTCATATCTAACTAGTTTTCCTCCCCTGCAAGTCCAATAAAAGACAGTTCCATCAGAATCAGTTCTCGGGCGGAGCCTCTCAGGGCCTTAATGAAAGGCGAGGGGATTTCCTAGGGCAATTTGCAGGGTCATCTCTGGTTTTATCATTTCTTGTCAGAATACCTTGGGGGTCTCCCCTCCAATTTGGGTAGTTTAATATAAGAAGCGAAGCCCCTGTCCTCCCCATAGGAGCATTTATGCATCATAGGATGGGGGACCAGCTGTCCTTTACACTCCCTTCCAACCCTGAGACTCTACGATCCCCTCTGCTCTTCCTGCTGGAAACTCCTGCACTAAAGTGTCATAGTTTTTTCTTCCTCCCATGGTGGTGCGCCCGCTGGCAGAGGGAAAAACAGTGAGAGGGCTGAGGACGCTGAGCCTCAGGAGCAGTTCCCAGACATTTATGTGGAAGGAAGGACAGTTTAAAACTGCATCTCCTAGTACACATCGCTGGGTCTGTCAACTCTCTTAGAGCCTCAGGTCAGACCTTCTTGATTCTGGTCATACTAATCTCATTTTGAGTTCCTTCCATTTCCTAAGAATCTTTGTACTATCACCCAGCATTTAAATGCCTTTGTGGCTATGTCTATTGTAAAGAACCTGGTGGTGGCCCTCAGGGCTTGCCCAGTGTCCATCAGCTCCTGATTATAATGTTGATCATCTATATCAGGTGCTGGCAATCTGCTGCTTGTGGGCCAAATCTAGCTTGCTGCCCGTTTAATAAAGTCTTATTGGAACACAACCAAATTCTTTCATTTACATACTGTCTAAGACTGTTTTTGGCTACAGTGACAGAGCTGAGTATTTGTAAAAAAGTCTGTACGGCTTCCAGAGCTGAGAATATTTACTATTTGACCCTTTCCAGAAAGTTTGTTAACCCCTAATCTGTATACAACTGAAGACTGAATGAAAGCTAATGACTATATTAATTGGGAAGCCAAATTATAAAATTCATGGATAACTGTTTGTCCTTCTATAGTCAAGGCCAACTAACCATTTAAGTATCATAGACCTCATGGAGCCTCCAACACCCACAAACAAATAGAAAAATTAACTAAATTTCCTCAGCTTTTCACACACCAAGCTCACGTACTTTCCTCAACTGAAATTTCTGCTTGAAGTTGCTAGTTTGAAGTACACTAAGAAATGCTTATCCCTCATAATAAAAGACATATAAGGTTCTAATTGATGAATTCCTTCCTGCCATGGAGTATCATCTTGCCCTTTATTCTGACCACTGAATGCTTGAGACTCCCTGTTTAGACACCTTCGATCCCCTAGTTGTTCTTGTTTTGACTTTAAAACTTATCAGTGTGAAATTCTCTTTTATATAAAGTTATATGTACCCAACAGCCATTAGCTTTGTGCACTATGGTGCCTTCAATTCTTTGCATGTGTGCCCTGAATTTTTACCCCCTCCATGTCTGCCTAGGAACCACTCAGCAAGTTGAGTTTTATAGCATCTATTATTCAGTTAAACATGCCAAAAAGATTATTTTAATCACCTTCCTAAAAGACTAAATAAAAAGCATGTTTTTGTTTTAAGTCAATGACGTTTAAAACACAGGCCTTACATCTAGCTCCAGCAACCTCATTATCAACTTCCTCTAATGCCACAAAGTAAATAGTTCTGGCAATTTGGGCAAAGAGAGAAAACCAGCATCAGGAGAGTTACGGATGTGTTTGATTCCAGGCAGGTGCAAGGAGAGGCAAAGAAGGTGAGTGCTACAGCTGATTGACCCAGAATTGAGACCACAGGAAACAGACACAAGGTCCAGGCAAAGAGCATTTCTGCCTGGAACTTGGCTAGTCACCGCTGGGGGGCTTCTCTTCACTGCTTTTTACTGTCAGGTAATAGATGCGGTTGGCCTCTGGGTAGGTGACTTTGCTGAGTGGGAGCTTGTAGATGGCGGGGTTGTTGGTTGTCAGGAGCAGGAAGATGAGGGTGGAGAGGCAGAAGGCCCAGGTGCCTGGTGGCACACCAACCTGGAAACAAAAGCGTTGGGGGCTGAAAGCGTTCCTAGGCTTCGGGGACCCTGGGGAGAAGAATGTGGCAGGGGTTGAGGATGGGGATCCTTCTTTAGTGATGGCATTGATGTCTAGACTCAATGTCAGAGCAGTTGGTCTAGGGATTTGAGGTGCTATATCTTTCAACACAACCAGAGTCTTTTAATGATGGTGCTGAAAATTGGCCTAGCAATGGATGAACTCCCACATCCAGCCAAACGCAAGTACTCTGTATGTCCATTGATGTTCTCCACTGCTGGTTGCATCCCTCTCTCTCTGTCTCTCTCTCTGTCTCTCTCTCTGTCTCTCTCTCTGTCTCTCTCTCTGTCTCTCTCTCTCTCTCTCTCTCTCTCTCTCTCTCACACACACACACACACACACACACACACACATCCCACCTCAGAGGTACATGTACACAATTGCCAGTCCTTCTCTGGATAAACTATGGATAAACACTGGCAAAGGCATTGTATGGAGCACCAACTACCACAGCCCATTCAGGATTCTTCCACAAGACTCCAAACAACCTGGAACCCTGGCTGGGGAAGGGCCCAGTGTTCAGAAGAGCCCAGACTTACCACCGCCATCATGTTGGAGAGCGCGGCTCCCATGTATGCACAGAACAGGGCTGTGTTGGAACAAGGACCATCGCGTTAGCTCCCCAGGGCCCACCCTCACCCCTCTCCAAGAGCAGGGGCCCTACTCTGTCTCCAGCAGCCTCAGTGTCTACACCACGCCCTGACATTGGGGGTGTTTGCCTGACTTTGTTAGTTATCTTTATGGTAGGTGTGGCCCATCTCCCACCAGACTATGCATTCTTTGAGGGAAGAGAGTAAAGTTTACATATCCTTTTATCCCCTCCCATGTCCACGGAGGCCTTGCACAGAGTCAGAAGTCATTAAGCATCTTTTGCTTGTCAGCACTGCCTTTGGCGATGATCTAGCACAGACTGGAGGCAGGACGACTACCTGTCTGAGGGGTGAGTAGTCAGACTACATGAGCTCCAGACAGGGCCTTTCCTGTCCAAGATTCTGAGCGACCATAATGCTGTTGGACCCTCACCAAGTCCCATCAGGGAAGGACCTTATTGGGTCCCTGAGCTCATCCTGAGAAGCCAGGCATCTGGGTTCAACCACAGGATGTGAGCCCCCAGGAGAGTTAGGGGACTTCTCCCATTCCCCTGGTGCCTCTGAACAAGCTCCCTCTGCCCCTACCCATTTGCCCTTTCTGTTCCTCTGTCAAGAACACCTTCTCCCCCTCTTTGCCTATCCAAGTCCCACCCTGAAAGCGCTGAGAGAAACCCCAGCCTCCCTCTGAACCATTCTGAGTCTCATTTCCTTATCTGTAAAATGGGGCTGATAATCTATGCCTGGTAGTGATCCTGGGAGAATTAAGTGAGTTCATATGTTTATATAGCACAGAATACAAGGCTGGGTGGAGATCCAATAAGGACTGTGTCTGGTTTCTCTTTGGACAGCATTCTCTGTTTACTCTCTGGAGTTCAAGCTTCTAGAGAGCTGTGTTATAATTTTCTTAGTGCTCCCAGATAGACCATCTCACTAGACCTTTCCAACAATCTTTTTAGACTTCACAATGTTAATAATTGTGCAATGACTTTTCCTCTGCTGGACCATGTCTCTAAGAGGATGTGGTAGCCACTGTGTCTTCCATGGGCCTGGCACTTAGTGGTGCCTACCAGTAGTTATCAAATGAGGACTCATTGGAAGCAAGAATGCTGCCACTAGCACATGAAGAAATGTATGTGTGATTTTCTCATAAATTTTCCAACAATTGTGTAAATATAACAACAGTAATAGTTTTTGCGACTCCACCTGACAGAGGAGAAAGCTCAAGTCCCCCAGGTGTTAAAGATCCAAGCCACTGGTCCTTCTATCCTTGATGCTCAGATCTGATTAGTGGTCACTATGAACTTCATGTCATCAAGGGCAGCGGGGAGGAAAGAGTAGCAGAGTGACTTGATTGTCAGCTTTTCCTAGTACCCACCGCAGACAAGGGCCAGCAGGTGCGTCTGCCAGGTGAGGGCGTAGAACATGCCGCCAATGGCGATGCAGGAGAGGACGCAGTTGTAACTCCAGAGGCCCGTGTAGATCATCTCAAAGGGCGTGGCCACTGTCAAGGCTGTGGGACAACGTGTGGTGCTTTTGGCTGGTTCTGGGTCACAGCACAAAGGCCACCTCGTGGCCGGTGCTGGGACTCAGGGTGGCCTCACTCTGGCCGTTTCCCCCATGGTCCGTCCCTACCCAGCCAAGGAGCCTCTACAAATGGTGTCTTGTCTCAGGAAACCAACAATGGAAAGAGGGAGTGGTTTCTGAGCTGTTTTCCAAAGCTTTCTCACAGAGGTACTTCCAGGGTGAGGGGAGGCCGCGGTGCTGGGCCTCCAGGCTCTCCCTGCTCCTTTAGCCAGAGAGGCTGCATTTTTAGCAAACAAGGTTTTAACCGAAGATGTTCTGCTTCAAATAGGTTGAGAGGAAAGTATGTATGTATACATATAGATACATGGAGATAGAGAAATGATACAACAAATGGGGTAGGATGTGAAAATAGGTGAATTTATGAGTGCCTCTTGTGCTACTTTTATTTTTGTAATTTTCTGATGTTTGAAGTTGTTCCCAAATAAGTCTTTTTAAAGTTCTGCTTCCAAGACATTTTTCAAAAATGTTGGAATAAGTCAACAGACTGCTATTCTCAATGATTCCAACCCTAATTTCTGACTCTATGTCCACATATACATATGTAAATGTGTGTGCATACATAGACATATATGTAGAAATATTAAATCACTTTTGTCAAATGGCAATCCAATTTTTGAGGAAATTTTTCTTTCTCTTAGCTATCAAAGTGTTGGGTCGCTTATGCCCCTGCCTGCTCTGCTGCTGCTCCCACCCCTTTCTTCCACCCTCAGTCCTAGTGACTCAGTTTGCAGGCCAACCTGTCTTCATTCCTTTGCATCTCTCCACATGTCCTCCTACTACAATCTGCTCCCTTTGGAGATCCAAGAAAGGGAAAAGTAAGTCTCTACCCCTGAAAGTGTTTAAAAACTCCAATGAAGACAGTAAACATAGGATATTTTCTGTTTGTGGGGGAGGCCAACCTCAGGAAAATTATTGCTGCACAGAGGGGCCCTGTCTTACCTGCTAGCATCCCCACAATTGAGCCGATGGCCGCATGCAAGCAGATGAGTGGTGAGCAGATGAACAGAGCCACCAGGAACACGCCACCCGTCCAGGGATTGTCACAGGTGTACACCTGGCCGACCCCGATGGGGATGGCTTGTAGCAGCTGCAAAGTCAACAGAGTCTAAATCACCGGAATGTGTATTGATAATGCAAAGACCAGGCCTCGGGGCCAGGACTGAGCTGTTTCAGGGGTGGTGGGCGGGTAATGGGGTGGAACAGGAGAATGGCTGTGCCCTCCAGCCTGTGAGAGAAGATGGGAGGGCAGGAGCCGGAACAAATAGCTCCTCACTCTATCACCTCGCAGGCATCTGAGCATCCCTCCCGCAATGCCGAGCAGAGCCCTCAGCACCGGGGCCAGGCAGGGTGCTTATGAGGGTCACATGGCTTCTGCTCTGAGGCGACCAAACTGCCGTTGGGAGTTTTAGGACACTAGGGGATTCTTCCAAATCTTCTTAAATCCTAGAAATATTCCAGGAATATTGGAAATATTCTAGGCTATTGTGATGGATGATTGGACAGAAGGTCACCTAGCTCACTGGTGGCCAAACTGAGGCTATAGCCTCTGAGCTTGACCCTAGTTTGTTGGTGGCTGCCGCACATTTAGTGCTACTTGGGGGACTGGGGGCCTAGGAGGGAGGAGGAAGCACTTTTCTTGCTGTCAAGGAGCACTTAGCTTTGAAGAAAGATAATGTGTAGAAACAGCTGGAGAAAAGCCCAAGCCCAACCAACCCTGTTGGAATTGTAGATGATTAATTGGCAGTGACATCAGATGGCCTTTTTTTTTTTTTTTTTTTGCTCAGATTGAATCATTCACGTTTTGAGGTTATCCTTTGAGGGCAAAAAGGAAAGGAGGGGGATTGGCAAGGTAGGAGGAGCACTGGCCTGGGGGGTTGAGTGCTCCAGGTTTCAGAGGGGCTTTGCATATGATCCTTGTGTGACAATGAAGAGGCTGCCCTTAGCAGATAATCTTTCAGCTTTAAAGTTCTGCAAACTCTTCTCCCTACCAGATCATATGACTGCTTTGAAGATAGGGATCCACTATGGCTGGGTACCAAATAGGTGCTTAATAACTATGTATTGATTAGCTCAGTGGTTTTTAAACTTTGTATACATTGGAATCACCTAATGATCTTTTAAAAAATATATACTGATGTCTGGCTCCTCCCCAGACATTCTGGGAGAACGTGACTGGTGCCCCAAGGGATTCTAATGTGCAACACTTTGGGGACCAATACATTAGTTACAGATGATCTACTATATATGTTGAGTTAATTACCTTTCACCCTTTGATAAAATTTTGTGCTTTTTAAACTTGGTTAAATTCTGAAGTTCGTCTAATTTCTTTGTTTGAGGAGTCCCCGAGAGCTTTTCAGCTTGTCCGCCCTTGTCTCTGAATGGGTGGCCTTTTAATAACCAAGCACTGTTTGGGCCAGAGCCTATAGACTGACAGGTTGGGGGCTTGGTCTTATTTAAGGAAGCCTGAAAACACTTCGGACGAGTCCAGGAAACTCAACTTCAGTGTGGGGAACAGGCTGGAAATCTACTCAGTAACTCTTCCACGACTTCCCAAAGTCTGAGGAACGCAGGACGCTGAGGGGAATCCAGCTCCCACCTTCTCATCTGGGGACACAGGTTTCAAGGCCAAGCAGTCAAGAATGAGAGGAATGAGGGAACAAGCTGCCTTGAAATGGAGCCTGAGTTTAGAATGAAGCTTCCTCCACAGGGGCCCGTATTTTAGCCTGGTGAACTGTGGCCAGAGCGGCTTGCCCTCCCCTCCACTCTGCTGTCCGGGCCACAGCCGACACCCCCAGATGTGAAAGGCAGCCAGGTGTACAGTGGAAATTTACTGAGGATCAGCCTCCTCATGTTCCTGATAATCCTCAAGTAATGGCAATGCGCTGGTTCAACAAAAAGGAAGCCGCTCCCCTCATTGTTTTACAGAGAAAGAGAGAAAAGGCACTGACTCTTCAAAACTCAAATCTGGATGTTGGTCAGAGTGGTGATGTAGGGGGAGTTCAGAGGGTGAGCCTGGGCCTCAGGGGATGCAGATCGGGGTCCTGCCACTTACTGACTGTTGATTTTGAAGACGACCCAGAGGCACCTCTTCTCTGTGGCTCTCTCCACTCTATTCCCCTCAGCCTTGGATTGGACAGCCTCACAGTGCAGGCTGGGTGTGGTCCTTTCTCTCTGGCAATGCCCCATGTCACTGCGGCTGTCACTCGGACCATGCCTCATGGGTAGGGCTCAGGGACAGTGGGTCTGCGCCCCAAAGGCAGTGTGCCTATTTGTCAGATGGCTGATCGTTGCAGATTCTGTCAACGTTGGTTTTATCCTTGCTCCTACCCCAGCCCTTTTCCATTTGAGAGGGCGGGCTTTCCCTTAAACACAGGGTTCTATCTTTTCTGTTTTCTTGGATTTTGACACTAACTCTACCTCTGATCCCACTGCAGCCCCAGCCCTAGCCCCAGCCCCAGCCCCAGCCCCAGACAAAACTTTAAAAAGACAAAAACTTTAAAAAGTTTGCGCTGTTGGCAGCAGTGTTTGCTGTTAGGGCAGGGAGCCTTTCTTTTTCTCATAGGGTCAGGTTGACTGTGTGCCTGTCCCTAGAGGACCTGAGCTGTCCGCCCTGCCCCAGAGTGGTGGAGCTGAACACCCAGCAGCGGCAGCAGGGCCACACCAAGCTGTAAGCACATCTAGACGACGGGCATGGCTGGGGAGAGAGGGATCGAAAAGCAGATTGCATGAACAATATTTGAGGACGTAGGCCATGTTTTCAAATATTCAAAAGGTGATCATGGGAATAATATTCTGAATTACTCTAAAAAGGAGAGCTAGAACCAATGGGTGAAAGATAATGGGAGAATTCTGAGGAATGGAGAGAACGCTCCAACACGTAAAGGCACCTAATAATGGGGTGGACCACACTGAGAAGCTGTGGGGTTTGCCTCACTGTGGTCTGGGGGTACAGGTCCTCATGGACTACGGGGGTGGCGGGTCAAAGCGCGGGCTCTGTGTTGGGCCCCCTGGGTTTTAAGCTCAGGCATTAATTGCAGTTTGACATTGGGCAAGTAACCTCTCTGCCTTAGTTTTCTCATCTGTAAAATAGGGACAATGATAGTACTTACAGTATGCAGTAATTATGAGGGTTAAATGAGTTAATAAGGGCTTGGAATAAGGGCTTAAGCTTGATACATAATAAACTTACTTTAGTGTTAGATATTAGCTATCTCTAGGTTCATTAACAAGGCCAAAATCTTATAGTTCTATATATTTTATCTTATGTTCAATTACTATTATATCCTTTTATCTCTGATGTCTAGAGATCAGTAAAATAAATGAATATGTACATATGTGATAGTAGGATATAAAGCAGCATTTCTCAGCTTTGGCATTATTGACATTTTGGACTGGACAAAATGTCATTGTGCATTGTAGGATGTTTAGCAGCATGCCTGGCATCTATACCTCAGTAACATCCATACACCCCAGTCCTGACAATTAAAAAATGTCTGCAGATGCTGTCTACTGTCCCCAGGAGGATCAAATCATCCCTGTTTGAAAACCATTGATATGGAAAGCACATAAGAATTCACTCTCATCTTCTATTGATAATATCTTTAAAATCCTAATTTTAAACTTTCATTTTAGCATCTTGTCCCTTCACCTTACTATCCATCTTATGCAATAGTTCTTCCCCAATCCCATCATTCTATACTGTCAACATAACACTTATCTGTACTCTTGTTTATTATCTATTTTTTCTGTGTACAGTGTAGGCTTCACAAAGGTAGGGGTGTCGTTGTCCCCATGTATTCCCAGTGTCTGACAAAGTGCCGGCACAATATAGGTCTTCAATGAAGTTTTGTTGATAGAACATATGGAGGTGGCAGTGACTCTTTCCTGTCCTCTTCTCCATTAAGACCCATCATCTTATGGAAATGCATCCAGGGAAGCTTAGAGCCTGGGTAATGCACAAACTAGTTAGAGAGAAGGTCTGCAGGGGAATCGGGGGGTTCCAACTCGTCTGCCATTGGGTAACTTACCAAGGGCACTTCAATCTCCGTCCAGGTGATGTTGGGCACTGAAGACACAGGCTCCACCAGTGTCATGGGGAAGAAGAGGTTGTAGTGGCCTGTGGCTGCCAGGTACAGGGTCACTGCGATGTTGAAGGGCAGCGTGAAGACTGGGAGGTCCCACTTGCTGAGGATGGAATTCAAGGCACTAGAAAGAACTGGGCTGAAGATGGAAGAGACAAAGGGTTAATTACCATGATCATCCTCAGGTCTCTACCATCTTAAAAGCTCTGGCCACGGTACCATCTACTGTCCCCTCTCCTTGGCACAGTCATTCCTGGCTCTCTTGAACCCTAGTGGTCCATTGATCTGGGGTTGGGAATAACCTGTTTAAGGTTGCACTTTGAGAAAAAAAAAATTTAAATTATTATAACTTGTTTTGAATAGAAATTTTATAAAATCATTTAAATATTTTCTTGTTTCTTAAACTTAGAAAATGAGACAAAATGTACTTTTTACAAAATATCATATATTGCCTTTGGAACACCAGAATGTGCAAAGGCTACTATCCTGGGCTATGACTACACTTTGGATGTCTGACCTCTTAGGAGGAGGCTGCTCTGGCACACAGGTAACATGCAGGCTTGGATTCAGCTGAAGTACTTTGAGCTACTCTGGGAAAATGGGACCTTGAGTTGTTTGTGTTCTCTCTCTTCTTGGCCTCTTCCTTGGGAAGTACGTAAATTCTGGAGCCAGATGGAGCTGGGTACAAACCCTCACCTACACTTACAGGCTGAGTGAGCAACATTAGGTAATTTATCTTCCTCAGCTTGAGTTATCTCTGAAGGGACCAGACACCCTAGACACCTAACACCCTACTTCTTCTACTCTCAGTTAGTTGCAGGACCAAACGTGAAATCAAATGATCTGGTAGATTGGTCTACTTTTTATTAATGACCACAAGTACCAACTGGGCATTCAAGACTGCCTAAAAAGCCTGCTATGTATCCCTAGCTAATTAACCCTCCAACTTGCTGAGATAACTATTTCACATTTTCTCCTTTCACCTCAAATCTTCACATCTGCTTCCCTTTAGTTTCAGCTAACTGCTTTGCTTTACTTCATTAAGACAATAGAAATGCTTCATTCCACCCCCCCAACCCCCCGCTGTAAGAGCCACATTCTGACTGCCTTGTTCCCACGTACTCTGCCCCTCTGCCTTTTTCACACAGTGGCATTGTCCTTGCTTCTCTATCAGGCCAGTTATTCTCTCTGTTCGTTGGGAATCAACCTGTTTCAAAGACTTCGCTCCTGCAATTCTCTCCTCTCTCTCCTATAGCTTCAATCTCTCCTTTTTCTCTGGATCACTCTCATAAATATACAAACATACTCTAATAATTTCTACCTCTAAAAATCCTCCCCATTTAATCCAATGTCTGCTCCAGCTATTGCCCCATTTCTCAGCTTCCCTTCACAGCAATACTCCTCAAAAGTATTGTCTGTCCTTGCTATCCCCAATCTTTCTACTGACATTCTTTCCTAAACCCACTTTACTCAGATTTGTGTTCTCTCTAGGCCTTGGAGATGGGTCTTGTCCAGTGGACCAATGACCTCTATCTTGCCAAATCCATGGTCATTCCCTGCCCCCTGCATTTGACTGTTGGACCCTCCGGATGGATTGAAATGCTTTCTGTCGGGGCTGCTGTGACACTATATATTCTTAGTTTTCTTTCTGCTTGTCCAGCTGCTCCCTCTCAACTCTCTTTCAGTGGTTCTTCCCATCTTCTGCCAGACATCTAAATATCAGAAGATCCTATAGCTCTGTCTTGGGTTTTCTCTCTCTCTTTTAAAAAATCTTTTCTTTCTGGGTGATATCTTTAGTCCCATGGACAAAAATATCTTCTATATGTTTCTGCTGTCAAATTTTGACTATCACATTAAGTTCCAGATTTGCATATCCACTTATCTACTCAACAGTTCTACTTGGAAGTCTAAAGTTTAATATGTCCAAATAGAACCCTGTTTCCTGTCTCCTGCATCCTGTCTCCTGCCATTAACCTGTTTTTCCTAATCTTATCCATCAACTCAGGTGCTCAGGCAAATTATAGGAGTATCTGAGTCTTCTTTCCTTCCCCCTCCCCATACTTCACAGCTTCTCAGCAAGTCCAAACCACTCTCCTCCCTTGTGGGCTACTGCAGCAGTCTCCTAACTATGCCTCCAGTATTCTCCAGGCAAGCAGAGTCTCTGCTTTGTTTAAATTTAAACCATATCCTGTTACTCTTCTGCTTAAAACCCATTAACGGCTTCTCATGAAAATTATAATAAAAATTGGAAGGCTTACTGGATCTACAAGGGGTATGGAGCCTGACCCTCATCTACTTCTTCCTTCACCTGCCGCCACCTCTCCTCCTTTAGGGTTTCGACCCCACTGCTTTTGTTTCTTGAACACATTATACTTCTCCAGGTGGGGGTCTTAGCATGTGCCATTGCTTCTGCCTGTAGCATCCTTCACCCAGATCTTCAGATGGCAGGTGCCTTCTTAACATTTAGGTCAAACATCCCTTCTGCAATATGGCCTTCCTGACCATGCACTTCCAGAATCACTCTCCATTCCATTTGCCCCATTTTGCTTTCCTCAAAGTGCTTATCACATTTCGACATGATCTTTTTAATTAACTAATTCATGAGTTTATGTCTAACTTTGTCAAGAAGAATGTCTGCTCTAAGAAGACAGAGACCTCTCTTGTTCACAACGCTCCTTAGCATCTAGAATACTCCCTGCACCTAGCAGGCACTCCGCAAATATTTGTTTGTTGGATAAACCTGGAAAATGACACTACTAACACCTACCATGTGGACTGGATTTCAAGGACAACATGAGATCAGTGAACAACTGGAGTAGTAAGTAGCACAGAGCCCAGTCCAGAGTAGGGCGCGCAGTGGTGTTCAGTCTTTAAAACTCGGAAGTGGGGGTAGAGGTGGGGCGCTGAGAGGAACTGCTACCCAGTGCCGATGTGGTTGAGGAGCTGTGCCAGGGGCTTAATCTGTGTAGTTATAAACCAAATGTATGCAAACGAAGGCAAGTTCTCCTACTCTTTACACAGGGCCTGTGGGGGAGATTAAGGAAATTCCCACAGAATGACTGCTTTAACTGTTTGTCCTGATAGATTAAGAAAGAAAGAAACCCTAAGAAGAAACATAAATTGCCCAGAATGCTTAATGTCGTAATTTATTTGCAAGCACTACTAAAAAGTAATGGAACAGTACTTAAACTAAATTAAACTAACTGCTTTTTGTAATGCTAGACTTTGAAACCAAAGAAAGACATTTACTTCTTAGAGATATTAAAAATCAGTCAGCATGTCTGAGAAGAGGTGAGTACAGGGGCTGGGGAACATGAGTTCACCTCAGACTGAGTGACAGCAGGCATGCTACAGACACCCCCAGGAGCCATAGACCCGCTGCACGTTCAGGTGAACTAAGGCTCCCATGAGTGAAAGGCCAAGGACATCGCATGCTAAGTTAATGTTTGTTAATACCCTTCTGTCTTGCTTTTTTATTCCTTCTGCAAAATGAGGTCATTACACAAGATCTCAACTGATGCTTCTCTTCTCATGCTTTAGATATAGATGTTCTGTTCAAAGAAAGTTCTCTGCCTCTATCGCAGCGAGTTTTCAGCTTTTGGGTCTTGGTTAGTCCACCAGAGAGACGATTCTCATATAGCCTGGAGCTTAATAGTGGAGGCTCTGGGTTCACAATGAGGGCATTAATAGCTGTTACAGAGTATGACCTGGGGACAAGTTACTAACCTTGGCAAGCCTTGGCCTTCCCTTCTGAAAACCGGGACAATAATAGCCCTACCTTGCTTAGCACTGTGCATATAGGAAATACTCAATAAATGTTAGCCTTTATTATGAAATCTATCGTTCAAGAAAGAATAAAAAATACATGTGCTGCTTTGCTGCTTTACAGGGTCCCTGTCATTCCGAATTAAAAAATGATTCTCTTGGATTGCAAGTGAACTCATGGACTTTCACAGTGTCTTTCAAGACAAACCAGTCTGACTCTGAAGACACTGGGCCCGTGACCGTGCATGTCCCCACCGGTGTAAGACATGATTGCCTTGGGGCCCTGTGGGTCTGTGAGCAGAAAGAATGAGGCGCCTTACCAGGCCATGGCTGTGAAGGTCACAGGCAACAGAAGCCACCAGTAATAGTCTGACTTCTGGGAGAACGCGGCCATCACCAGTCCCACCAGCATCCCATTGTACCCGTGCAGTCCCGAGGCGACGGCGGACCTG
>CM053504.1:70437516-70482815 GCA_028627145.1 Eidolon dupreanum | reverse complement strand
TTTAGTTTTTATAAACCTTTAAAGCTAAGAAAACCTAAAAACTATTTGGAAAATATTAAGGACTCCGAATCTTTTAAAAAAATTCTAGTTTTCATATTTGGGTAGTATTGATTGCCTCCTCACTGAGAAAAATAATAAAATTGGTTTTCTTACATTTTTATCAATTTTATTAATATTTTCATTTTTGCTTTGTTAAAGTTTATACCATTTCATTCTATTCTTTAATTGTAATTCACAGTTGTTATATTTTTCTATCTCTGCTGAGAGAATATTTATATGTAGATTATATATTTATATATTTGTATGATCTCTCTATATATTTGACATAGAAAGAAATTCAGTGATCAGTACTTTTTAAATCATAGCTTATACATTTCTAAGTTCTTTATTGTATTTCATTTTGCGAGTGACATTTTATCACACACACATATACATAATTCATGTACATCTATGCTTAAAAGGGCCCATAGGTGCCCTATTCCTTGAGTTGCTCCATGTTTGACGATGCCTACATATCGCTTAAAGACAAATTTATTCATTCTTCATATATTTCCAGAGTGCCTAATGAACACACTCCCAGAGCTAAGATGTTGACAAAGACTAAAGCATCTCTAAGGATCTCTCAAAACTTTGCACTGAGACATTCAAAATCTCTCTCAAATCACAATAACCGTCACTGGAAGAGCTAACGTATTAGGCTTTATTAAGTGTGGCAGCCAGCCTCCTTGGCAGCCCTCCATCATCTTTGCCTTCTGGTACTCACGAAACGGACCTGTGTAACCAGTAGGACATTACATGATGGACTGTGATTCTGAGGCTAGGTTATCAAAGATTGTCACTTCAGCCTTATACTCTTGGGTCTCTTGCTCTGGGGAAAACTGCTGCCATGTCATGATGACACTCAGGCAGCCTTAGCAGTTTCTCGTGGAGAGGAACTGAGACCTCTTGCCAACAACTGACTGGGGATCGGTTTTGAAATACAACCCAGTAACTGAGAAATGTATGTGCCCAGCCCTGTGGCTCACTCTGTGGGGACATATCTGAGAAGTACTAAACAATATCACCTTTGAGAAGGTTTAATGTGGAGACAACACTTAAATGCAGGAACAGAATCAGAGGCAAAGTAAGAAAGTACTGAAACAGTTGAAGTGCTCCATTATTTAATTATTTGGCTGTCCTTAGCAAGGACCTCTCATTTGCAAGGCTTGTAGACTGAAGGATGTGAAATACATGATCTCTGTTCTCCAGAGACTGAGGGATGGTTAGATACATAAAAACAATGTAGGATGCATTCATTTGGAAAATTCCCATGGTGGAACCCATAGCTTGGCTTGCTCAACCCTCCTTGTATAGTAAGGGCACTTTACTATACCCAAGAGGCTGGAGAGTTAAAAGCTACATTTCTCAGCAACTCTTGCACCTAAGGTTTTATAATAAAATCAGGCTTGGTCCATTAGAGGCTTTTAGGCAAAATTTAGAAGGTGGAAGGAAGTAAAGGAAAAGCCTTGTTCTTTCAGCTGTTTTCTCATGAACGTAAGGTAATGCACATATGTTTTCTGTCGTTCAGGGCTCAGTCACCAGCTTTGTGGGGTTCGAGAGGCAGCAGCTACAGCGACTTCATGATTCTGGCTTCCTAGCTCCCGGAGGGGTCCTGAACTCAGAGGCTTCAGTGGTGGCCTCAGGGGCACTAGCTCCTGAGGCACATGTTTTTTAGTGTTCCAGAAGTCATTTCTGCCCCAACCTAGAAAGCTTCTTCCTACAGCTCTGTCCCAAATTTTGTAAACCCCTAAATCCCTGTGTTAAATCTCTTTCTGCTTAAAATATCTGTAGTGGTTTTAATGCAAGGAGGAAGCAAGAGAATTGAAATGTTAATAAAGCCACAATCAGAAACTGCAATATGCTGATCAGCCCTGCAGCCAGGCCAGGAGGACATCTGCAGAACAAAGGAAGATTTCTACTGGGATTGCTAGCAACCCATTCCCCACCCCTGTGAAGGGGAAACAAGAACCAAGAGTCATTTCTTATGGCTAAACCATGGGGAACCTATGGATTAAAGGCTGGGAAGTGCCAGCCAGAGAGCTTTTAGCACCACACACTCTTCTCCTTCCTCACTGTATGTCCATATCAAAGGAAACTGGAACTAAAGAATGACGTATAAATTGAATTCCCTGAACACTCAGGGTCCCTCTCAGTGCCTTTACTCTGTTCCTTACTCACTGCCTTTCCATGTCCCTCTCACTCTCTACCAGAGAGGAGACCACTCTGTCTATGGGGTGTTATCCCTTTTCTAATAAACTAACTTTGGTGTGTGTGTTGAATTCTTTCTACACTATCCACCAAAGGACCCTCTTCTCTAGGTACATGGCTTGGTCTCCCCTCTCCCCATTCCTCCTCCCCCCCCCCCCGCCCTACTTGGGGAAATTTGCCCTGTCTTGCATCAGTTACTGTTTTCTGTTCTAAACCCTGGACAATAGATGCCATCCAAAAGGAACAAGGGTTAGGAGACTGGGGCAGGGACAAGTGGGAAGGCATAATTAGAAAGGAATTCTGGGAGGGGGTGACTTTTTTGCATAAAGGAAGAAAAATTTTAAACAGCACAGAGGAAAGATGAGGGCTCCCTGGTGGGGGCGATTACAAAAGCTTATTTCTCTTTCCCCAAGTTGGTACCTCCCTATCAACATCCATCCCTCAGCTGGATGGATTATAGTTTTTATTAAGGCCTGGACTGGAATAAATAGTTACTTGGCATGTCTGTTTGTTGTCACTGGGAAGTGTGTTATTTCAATATGGGATTCGATATCCAGAAAACAGATTCTCATGGAACTCCTCATGGATCCTGCAAAGATAAATACATCTGGAGAAGGCAGTGCTTTTCCTTTCCTGTTGCCTTCCTTCATCACCCAGCTGGAAACTGCAGGCTGCTGTCTGGGCTCAGCTCCTGATCACCTACCTCCCTGGGGGAGCATAAAACAGAGGGACCAGGTGTTCTCTGACATGGCAAATCAGAAGAAAAATCACTATATTGGGAGTAAGGAGACCTGGGATCTAAATTTAGCTCTGCTGCCTACCAGCTGTTCAACCTTGGGCAAGTTTAATTAATAACCAAATCTTTACTATCTTGTGAATCTGCCCACTTCTGTCCATTTTTAAGACTGTGACCTTAACTCAGACCATTATCATTTCTCCTGTTATAACTCCTGTTATCTGTGCATGTTCCCAGTCCCTTCTTCTTGGTGCATCCAGAATAATCTTGTTAGAATGCAAATCAGGTCATATCACTTAAGACTTTTAAATGCTTCCCAGTGCCCGCAGGATGTCAAAACTCCTGGGCAGGACATTAAGTCTGATTTGGTCTTAGTGGGCCTCTTCACCTTCCTCTCCAGAAGAGGCTGTATTTTAAGGTGAACTAGAACTAGTCGTTCCCCAAATGGGGCGTTCATCCTGAGGGCACCTAAGACAGTCCACTGGGGTGTGGGTAGAAAATATTAGAACTGCTATGTATATTTTTCTCTAAAAATTAAGAATTAAGCTTTATTACTATTTAACATAAGGCTTAGATCATCTTTCAAGTTGTCACATATCATGTATGAACCTTAAGTACTGTGTGAAGGTCAGCATCACAATGGTTAAGAGGTTGGCTGCCTGTGTAGGCTCTGGAGCCAGACTTCCTGGTTAAGTATTTTATTACCACATAAGTGGTTTATTACTATAATCATCATCATCATCATCATCATCATCATCATCATCATTATCATTCTGGCAAAGAGTGTAACTCCCATGATACAAAAGGATTTATACAAAATGGACAAGAGGATTAATAAGATTCTTGCAGAGGCTTCAGATTATAAAGAAAGATTGATTAATACAAGTCCAAATGAATCACAAGAAAGTAGTGGGGTTATTGCTTCCTCAGTTCTGATTATGACCTCATCACCAGCCAGGCAATGATAACCTAATGAGCTATGATGAAAATTAGCCCCCCTCAAAAAAAGTCAAAACTGTGCAGTCTACTTTAAAAAGGGTTTACATTCACTGTCCATTAAAGATGACCTGTACCTAGTGTGTATTATGTCCTGACATATTGGCTGTCATAAGTACATGTTTATAATTTATAATGAAACAAACATATTAGGGGTGCCTGCTCAAAAATATCTTTCTGATAGAACTGCACAATAAAGAATTTGGAGACTACTGAGCTAGGCACAGACTTGGGTCTAGACTGTGCAAGGACTGGCCCTAGATCCAATATATGTCCTTTGGCCTAATGCAAGAAGGTGAACTCCTTGGTTATTAATGCCTGTAATGCATTTATAAAGCAAGGTTGTTACTCTACAGTATATTTTCAGTGGGCTTTAAAGAAATAGTCTTTGAAATGTATTTTACCTACAAAATCATTTGATTTGGATAATTACTAAGAATAAAGGAAAAAAGGTAAATATTATATGCCATACAAAATTATGTCACCGATAGGGTGGGCTGTGGCAGCCTGCACCCCCATCATGGTGAATGGCCTCCTGATATTAGGACCAATTGGGTCATACACCAGTTTCATCATTTAGAACCCAGCAAGCAATGCCCTTTGTGCACCACAGTCATTCTTGAAGTAATTTGTTTACCCCAGCCATCAGAACACAGTCAATAAAAGGTAAGGGTTGACAAAGTGGCACTATATAGGCAACAGAGGAAAATTGGAAAAGTGAATTGTAGGTGGTGAGTGACTAGCAATAAATAATCAGCTTATTCCCACTGCAGAAATGTCTGTGACCAGGAGAAAATCTGACCAGTGGAAAATTTGAATCAGACAAAAGTGGGCCACTTAAATCTGTATGAATACATTCAAGAGTGAACATGTTCCAATTCTCTAAGCATGATGGCTTTTTATAATACTTAGTTTTGTTAAAACCATGTCTGCTGACACTTGGACACTCTCCAGTTACCTGGCATCTGAAATTATACCATTAGTGATTCACTCCTTGGAGCTAAACATAGACCTCTTCCTGTGTTCTCTTTTGAAAAATCAAGCGCTCCTGGAAAGAGTTAGCATATCGAGTCAAAGATCCCTTAGCGTGACTTGGTTTATTAAATGGTTCCACCTGTGGGGAGAGCTCTGGGACAGTATTAGGGCTCTAGGCATCCTGGGAGGGGGTGAATGAGGAGGTGGTGAGCTGCTGAGGCTCGGGGAAAGACTAAAGGCAGCAAAGGAGAGCGCCAAAGCCTAGTTTTAATGGTTTTAGTTTTAACAAAGAAAGAATCTGATCCTAACCCTTTAGTTCAGGTCTAAAACAGACTGTCAACCGCTGAATTTATCATGATCTTCTGAACTTGGGTGGGAATCACATCTTTCAGAATTAATTCAGTATAATATAACATTCAAAGGACTCTGAAAAATACAGTCAACCCTCAGTTTTCAGTGACCCTGCCATTGGCTTGTTGATGGGTAATCCGAAATACAAATCACAACACTCTCTGGGCAATTACACCCATTTTCTTATTGATTATGGGCAAACAAGAGATAGGAAGGTAAATTTCTAGAAAGAAGAGAAAAATCCTCTTTAACACACGAAACCGTGATTAGGATTAGCTGTTATACATTTTGTGAGATCCCTGCTCCCTGTTCCTGTGGATGACTGAGCAGCGCCATCCTGATGGAATCTTGTTGATGATTTTATTTTTTGATATTCACTTCCCTGCTTGACATATCTGTTCAATAACATCCTCTCCACACACACAATGGATTGCTTTTGTAGATTTGGTGAAAAAGAAGTCAAAGTCATTTGACAAAAATGTACTTTTTGATAGAAGTTATAAGTCAGTTGCTAACTTAATTTATCAGTTATTTTTATCTTGATTTTTTTTTTTATTTTTGTTTTCGGAAATAACAAGTTTATCTAACTAAAAAGACCAGGTGCCTAATCGACTTGGCTGGTCGTGTTGGCAGATATTTGATATGACATCGATTGACTAAACTGACGGGCATTTGAACAAGTTCAGTCAAAATGTTTGACTCCATCAGTGGGGAGTGTCAACCTATTTTTGCTCTGGAGAAAGCACTCAAGTGCTTTTTTAAAACAAGGAAGTGCAAGTTGTTTGGCCTCAAGAATTAAGAAATAAAAAGCCGATCCTCAAGGAGAATTCTTTGGAGGAACCTGAGTGATTTGTGTCTTCTGATGTCTTGACAGGACCTGAGTTTCTCAAGGAAAGATCAACCTTGTTCCTCTCTTACTGTGTAACAGAGCAGTTACACTACAAACATGTACGCTGTCCTCTTTAGGCATTTGGGGCCGAGATCAGTTGCCTAGAGAGGGGTGGGAAAAAGCCTGGGAAGGGAGGAGATGGCTCTTCCACTCATCATCTATGTTAGGTGATGCAGGTGCTTCTATGTAAATGTATTTTATGATCTCATGCTTTTTATTTCTTTACAGTGCCTCCATGTGGCAAGTTGGGCTAAAGCTCGGAGAAACTAAGTGACTTGCTCAAGGTCAGACAGCTAGCTGGTGGCCACATCAGCAGGACTGGGTAGGTTGGGGTGTATACCCTCTTCTGCCTTTTGCATCAGACATGTGGTATTGAGCTAATACCTTTGTGGAAGGCAGTCAAGTTTGGTGGAATAAGGGACACATGAAGAGTGAGAAAGAAGGAGGCTGTGGAGCCAGATGGCTGAGTTTGAGTCTTGGTGTTCCCCACCCCTGCCCCCACTTTCCAGCATCATGACTTTGGGCAAATTACAGGGCCTGAGTTCTCACATCTACAAAATGAGGATGGTAATAATATCTACCTGGGGCCAGTTTCATTGGCAATTGACCAGAGCAACTGCATATGGCCTGTGCTTAAAAGGGCCCCAGGCTTGGAGTTTGGTGCTCTACAATTGCTATCTTGAAATTCTTAATAATTCAAATATCTTCAATTATTCAGTGCAGTCCTATAAGGCAATGGATCATGAACGAGGAAGGCTTGGATCCTTGTCTCACACCCAGTTCTGCCTCCTGCTGCCTCTTCCTGTTCTTAGCCACCTACCCTTTCCTCTTGGTGCCCATAGCCCTGCCCAGCCTCTCCCTCCTCACCCCTCACCTGGGCACTGCTGCTCCTCTCTGCACACAGGTGTGCCCTGGCATCTGTGCACAGGTTTGGGGAGGGTCAGAGTTAGGTAACATACTCTGCAGCATCTTGGCAGATATCTGCACCTCCTGGAGCAGAGGTTGCAGTGTCTTGCGGATTGCTGACTCATAGTGGGTCAGAGCGGAGGGCCCGTGGGAAAGGCAACTGCCTGGCTCGACTCCTGTTGTCTGGTTGGGGCACGGGGTATCTGTCAGTCTGATGGCTGATGGGATGGGAATCTGGCAGCCAGTGGGCTTTTTGTGGGTTCAATGAATGGCAGGGTGGGGCCCCTGGGTTCCTGTGAGGGTCTACACTGGCCTGGAAGGTATTCCAGGGCCCCAGGAAGTATAACATTAAATAGCAGATAAAAATACCATGGCAGGTCAAGAAAATGAGAGAATTAATAGTGGGGAGGTAGGGCAGGGGAGAGAGGGAGGGAGGGAAGGAGAGAAATTGAGAGAGAGGAGAGAGAGAGAGAGAGAGAGAGAGAACACCACCTAAAGAAGAATTAAAAAGTCTTATAATTTTGTACCTTTAACTGTACTTTTCTCTTGCTTTGTGAACAAGGGCCTCCAATTTTCATTTTGTCCTGGGCCCCACAAATTCTACAGCTGGCCCAGAATTTACTTCAGGGCTATGGTGAGGTTTGGATGAGTAGGCACCTTGAAGCGCTCAGAACGGGGCTGGTGCGAGCCAGCACCTGGTGCCTTTGGAGAGGAAGGCCCATAGGCATGCTCCATGGGGGGCGTCCCTCTGCTCATTAAGCCAGAATGAAACAGAGAATGATATCCTCTCTCCTGACGTGTTTCTTTAACTTGGGCCAGGTATTGAGAGGTAACTACTTCTGTAATAGTTAGAGCAGGTCAAGGCCAGGCATCTCGCTGAACCCAAGTGGAAGGGAGCAGGGGGAAGTCATGTGGTCACATCCGTGCGATTCAGCTCATTTCCAGCATGATAATGAATTCAAGAATGAGCTTCTGAAATGAACTCTTGATCAGGAGGGAGGCGGTAATTGTGCTGGTTATTAGCGATTACTCCTGGATGGGGTTAAGGGTGTGAGCCATAGAATTAAATGAATTTCCTTTGAAATTTTTGCTGTGCAAAGTAAGAGATATAAATGCTACATTACGCATTTAAAATACCTCCAGGGTTTGGTTTATAGACTCGTTTATATTTATATATTTATTTGAGTGTTTATGGTTTTCTCTCTGTCATTTTCACGTTGATATCTCTATACTCATTATGGTTTTATGGCTGCCTTTTGGAAATCAGTGGCTGCACACACCAGCACATGATTTGATGAGACAAGGAGATCCAGCAAAGGAAAACAAATTTAATATTGTAGTTGGGGGAAGAGCCTTCCCGTGGGGTAAGAAAGTTAAAAATGAAGCTCGAGGTCTATACACGTTAGTTAGGATCTTGGGAAGTTATTGCTAGAAGGCAGCTGAGGGATGGTTCTGTCCCATCCCTCCTTGGAAAGAGGAGGAGGCAGAGGCCCTGAGAGGTGGAGAGATGGACCACATGTCACATAGCATATTGTTCAGAAGTCAGGACGAGGGCCCAGGTCTCCCGATGGCCAGTGCCACTCCAGACTCATTTTCTCTTCCTTCTAACATACGAGGGGTAATTTCCATTGAACACAGTGGGCAAAACATTGAGAGCCCATGATATTTTTAAGGGCCCACAAAGATGCTTTAATTTCTTTTAAAATCAGAAAAAAAATGTATATAATCCATCCTTCATTATATTCATCTCGATACCAATGCAGTCATAAAATATAATTTTTAATATTTTTTTATGGAGGAAGGGACCTATGAAAGCCAAATGCCTAGGGCCTCTGCAAATCATAATGTGGTCCTGCCGATGGAGACTCCCCAAGAGAGCCATGGGAGAAACGCGGGGGAGCGGGCCCCCAAATCAGCCCCTCCCCATGATAATGCTGAAGTTCAAATCCTTCCCCCTCCCCACCCCCTTTCAGACTTCTGTGTCTCGAATATCTTTTCTTCTATCTCTCTGTAGAGAGGTAATTTCAAACAGGGAAGAAGGGGTTCTGAGTGTATATTATGATGGGTAAGGAGTGACAGAGATCACCTACATGGGCAAATCCACACTGAAGAGCAAACCTCTGTTGACTCAGTTTTGGTCAGAAGGCACTAGAGGATGCTCCAGGCCTCAGAGACTGCACAGTGTGCATGAGTTACAGCTGCTGTGTAAATGTGTGGATGGCCCATCTGTAGAAGGTTCCAGTTAGTGCAATGCAAGATGTGTTGGCTATCTCTGATTGGGTGTGTATTGATTGGCAAGCACCTCCCCAAACCTCTTCAGCTTGCGAGGCTCCCCAGTCTCAATAAAAACTTTCACTGCTGTAGACTGAAAGTGTGTGTCCCCCGACCCTCCGAATCCATATGTGGAAATCCTAACCCCCAATATGATGAAATCTGGAGGCGGGAGGTGATCAGGCCATGAAGGTGGACACCTCATAATGGGATTAGTGCTCTTCTAAAAGAGACCCCAGAAAGCTTCTTTGCCCGCTCTGATAAGGGCGCTTCATAAAGATGGCCATCTATGAACCAGGAAGTGGGATCTCACCAGACACTGAATCTGATGGTGCCTTGACCTTGGATTTCCAGCCTTCACAACTGTGAGAAATAAATGTATGTTGCTTATAAGCTGCTCAGTCTATGGTGTTGCGTTATAGGGGCCTGAACTAAGACACCCAGTTACTCAGCCCCCTCTTTCTCTCACACCCCACACAATGCATGAGCAATTCTTGTTAGATCCACCTCTAAAATACATCTAAAATTGGCTTCTCATCACCTGCCAGGTGGTCGAGCCCAACGCGCCATCATCTCCTGGGTTATGTGAGTAGCCTCTGGACCAGGGCCAGTTTCTCCAATTCCTGCTGTGTCTGTCTTCAGTCCAGACTGAGCAGCCTGAGCGGCCTTTGGATAGCTAGTATGAGTTCTTCCCCTGCTCAGTACCCTTCCAGTGACTGCCCAGCTCACTCAGACACAAGCCGAAGCCCTTCTGCCACCCACTTGGTCTCTGTGACCTGGCCTCTGGCTATTTCTCTGATGTCATCTCCTTTCCCTCAATTCCTCTCCTGTCTTGAGCACGTCACACCCACTCTTGCTCTAGGACTTTTGCACGTGCCATTCCCTCTGCTCACAACATCCTCCCTTGGTTAGTCATGGCTCCTTCTCAGAAAGGCATTCCTCAGTCACGTCTCTACTATAGCACCCCCACCCCAACTTTCCTCAGAGCGATCACTACCACCTGACATTCTAACATATTCCATTTGTTTCCTGTCTGTCCCTCCCACAGAGATGAAGCCCCCAGGGCAGGGACCATGTCTTATTCACTGTTTTATGTCTAGGCCTATAGCAAATCACATGTTCAAATAATATTTGTTGTACACATGGATAAAAGGCTGGAACTGTAATTTATTCTTTAAAAATGTCTGAACATCTGCCTGTATGGGCAGGTTTTCTATTTTCATCCCAGATTTAGATCTTCAAATCCTGTTGATTCCTCCTCGTCTCATGGGGGCCTCGGCCTAGTTCCATCCTTTAACTTTTTCAAGTGCTTTCCGGAAATAGCCAGGTAGCTGGTCTCCCCACCTGTCCTTATGTTGCCAATAAAGGGTATTTCTGGGATGTAACTTGAGCCTGTCCCTCCCCTGCTGAGAGCCCTGCAGAGGCTCCCTGCAGCCTTCTGGGTGGACAGTGCTGCTCGGACTGGCGTCCGGCCTCCCTTCTCACCCCACCTGCCTTCCCTTTGTGGCTGCGGCCATCTGTGCTTTCTCAGTTCCTGACGCTGGCCCCACTGTCTCAGGCCATAACTTTTGTATACTGTAAATTATCGTGACACTATTATGGCTCAGAACAGTTCTCAAATTGACAGGGAAGGGAGACGGAGAGGAAAAAAAAAATCACTCCCCACCCCAATAAATTTCAGATGCAACTGTGGGAAGAGAAAGAGAGGAGCACTGCTGAGAGAGCCGGAGATGCAGTGGAGGGGCCAGGATAATGCTACTGGCAAACATTTCGTCCATTGATGCAGCCAACATGCACGGGACACACCACGTGAGCCAGAGGGATGCTGGGATGCGCACTGCGGGGAGGTGGTGGTGCAGAGGTGAGATGCTCATCAGTTCGTGGCGGGGGCAGACAGTAGCCAGGTAATTATGCCACAGAGTGATGAGTGTCCCGGCAGAGGGAAGTAAGGATGGTGAGGGAGCCCAGAGAGAGGGCTACCCACACCTGGAGAGCAGCGAGCTCTGGGTTAGTCTTTGATGGGGAATAAGAGGTGGTGAGGCAAGACATACGTGAAGGTCAGAGGATCGCAAAGGCCTTGGCGCTGAGGTAGAGCTGGTGTGGTCAGTTCCAGTATGGTTACAGCAAAAAACCTAAGGTGACAGACAGGTGAGAGGGTAAGGTGGGTAAGTCAGAAGTGCACAGCTCACCAGGTAGCTTGTGGCAGCTGGGGGAGGGGTCTTAGCAATGAAAGGGCTGGTCCAAGGTGCAGAGCTTAGAAATATGCTCTCTTGGCCATGTGGATCTGGAGGCTGGGAAAGCGGCTGGGAGACCACTGCAGGAACTCACCAGAGAAGTGAGAAACAGTAAGAAGACATACAACCTATCTTGGAGACCTGTTTGGGGTTTAGATGGAATTGGTTGGCAGATGGCTCCAAGGCCATTCTTGGGGACAGGGACACTAGAGAGCCGCTTAAGGAGGGGTGGCTTCAGGCGGTGGTAGATGGGCCTGACAGTTGAGGAGAGGAGGTGGTGGCTGAGGGGTGGGGAGGGCAGAGCAGCTGATGGTTTGTTTAATGCGTCAGCTTGGCTGAGCTATAGACCTCCCTTATTCATGAGAACATTAATCTGGGTATTGGTGTGCAGATATTTTGTAGATACAATTAAAATCCATAATCAGTTGACTTTAAGCAAGGGAGATTATCCTATATGATCTTGGGTGGGCCTGAGTAAATCAGTTAAAAGTCGTTGAATCAGAACTAAAGCTTTCCTGAGAAAAAAGAAATTCTACTCATGGCCAGTAGCTTCATCCCATGCCTGAGAATTAATTCCTTATGGATTTTGAACTTGCCAAGTCAGCCATCCCCTAAAATCACATAAGCCAGTTTCTTACAATAAATTAATCTATATCTCTCTATGTCTGTCCTTCCATCTGTCCATCCATCCATGATCTCTCCTACTTTTCTGGTTGACCCCTGACTGATACACCAGCTATGAAGGAGAACACACCCAGCCCCTTGCCTGGGCAGGCCTCTTGGTTTCGTCCAGCCCTGTCGCTCCCCAGGTGAGGGTGCCTCTTCCCCTGCCTCCTTTATCAGTAGCCTCGTGGAGTAGCAGGCAGCAAAGATGAGTCTGTCCGGGCAAGGGAAGCTTGTGTCTGCCCACCTTGTGCACACGTGCACACAGTTCTAATAGTAGGAACAATTCCTGCCTCTCAGAGGGACCTAAACCAATCTACCCAAGGCGGCTGACTTTATGAGTTATCCCCTTTCCCTCATTCAACTCCTGGGCAATTCTCTTTGGGTTTAACACATCACAGGAGAATGCCCGTTCTGGCATCTTTCCTTCTCTTTTAATTCTAATATCTCCCTGCTCCCCAATAAGGGTTTGAAATATACCCACTGTGTTTATAATGGAGATCCCGCTCTATCTGCATTTGCCTCCATTAACCAAAATCAATCTCAGGAGTCCTGTGGGTGAGATCAATTTTGTTCCAGGTAGCTGTGCCAGTTTCCACTGCTTCCAATAGTATTTCAAACTTATCGTGAGCACTTGGCAAGCCAAACATTTCCACATGGTTTACCCACATTAATTAATTTAGCCTCATGCTACCATGGCGAGACAGCAGAGTGCAACTGGGGTGCATAGGGAGAGTTTAAAGGGGCGATGAGGGGAGAGGGTCCTTGTGAACAAGGGGTCGGGGGTAGGATGGGTTGTCTTCCCAGAGCAGATGCTTTCCTCCCATCCACAATGGGTGGTTTTCTTTTTCTTGGATGAGATCTGCACTGCTTGGCAGGAGGGCCTCCATGAAACATGAGCAACAGAGGCCCCGCCATCCCATTTCTTCACTGTCTTCATGAATGTCGGGGGGCCAAACCCTTCTTCGTGAATGTGCTGGGGGCTGCCTGCTCAGTCTGATGCTGGTTCCCAAGGCCTGAGTCAGGTGAATCGAGCAAGGATGCTGCCTGCAAGACTGTAGAGTGTGGGGGAGAGGGAGGCTGGGAGGAAGGGGAGAGAATGGAGGCTGCCACTAACTGCGTACCTAGTTCCAGGCCAGGAAATGTGTGTCTGTCTGGGTCCTTAGCCTCACAGCAACCATGCTAGGTAATTATTACTACTTTCTGATTGCAGAAAGGGAAACTGAGGCTCTGTCTGGCTTGAAAGTTTTTGCTGTTTCCTGTACATGCGATATCTATTACAGGGAAGAGAGACCCAGGTGCATAGCTTGAAAGAGGCAGTTAGACTCAGTGGAGAGTTCCCAGTTTCTAGCCTCAACCACACGACTTTGGGAAATTTGCTTAATGCTTGAGTGCCTAGTTAATGGAAAGATAGTTTAGTGCAGTGGCTAAAGTTGTGGGGTTTGAAGTCAGCCTGTCTTATGTTCTAGAAATTTCTATGCCACAGCTTTAAAAAAAATCTGTAATATCTACCTTAGAAGGTTATTGATGAAATGAGATATTGCATCTAAAGTGCTTAGCACAGTGATGGCCATATTGTTGAATGCTAAATAACTGTTAACTCTTATTAATTCCTCATTGAGAATTGTGGAGGTCATTCCTCCAGCTCATGTTAATGAGCTCCTGCTTTTTGCATACTGTTATGCTTGATATTATAATAGATATGCAAACACAATGAAAGGGTGTAAAGAATATTATTATTTTTATAATGCAAGGAAATAGTTTTAAAAGGTGGTTGTGCAAGTAGGTAAAACTGTTGAAATGGCTGAATAAATGAGGTGGTCAGGTTCAGAGGTGATTAATGCAGAAAGGTTTCAGGAAGACTACAAGTCTGGGCAGTGTTTGGAAAGAGACAGGTTTTGGAAAAAGAAGCAATCATTTCTAGAGGCAGGGTGAAGTCTCGCAGAGGTGGGAGAGTTTGTGTGTGTGTGTGTGTGTGTGTGTGTGTGTGTGTGTGTGTGTGCATGTCTTTGTGTGTGTCTCTGTAAATGCACACGTGTTTGCGTGTGTGGCACGGAGAGGGATGATGGACGGTTGCCTGGAAGGAGCCTGTTCTGAGGGGTGTGACCACCGCTGAAGGCAGTGGAGTCAGGGCAGAACTGAGCCATGCAGTCCATGTGTGGAAGTCTTACTGCGGTAGTGAGACTTAGGGTATAGAGTTCTTGACTTGTTTCTTAGAATTCCAGAGTTGAGAGCTAGAAGACATCTGGTTCAGCCTCCAGTCTATCAGGCTAGTAAATATTATCCCAATTTTTATAAGGAAGCGACTCGTAAGTGCCAACAGTCGTGATGGGCCTGCTATCACCACCCCTGCTCTCCCCTGGTCTGCCTTGTGCCCTGACACTTCTGTTGACAGAGGCAACAATGAGTCCAAGAGATGGGATTGAGGAGCGTTAGGCGGGAAGGAAGGGACAAGCAGGACTTTGTGATCTTAGCAATAAATAAGGCAAGTCATGAAGCTGGTGGCAAAACCCCGCAGTGCCATTCTCTGATTGGAGGCGGCTACGAATTGTTCTAATGCTACTTTCCCTTCATCCCAAGCCCTGGTTCCCCTGAACCTCACATCTAATGTCCAGTGTTCTGTGACGGGTCTTACACTTAAATCCCCCACTGCTACAGCACGGCTTCTGTACCCTGCATCCTGCGCCCTCTCAACTGCTACCCCATTCTTGAGAGTCATCTGTGCTATCTGTACTGTGGTACTTTTCAAAGCTCTCCTCTAGCAGCAAATATTCCGTGCCTCACACATTAACCTTTCCTTCTGCCCCCTAATGCCCTGACTCCGTGTTATAAACCCTGCCGCTATGCAGTCTATTCCACCAGCATCCTATGCTCTTGACTTTGTCTAAGATCCTCCTTTAAATCACATTTATAAAGTAAACAGCACTGAACACTTCATTTGCTGAGCAACATCTCCTGCAGGGGCTTTTTGTGATGCCCAATGCCTTCACTGCTGGGCAGTCATAGATACCCCAATTTTTTTATTGAAGGAATTGAGGGGCAACATTCTGGCTGGAAGTGGGTGTTGTTAATGTCTAAAGTTACATGGGCATAGCAAGCGCATAGTTATTACTTAGCTCGAATAGTGAAGATCAATAAAAACAGCAAAGTTTTCTAAAAATCTTTTTGTTTACCCTTTTCATAAGATTGAAGACATGCCTAGTCCCCACATCTAAGAACATTATTCTTAGGATTTTATTGTTATTAGTAGTATTATCATTTGGATGGCTGGGCAGGGGGCTGTTGGAGATTACAGAAGGCCTAAACGCTACGTACCGGGCCCCCTCACCCCTGCCAGCTTTCGTTGCCACTACCGGCGTGTTGCCCACTGGTGTCTTCTGTTCTATATCTGCACTTTTGGGTACAGTTGTCACTAGCCACATATGGCTACTGAGCACTTGAAATATAGCTGGTCCAAACGGAGATGTGCCCTAAATGTAAAATGTACACTGAATTTCAAAGACAGCACAAAAAAAAAAAATGTAAAATATATCACTAATAATTTTAATGTTGATTACATGTTGAAATGATACTATTTTGGATATGATACTATTCTGATACTATTTTGAAATGATACTACTTAAGCTAGATTGAATAAATGATTGAAATTAACTGAGATTGTTATTTTTTTTTTAAATGTAATATACTTAAATTTTTAAAAAATTTTTTTACTAAAAAATTTCACGTTACACATATTGACGGCATGCATCATGTTTCTATTGGACAGTGTTGGTCTGGAACCCTGGGTCTTTAGTTGTTTGGCAATGCAGGGTCCACAGGTCCCCTTAGATTCTGTCAGATTGGAGAACAGGCCTGGGGAGTGACTGACTAATACTGACCGTCACTCAGAGGGACGGCTTCACTTTACTGACCACCTACTCTGTGCTGAGCCCTTTCAAAGAATGACGCTCGCAGTAGCCACAGAGGTTAAGAGTCCGTAAGCCATATCTGGGGTGAGCCAGAGTCAAGCCCAGCTCTGTTGGACTAAGTGTCTACTGCGTGTGCCCGCCACAGTGCTTTGCCTCCCTTTGCCAGGGAGAGTCAAGACAAAAGAGGCCCGGGGTCAAGTGCTGCCCCTTCCTGCTCTCAAATGCCTGTTTCTCTTGGCTGTACAAGGCCTTCAGAGCTGGGCGGAACACAAGACGGTGTGTTTTGGCTGTGAACAGAGCCCTGGGGACAAGCCTCCCGCCTTCCAGTCTCGGCTCTCGGGCAGCATGTTCAGTGACTGCAGGGAATTGACCTCCTGAGTCTGCTTCCCAAGATGCAGACTGGGGACAGGGTGCTCAGTTTCATGTGAGAGCTGTTTATGGTGCTCAGCCTCCAGCTGGAGAGGAAACTGCTTCTATCTGATATCCTGATGTGTGGTGTTGGCAATCGGACGTCGGAATATTTAGACATGCAGATGATGTGCTGAATTTTTATTTACTGTAGAGTCATTTATAGGCTCGTAGATTGGGATAGAAAGAAACGGAGGGATTGAAAGATTATCTAGTGCAATCCTCTCATTTTACACGTTAAACAAATGGAATCGGAAAGGTTAAATGTCTGCCTAAACTCTCCAGCAAGAGGTGGAAACTGCCACATGGGGCCAGTTCCTTTTGGTCAGCAGCCTTCCCCCCAGGAAGTGAGAGAAGCATTGGTGCTGACTGTTCCTGACCCAGTGATTTTGTACACTCATTACTACCCTGCCAGAGAGGAACAGGTACTGGACTCTCTGTTCTTGTGGCATGTGGCTGCTGCCAGCTGCTGCTAAGCTTTCAGTCGAAGGACTTCTCATGGCCCCAAGGTCTCTGCACCTACCCCAGGTATCCCAGTGCCTGAGCCTAGCATCTTGGAAATCTAGTGGTTTTTCCGCTGGGTAGCAGAACTAGCAGCAGAGGGCTAGTTCGGGCCACTGCTGTGAAATTGATGAAATGTCCTTAGCTCTCCCAGCTGCCTTCTTGTACATGTGCTTTCTTGTGGGTGCCTCTTTTGGTGGTGGACAACAATTAGGTAAATAGCTGAGAGCCTTGCTACTCACGGTGTGTTCCATAGCCCAGTGGCACCTGTGAGCTCATTGAAATGCAGAATCTTGGCCTCCTCCACAGACCTACTGAATGAACCTACATTTCAACAAGATTGATAGGGAATTTGTATGCCCATTATTACAGTTTGAGAAACCCTGGCTTAGAGTATTAGTGACTCAATGTGTTACCATAGTCAGGGGTATTTGCAAATCAAAAAGGTAAGGAGAGAGTGTGAAATGTTTATTCAAAGAGTATACCTCCAAGGTGAGTGAGAGGGGGAGAGTTAAGACCTCAGTGTCTGCCATTGGTATTTAGGTCTGTGTGTACCGGAGTGGCTAGCAGGATGGGCAGTTTGAGGGCTCAGGCGCTGCAGCCTGACTGCAGAGGTTCCAACGCTGGCTCAGTCGTTTATGTTAGTTATGTGATCTTAGTCAGTGGTGAGACCTTGGGCAACTTGCCTCAGTTTTCTCATCTGCAAAAGGGGGAAATAGTATTACATCATAGGGTTATTAGGGTGAAATGATTTAATTCAAGCCAAAGACTTAAAACAGTGCCATCGTAACACACTGTAAGCATTTGATGAAGGTCAGCTTTTATTCTGATCACTTCCATGCACGAAGCTGCCCTTGGCAACTGGGTCAGAGGTGCTGCTGCTTGCAGAGTGGGCCATTCCTGTTTCAGGGACCACTGCATGGATGACAGGGGGCTCACTATGTTCTGTGTGCCCTTCCATTCCAGGAGTCTGGCCTTTGGATCCCTAGGGTGCCAAGACACATGGGGAAGGAGGGTCCCAGCTGGCTTCCTGTGTGGCAAACACACACACACACACACACACACACACACACACCCTGAACTCCTGCAATTGCCCAGGTCCTGTGGCGGTTTCCAGAGAACAAAACCAATTCCCCTCCAGGGAGTTGAATTGTTTGAAAATAAACATGCAATCATTTTACGATCTGAATTACAGTCCAATAGGAAATGAACTCAGAGTGTCCAGCTTCTTCAAAATGGGACATTTCATAGCTGGCCGGAGGGTCTGGGCCTATGAGTTCATGCAAAAAAACAGTACTGTCAGCAGCTCTGATCTGAGGCAGGGAGCACCGGTGCCCAGTGAAGGGGTCAGCCTCCTGCATCCAGGCACATGGCATGCTTTGGTAGAAAGAATGAAATTGGGATTCAGGAGCTCTGGGTGTTTAATTTGCTGGACTTAGGCAAGTCATTGTCTCTCCCTCTGCCCTTGGCCCCTCAGCTGTAAAACACGGGTGGACCCTCAATATCCTTCGGGGATATTATGTTCAGAAACAAATCATCCCAGCAGCTAACTGGTCTTTGTTGAATCTGCAGCAGACTGACAGGGAGAGGGATCATGGTGACCACCTCCTTTCCTAAGAAGAGTCAAAACAAACCTTGAGAAAGCCTGGTGCTGCTGGGGTCTCAAGGAGCCCTCATACTCAGACGCAGAAATTTACAGCCTCTTACGAATTCCCAGTACTTCTTTCCTCAATCACGCCTCCCGCCTCAACACCCCGTCCCAGCCATGCCACTTCCCCCTTCTCCAGCAAGTTAACCAAATTCTCTCTTCGTGGATAGTTCAATGGAAAGTTAGTCTGAAACGACAGTATATCATATTTCATGAATTTAATAGGGTTTTCATGATTTTACAAAGTGCCTCCACCAGACACTCACAGCTGGAGGCGGCTCAGCGGGAGGCTGAAGGCCTGCATCTGGGTTTTTCAACTCTTGCCAAAATCCATTGAATTTGATCCGGAATGACTATGAATCTTTGGAATGTACAGTCCCTTTTCTCTTGCCTTATCCAAATAAAAAAAGGGGAGGGGGAGGAGGGTGCGGGGGAAACGTCCTAGGAGATTTCCATATGGAAACACTAAACGTGCATTATAAAGGATTTCCTATAAACAAAATCACCGTCAGAGATGTCGGACCCTCACCACGTTGAAAACAAAGGGCCCTTGTGTGTGTGTTTGTATGTACTTTAAAACACATATACAGGTATTCATTCAGGGTGCCCTGGCAGCCCCCCTTTCTCTTTCCAGCTAACTCTCCTTCTTTCCACCTCCCCCATCCCCAAAACTAGCCCCAAACTCCTAACAAGAACAAACTTTAATCGTTCTGCGCAGTAAATCCCCTACAAATAAATACCCAGAGCAACTTCAAACGCGCTTAATTGGAAGCACATGGGAAGAACTCCACACTCCCAACCGAGGCTGTGGCGTTGCAATTCCACGTTACGATCGGCCATAAATACACGCCGTAATGAGCAGAGTTTGGGGTTCCCTTCTACGTATCAGAAAACGGCAGGTTTGAGTTTTTCCACGTTCTTTTTCCTCTTTTGCTCTGCTTTTGTTCAGTCATCAAACTTCACGTTTAACACCGACCCCCACCCCACCCCATCGACCCCAAATGAAAAAAGACAACCACAATCTAAACAACCCTTCCTCTCCCTTTAATCTCTCCCTAGGACTCCTTCGCTCCAACCCGTGCATGACTGTCCTGTCTTTCCCTCTACTGTAAAAGAATTACGGTTTAGGGTTTATAGGGTTTAAAAAATGTGTTCAATCATCAGGATGGGAGAAATGAGGCTAAATCACCTCTGGGCCTTCTAATGGTTTTATCATAGAATTATAGCTGGAAGGGGCTGGCAGGAACTTGGAGAGGTCACAAAGTCCATCCCTCTGCCTCCACACTGCTTCATCTACAGCATCGGGGCCTAAGGGTATCCACCTTCTCCTTAGAGAGAAGTTTCTGTAACATCCCCTGGCAGCTGTACTCCACCTCCAAGCTCACAAAATAGGAATCCTTTCACAGGTCCTATGAAAGTCACATGATTTAAGGCTGTTTCTCCTCATTCCATCTTTGGGGGACAGAAGACTTTTAGATGTCACCCTGTGGGAAGACATCTCTGGGGAGAATGCCTCCAGCCCAGTGGGTGGGAGAAACTCTTTCTGGTTTCAAAGGGAGGGAAACTCAGTGCTAAATTCCCTGTTTATACTGCTGCATATCAGGCTTAGAAGGGGCTTCAGAGGCCATCTGTCCAAATGCCCTGAAAGGCAAGACTCCACTTACCAGTTCCCCTGACCCGTTGACTTTTAGCCTGTGACGGGGTCCCTCTAGGAAGCAGGAACCTGTCACCTCTATTGTGTTAGGAGGTAAGAATTACTATGAAGAAAGTGAAAAAGGGGTGAGGGTTACAGTTAAAATAGGGTGGTCAGGGAGCACCTCACTGAAATGCGTCATCTGAGTGAGAAGCAAGGGTCAAGCGGGCCACAAAGATTGAATGGATGAAGTCTAGGGTAAGTGAAAGGGGAAGAGATGGCATTGGGAAGGGTGGGGGCAGTTTGACTCTATGGGAGACAGGAAGCCATAGAGGGTATTAACGAGGATGATATAACCTAACGCACACCAGGGAAAGGCCCAGAGAAGTTAATGATTATCCACAGCCAGTTTCAGACAGAGCCAAGAAAAGAACCCAGGCTTTCTTACTTCCAGTTTGTGCATCGCCCACAAAGGTCTGCTGCTTTTGATCTTGATATTCCAGCACTTAACATTTTTTCCAATAAAAATGCATTTTCATAAACATATTTTTGTTCTATATTCAGAAACCCACTGCCAGATTCTCAATGTCAGATTACAGAAGCATACACCAACCTACCGAGATTACGAGATTTTCCGAAGTTCACACAGAGGGGAGCTGGACCCCACCCAATGCCCAGGCCACTGCTTGGTCACAGAACTCCCCTTTCAAAAAAGGAGGCCTTACATTCTTCTCCCCTAGGTTCCTGCGTGGCAGCTTGTCTCTTTGGCTAATCAACAGGTGCATTTCTTAACACCTTCCATTCACATCCAGCTTTGGCAAAAATCAAGCCTCATTATCTGTGTTCCTGTATGCTCTTCAGCAGTCACATGATGGGAGTAGTCCTGTGAAGAGGGCAATTTTTGAGGCTAAACTGGCATGTGAGGTGGAGGGGAAAGTGTAGGTGGGTGTGCACTGTCTGCCTTCAATCTCGCACAACGAAAGCTGGACAGAATGTGGTAATTAGTAAGTGCTCAGGATTCTGATGAAGCGGCCATCTGACTGAGAGGAGGCGTGAGGTCCTGTGAAGGTGCAACAGATCTGATCTCTTAAATTATTCTAGCCCATAGGACAAGCACTGTTTCTGCCTGAAGTTATAAAAAGGCAGCACCATTGACAAAATTCCTAAAAATGGCAGGATGGCCATGCTACTCTGTCTCTGTGTGGCTCTGACTCTGATTCTAGGTGTGTGCTGTCCAGCACCAGTAGCCACTAGCTACATGCAGCTAGTCCAAGTGGAGCTGTGCTACAGTGTAAAATATACACCAGCATGTCAAAGACTTACTATGAAACCAAGAATGTAAAGCATCTCATTAATAATCTTTATAACGATTAGATGAAGTAATATTTTGAATATGTCGAGATAAAATAATATTAAGAATAATTTTGGCTGTTTCATTTTACAAATGTGACTACTGAAAAATTTAAAATTACATATGTGGCTTGCATTCAATGGCGTGCCGGAGCTGGCTCATACCAGCTTATGAGAGCCAATTGTGTACTGTTCTTCCCAACTCTGTGTTTAGTGAGGGCAGGTCAGTAGCTTGAAGTTAGCTATGGTGGAAGTTTTTGTACCATGCAAATTGGGAACTAGCAAGTGCTCCAAAAGGGATTTTTTTTTCCAGACCTGGTTTATCAACACACCACTCCTCACATTATATTTCTCAGTTCTATTCTAGATATTTTATTTCCCAAGATTCCTTTTCTGGGTGTGCAGGTTGAGCGTGGGAGTTTTGTGTGTTTCCCTCTGTCTCTTTCCCCTACTGCTTGTCTTATATCATTTCCCCGTAGCCACTGAATAAATATTATGTGTAAAATATTGTTTTAGAGCATGGAGATTTATGATGAATAATCATGATCCTCGGGACACTCAGGATCTAGTGGGAATGACAGCTGTGAGAACGGAAATTGGGACAAATGCCTGTGGCAGTGGTGACAGTGGGGTCCAAAGAATAAGACAGCCCATAGTGCTTGGACAGGGATAGGAAAGGCTTCAGAGAAAAAGGGCTATTTGAAGTGGGCCTTTAAGGATGAATAGGAGTTTGTCAGGAGAGAATCTGGGAAAGATCATTCTCGGTGAATGGCAGTGCCACAGCACAGGAGACAGGAAAGAGGAGTGACATTAGATGAGCCCAAAAGAGGATTTTTGGAACACAAAAAGGAAGGCTTTGTATAACATGCTAAAAAGCCTCATGCACATATTTTCTCTTCCCCTTCCTTCTCTTCCTAGGAAATTGGAATGTAGAACATCTAAACTTAAAGCTTCATCTGCCAGGAGTCTGGGATTCTGTGCACAAGATGAGGTGGGCGGTGAGGAGATGAGACTGGACCCCGGGAGGGCCAGGTGGGAGATGGGCTCAGAGACTCCATGTGTAGAGGCTGGGGCTCCATTTTGTCATTTGGAATGTTCTTAAGAGGGTGGGTCACTTTGGAGTTTCCAGGGGTCTGTTTTGCTGGAGATGCAGAGTGAAGGTGAAATAAAATCTCTGCCTGTCGGTGACAGTGGCAGGGTGGGAGCGGTACAGTGACTTTACAGCAGACGTGGTGAAAAGAGCACATGGACAGAGGCTAGCTGTGTGACCCGGGAAAATCACCCCCTCTCTGGACCTCAGTTTCCTCACCTCTTAAAATGAGCAAGTTGCACTAACTTTTGTGTTCCAATATTTATTATATTTGTTAATTATTTCATGGTTTCTCTTCTTAAGTTTTCAACATGTGACTAGAATATTTCTTATAAATCTTGAATGAATTTATTCTTATTGATGTGGCTTTGGTCAGTATCACAGTGACCAGTAGTTCGTAATGGAAAATAAAAAGCTTTTTCAACTCTGTACTTTAGCCCCCTGCTCTGATATGGCTGACAATACTAAGACCTAAAGTATGGAATTTCTAACCCAAGAGCACAGGGGTTTGCACATTTTCCTAGCATCTCTGGCCCAATATCATTTCCTCCCTAATTTGTCAGGGGCTATCTCACCATTCTGAGATCAGGGATTGCACGGTTTAGGTGTTGGAGGTAGAGGCTTGGCCGTGTGGACCAGCTGCCCAGGGTGAGCCCTTCCTTTAATCATCTGTCCATGGCTAGAGGTTCTTGCTGCCTCAGAAACCCCTTTGCCAAGAGCAAAGGTTTTCTGAACCGGATGGCATCTTGCATGTTCTTTTTGATTGTTTCCCTTTTCATCTGTAACTTACTCTTTGGGTCGCTCTGCCCATCTCTGCCAGAAAGTACTTCTAAATGACAGCTTTTGTCATTCTTTTTTTTCCCCTCTGCCCTGGAGTCACCAGTAGCTTCTTGGGGGCAGATAGAGGGACACACATCCATTGAGTGACTGAAGGTCTCCTAAGCTTTGTTTCTTCAACTTTGCTCTTCTCTGTCTATCCTCCAGGCTACCCCCAAGAACCCTCCTTCTCCTCACCTGGATGATTTGGTCACCTGCTCCCACTACAGCTCCAGAGACACCTCCAGTTTCCTTTCTGCTCCTTAATTCCTTCAAGACTCTGAAAGTTCTCTTTTCTTTGTGAAATGTCCCCTTCATGTCTAGCCTGCACTTCCCACAGTGTCTACAAACGCCTGCTGTGGGCCCTCTCTCAGCCCCTGCTGTCTGTGTCTTGTCTGGGAGTGCAGGGATCCTGTGGGTGGAGGAGCAGGACTGGATGGCCACCTTCCCATGGACGGACCTGGTGACACTGAATGCGTCATTTCAGCTCTTTGGCAACCTCAACTGCGTGGTCTATAAAGTGGGAAGAACATTGCCTGACCTTTCTCACAGAGGTTGTTTGAGGATCAAAACGGACAACATTTAATAGGAGTTGAAAGGCTGAGTAAACAACCATGGAGTAGACAGAGCTGAGGTACCTCTGCCGGGTCTTGTGTTCAGTGAGCACTTGTTGATGCATTAAGTGTCATGATGGTGGTTCCAGTGATGTTCCCCTTAAGCTTAAACGAACACATAAGCAGGAAAAACTGGACATGGGTCTGTTTGGAATGGAGCATGTTTAACCAAATAAAAAAAAAAAAAGGAAGGAAAGATGTGGGGTAGTGGGCAGACATGGCGATAGCTGTGTTCCAATGCTTTAAGGGCTGTCAGGTGGCAGGATGGTTGACTTATTCTGCTTAGAGCTGGAGGGTGGAAGAAGGCTGTAGACACTCGGAAGGAGGCAGATGTCTTAGGGAGGAAAGAAATTTCTAATAAGTAGAGCTGTCCCACGGGCCCTGTGCCTGTGGGTGGCAGAGGAACCCTGGAGGTGCCTGAGAAACCTGAAGTTTGCAGACGGGGGTGTCATTCCCCAGGCTGAGCACATAGTGGGGGATGAGGACAGCTTCTCTGGGGGACCAGAAGCAGCTGAGACCGTGGTTGTCTTTGTGCCGCTGGGAGACTGGACTGAATGGCTGTCCCCCTAGGCTTGCTCACGACTCAAAGGCTGCTTGAAAACAACAACTAAACAGCCAACACTGACTGCCTCTGTTATTATTATGTCCACTCTGCAGGTGAGAAAATTGAGGCTGAGAAGACACACCACTTGCCTGAGTTGTATGGCAGAGGCCATATTCAAACCTGGTCTCTTGGACTCAGAGCCCTTGACGTTGGTGTTGCTCTTGACTTCCCCTCGTGTGCTTGGTGATCCCCTCCTCTCCTTCGACCTCTGGTTCTTTCCCTCTTAGGAGGCCTGCTCTTTAACACTGCTACTTCTCAGCTCCCTCTCTTGTTCCCTCCCTGCTCTGGGCTCTCTTCATGCTATGGCTTCCCTACTTAGCTTGGTTTCTGTGCCTGGTCATCCCAGAGGGCTTCTCTTTAGAACTGTGGACCCCCTGCTCCTGGGTCATCCCATGCCCATCCCTTGGCCCTGCAGTCCTGCCCTGGGGCACTGAGTTCTGTGGGAGATGCTAGGCACACATGTAGCCTGTGCCCATCAGGCACCCACTGTGCTGGGCTGCAGCCCTCCTGTCCTCTGTTCTCAGCTCTCTTTCTTATCTCCCACGTGTCCATTCTAAACACTCACTGCTCTTTCCATGCCCTGCACACACCAACTCCACTTGCCTGCCTGGTGCAAGATGTCACTGCATGGAGAAAGCAGGACATTCTCTCACAGGCCTTCCCTCCCACAAGGCCACGGACTCTGTCTTTGGCCCTGGCTTCCCTGCCTCTCTGCTATGTCTTTCCCAAGGCCTCCCCTGCTTCCATGTGCCCTGCAGAACAGCCTGGCCTCCTGCCTGATTGTCGCCTCTTCTGCCTTTAATTCTTCTTTGGCAGCAATTTTCTCTTCACCTCCATTGGTCCTGTTTCTCTCATCCTAAAGGGCAGTCCTTTGCCAGCTGTTCCCCTGAAACTACAATCTTCTCTCTTTCCTTCCACCACCACTTTTGAAGGAGGCCTCTGCTCTTTCGGTCTCTGCTTCCTCAGTCCCCAAGGCTTCGCTTTCAGACATCCGCCTCCATGTTGTCCCAGACTGCTCTGTATCCACCTGGCCAGACCACAGGTTTATTTTCTGCACCCGGCCCCACTGGCCATGTCTTTCATCATGGGAGGTCACACAGCACAGTGCAGAGAGCATGGCTTCTCCTGACAGTCTCAGTCGGAATCTTGGCTTTGCCTTTTATGATTGGTTTTGTGATCTTGAGCAAATTATACAACTTCCCAGTACCCCAGTTTTCTCATCTGTGAAATGGGGCTCATAACACTACTGTGATATAAGGCTGTTATATGAAGATCAAAGGAGTTAATGCATGCAAAACAATTAGAAGAGAGGCTGGCTCATGCAGAGCCCTCAAGAAGAATTAGCTGTAATGATTCTCCTTCCTTCTCCCTCAGACCTTTCTCCCTTGGGGACCTAGGCATCAGTTTCTTTAGGGCTTCTGCATCTGTAAGATGGAGTCTTCTAAGGCTCCTCTGCGCTATATGCATCCTTCCCAGACCCTCCCTAGAGCCTGGAGCCCTCTCAGCTTTCCTTGCCTCTGTCCCTCTGCACATTCTTTCCCAGAGATCTCATCCACTCCAGTGACTATAACTGAGATAGATTTGTTGACGATACCCATATTTCTTTTTTAAAGTTCTGGCACTTTTATTATATAAGCAATCCATGTTCATCTTAACAAAATTGCATAGTATAGATAAGAAGTGAGAAAAATAAATGTAAATCTTTCATAACCCAACCGCTGAGAGACATCAACTATTTATCCCTCTAGTAAGACCATCTCAGTCCTCTTTCTCTGTGTGTGTGTATATAATATATATGTTTATATGTACTTATAACAGCACATGCAGATCTCTGTCATCATCTTAAGGACTGCATGGTACTCCATTATATGCTGTGCCATGATCTATTTGACCAGAGCCTTGTGGGCCGTCTGGGCTGTTTCCAATCTGCTGCTATGATGACCTTCTTCGTACTCCCAGCCCCATGGACTTAGCTGCTACCTCCCCTGGAGAAAGCCCTGAGGGATCTGGACTCATATTCCTAATTACCTACTGGGCATCTCTACTACAGGTACTTCAAGCTCAACAAACTCCACATGGAACTTTGTGTCTCTTCCTCTTGTTCTCCCAGCCTAAGCCAATGGTGGCTTTCTAGCCATTCTCTAAGACTAGAAATCTGACAGATTCTCCCGACACTCAAGCCACCATGTTTACTCCATCGCCCTTTACCTGTCTCCTGCATGTGGGACTTCCTTCGCATCTCCACTGGCCCTGCCACGGTTCCAGCTCAAGTCTCATTTCTTTCAGGTTTGATCTCATGGCTCTGCCCAGGGATTGAAGTATCGTGGCCTCTTTACATAACCTGCTACAGTCTATTTCTCCAACATCAATATCTTAATACTCCCTCCTACTCATCACTTACTCCAGTTTCAAGGCACACCTCGGCCCCCCATTCCCTTTCGCAACTCCATGCTTTTGCACCTGCTGTTCACTCCATCTGGCATATCTCCCTCTTGGCTCTCTGTGTGGTACATCCCATTTATCTTTCTCTACCACTCAGTTTACTTTTGCTGCAAAGAATCTTGTGATTCCCCCAAGCAAAACTAGATGCTCCTCTTCGTGTTTCCTATAGGCTTTGGTTCTACCTCCAGAACTTTGCCCTGTGTTTCCCCCACTAATATCTGAGCGGCATCTTGAAGGCAGGGATGGGTCTTATTTGTCATGATAGTTCTAGTGACTGTTACAGGCCTGTGCAGAGCTAGTGCCCCTCCCATCCCTAGTGAATGAATGAGTGAACTACCTGATCTCACACTGCTGACGTAGAAGCTTAAGGCATGGCAATGACACATACCTCAAAATGATAGAGCATTAAACTATGAAAGCAGGTTTCTACCCATTCTTTTAGACGGAAACATAATCTGAAAGCATTTGAGAATAACTATAACTTAGAAAACCATTTTAAGAGGGGAAAGCAAGTTACCTGTTTTCTACACAGCCACGTTAATGTGAATATCTGAATGTGTCTCAGAGCCTCACTATCACCCCAACCTTATTGATGAGAAAAATAAAACACCCATGATAATATTTATCCCTTGCATTACATTGTATATTTTTTCAAAGACCTCTACATGGGTGATTTCATTTGATCTTCATGACCTCCCTATCGTTGATTGCAAAAAATGGCCCTGATTTTCCAGCTATCTATGTTTCCATGCCTTTACAAAGAGCTGTTCCCACCAAGAGGTGGAATCTTTTTCCCTTAGACCTGGGCTGGCATCATGACTTGCTTTGACCAGTAGAACATGTGACATTATGCTAGCTATAGTCTAGGCCTCCAAAGATCTTGAAGCTTCTGCTTTCTCTGTGGGAGCCCTGTGACTACTTGTGAATAAGTCCAAGCAAGTCTACTGGAGGATTAGAGACCACATGGTACACAGCTGAGATGGCTGATTAACCCCAGCCAAGACCTCTGACATGTGGGCAAGCTTGGCAAAGCCAATCATTGTTGACCTTTCAGATGCCAGAACACATATGAGCAGGGCCATCCTAGACCAGCTAGGCCCCAGCCAATATTTAGTTCATGAGCTAAATAAATTGTTTTTTAAGCCTCTAAGTTTGGTTTATTATGCAACACTAGCTAACTGACACATTTCCTGTGAAAGAAGGACAGAATGGCAGTTATTCCCATTTCATACGTAAACAAAGGCTTGATGAATCAAACCTTCAGTTTCTAATTCAATGCTGTTTTCAAAACAACAGTGGTTTTCAATAGCTGGTTGGTCACAGAATCCTTTCTTCAAGCAAAATTATATGGAGTCCCAATATGGAAAACCAGTCAAAAGAAGCTGGCACAGGAGCTCCATACTTTTCTTCCTCCTTGGCACTTGTCTGCATAGTAGCTTCTGAGGGAACCCCTAAAGGAACACAGTTTGATGACCACTAAACATACATTATCACTCACTCACTCCCAACATACACATGCAGCAGCTACTATATGCTTAGACTTGGCCTTCAAAAAGTTGGCAGCACTCAGGGCAAGTAGAATGTGTAGTATGCGTCTGCAATAACCTCAGTCTAGTGGGGGAAAAACAGATCCAGCAGCTTGAAATAACATAAAACGAACAACATAAAAACGGTGACATGTGAGTGATGAGTTATGTGGTAGAAGTTCTAGGTCCTAAGGGTATGATAGAGATGGAGGTGGTTGATTGGGGGTAGTCAGAAAAGTGGTCATGGAGAAAGTAGAGCACAAAGCAGATTTTAATAGGTGAAGGAGAAAGGGAACAGCCTTCTAGGAAGAAGAACGATATGGCCCAGGGGAAGGGTGGAGCATTTTTTTGCATAGGGGAGACAGATCAGGAGGTTTGGCCCACATGACTAAAGAGACTTGAATGTCTTGGAAGGAAACGAGTTAACCATGAAAGTGGACAGGAGCTGCCTTCACGTGGGACAATGTCAGAGGAGTCCTTTAAAGTCCACGTCCTCCATAAAGTCAGCCCTGGTTCCTTCCCAAAGACTAGTTTAGTATTTCTCTGAATCTATGTCTTAAATGTCTCATGACTTTTCTTTCCTACCAGAGTACAAGTTCCTAGAGGGTAGAGCTGCTGTCCTCCTTCTTTATGTTGTCCTTGGAGCTGGACATCTACTGAGAGAGAATGACTCAGGTTTACTGACCAAGGGACGAGACTCATTGTGGCAGGGTCCTGTAATTCACAGCACTGGGCTCACAGTCCTTCCCCTCAGCCATCTAAGACAGTCCTAAGGGTTATTCTGACCCCAATCTTGCATCTAGGATTTTGGCTGAAGAAATGTGGTGCTAATCGAGGAGCAAGTGGATTTATCAGCTTTTGAGTCTAAGGCTTCTGGATTTTAAGGGACAGGGAAGGGTCCAATCAGTCATTAATGACTGGCGGAGACTCTATTATGGGAGGTGAGCTGGTTTCAAACCATGTTCACAAATTCTCTGCCACTTCTTCCAACAAAAGGCCAAGTCTGATTCCTTTCCTCTTGATTATGCACTGGATTTAGTCACTTGCTTCTTACAAATAAAAAGTGATCAGTGATATTGCAAGACTTCTGAAGCTAGCTCATAAAAGACAGTAATAGCTTCTGCCTGGCTCTGTAGCTTTGGACATGTGTCTTTGGAGTCCTGAGCCACCATGTGTATTAACCATGTTTTTTTATTTTCTGAATTTTGATGCTTTGACATCTGGGGCCTTGCAGACCCTGGAGGGATTGCCCCTCCCAGGAATAGCTAATTCCTAGCGATGACAAGCAACTCCTCAGGGAGTGCATCTTTCCTGTGCAAACTAACAAATACAGAGCCCACACCCCCAACTGTCTCCTTTATTGGGCTCTCACATTCTGGGACACTATCCACCCGCTCTAATTGCCCCAGGGCCAGGTACCAGGCACCTAGGGACAGTCCCTATACCCCAGGGTCCATGTAAAATATTCAGTGTAGCCAGTCCTAGGGCCTTGGCACCCTGCCTCACCTGTTGCTTCCCACAGAAATACAATGACTGATCGTGACTACATTCCGCCCTCCCCTTCTCCTGACCAACCTTGGTGCTTCCCCATGCTGTTCTCCTGGCATGGTGTTCCCCCTCCTTTTGAGATCTACGAGAGTAACAATCCATCTTTTCAAAGACAACTGTCTCCTGATCCATTAGTTTCACCATGCCTGCTCAATAATACAACCTACATTTTAAAGTACCATGTAAGAAGTCTAAATAATCTGAAGCTATCATGCTATCATACTGGAGGCACCACATAGAGAGATGACATAGAGAGGGAGGCAAATACCAGAGGAACCCCAGCTGTTACAGTGCCAGATGTGGCAACCTTCTTAGCCCAGGCGCCAGATATGTGTGAGCCTTCAAGAGGACCCCCGCTTCACTCACCCTTGTAACCTCATGGAAGACCCCAAACAAGAACTGCCAGTCAGCCCCCAGAACCATGAGAGATAATTATATCAAACGACTATTGTTTTGTAACACTAAGTTAGGATGGTTTGTTACAGAATCCTAGGGGTGATCAAAGTTATGGTTCTGCTGATTTTATTCCTATTCTCTTTGACAGCCAAATCACTGTTTATGTCTTTTCAGGGTCACTTAATTTCTGAAATTTGAAATTTCTCCAGTTCTAGCAAAATGCTGTAGACTGTCCCTACACCCTGCCCTAGAGCACCAGCAATATCCCTCTTGAACTGCTTGGTGCAGTGCCTCAAAGAAAACATCTCAAACTACATAGAAATATTCCTAAGGGCACCAGGATAAAATTCAGAGCTCAGCGTGGCCAATCAGAAAAAAAAAAAAAAAAAAAAAAAAGGAGGAAAAAAAAAAAAAGAAAACAAGACAAACTAGGCTTTCAGAAAATTGAAGATCTGGAGAGCCTTCAACTATTTTGATTTATATTTAAACATTTCTCGAGATTGAAATCGTGATTAGCCCAGTCCTCTCAAGTTCTGCCTCAGCCCTGATTTATGGGAAGGCAAGGCCAGAGCAAAATGAAAGCAAAATGAGGTATTCTTTAAAATTACCTTGGAGCACTTGAAGGAGGGCACAAGTGCTAACGTGGAGATTAAAAAGGAAGTGATGAGATGTGCTTCCGCAGCTCTAGACGGCAGAGTCCTGGCCGTGCGGTGAGGGAGGGGAGCCTGTGAAGGATGAGCTACAATCTCGGTGGGTGAGACCCTGGTAGGACGCTTTCTTTGGTTTGGCTCCGCATAGACGGAGCTCTCCATCAAAGGGTGGATCTGAGAGCCCAGGCTGGCATTTTGATTTAGTGACCCTTCCATCACCAGCTGGAACGGAGAAACTTCTAACATGCAAAGAATGACAGGAGTGTGAAGGGAGGGGACTGACTGGCAGTGGGTTGTGATAGTAAATACAGACTCACAGTGACTCAGGGGCTGATTCTTCTTTAGATCCAGGTGAGAAAAGCCCCTAACCCAGGCTACCTACTCTGACCCTCCTCTAGCTACACCTTCCACATGAGCAAGAAAGCCATGGGCCCAAGAAGACATGCTAACCTGGAGTGCACTGTCCTCTTCTAGACTTTGCCCTGGTACCTGGGATGGATAATCCCGACCACATGGCTCCAAGCCCACTTCCAGGGGCTGCATGAGCCTCCTTCTTGATTGATCCTTTTAAAGACAGACCACACTAGTCTTGTGCACATCCCAAAACTTGAGGGATGGCCAATTGGTGGCTATTTATAGTAGGCCATGGAGTAGCTGGGACACATGGTCTGAGATGTTCACATGCACATGCACAAGGCCCTTCAATGTAGGGTGAAGCCAAGGGTGGGAAGAAAAGAGAGGTTTAGGCCAGAGGCTGGAACCTGCAAATCCCCAGGTCTCCAGCTGCAGTACAAAAAGCTGAGAATTCTGAGAATTCTAAATTTAAACTTGGCTTTTTAGGTTGATATAAAGGTATATCTGTCATTGGAGGAAGAGGGAACATATTGTATTTGACATTTGTTGTCTTGATTCATAACTCTTGCATATGTAGCCCTGTGGCACATGGGGGCCTCCATATGTACTCTTGCTCTGGGCCTGCAAATGTTAGAAGGTCTGTGCACAGGGCAGAAGTAGAATGTGCCTGTGGTCTGCTGTGTCAGCTGCAGTGGGCTCAGCCTTTCTCTAGCCTTCTCCCTTGAGGGTGGGATGGTATTTGTAGGATGGTATTACTTTTACCTTTGATGTCTCTCACAAACCTTCTCAGCTCAAGACTCAGCAATGGCTGCCCTCATTTATAGAAAAAGCCCTGAAGACCCATGGGACATTCTGGACCCTATCTACTGTTCTAAACCTACTTCTCACCACTATCCTCTTCTCCTCCACGAACCTTCTGTGTGTGAGCATAAACCTCTTCACTTCTCCTCCCTACACCCCTCCACCACACACACACACACACACACACACACACACACACACACACACACAGTGTGTACACGTATGCGTGAGCAAGTTCCTCCCTCTCAGTTTACGTATGACACTTATTCTGTCTCAAATACCATTCCTCCTCCTCTCTACCCATCCAGATCCTACCTATTTTTAAAGATCTAGTTCACGTTGAACTTCTTAAACTTTGTTTATTCATTGATTGATTCATTCAATGACTAATCAGTGAAATCCTGGCATGCAGCAATTCCAAAAATATGAAGATGTATTTTCTTCATACTCCAACTCACCCTGATGTTGATTTTCCTAATTTCTACTTCACATAACATCATTACTCCCAAATTTTAACAAAATTACAACATTACTCTCCAAATTTTCTTAGTTGTAGATTTTATATCTGAAACTAGATGACGTATTTCTTGTGAGCATGAACTCTGGTGGGCCACTTCTATATTCCACTCATTGGCCAGGAGAGTTTAATGGTATAAAGCTGATATGCAGCAAAGACTCATTGATTAAGTAATAGGCAGATGGATGAAGAGATCAATTGATTTGCTGCCAACTGCTGTCCCACATAAAGGAATTTGCAAACAGCTCGGGTGGTCTGGCTTTCATGCTCTCCTCGCCATTTTTTATCATTCCATTGGATTATTTCTAATCCATTATGCATCTATCAGGCCTGAATTTATTTCAACTCCTTGGAACATATTGATATTGTGGCTTGAAGTCTCAACAAGAATGATTTCTTCATTACATAGTCGAGTTTTTATTTGTAATTTATAACAAATTACTCTTATAGATAGGCATATGTTGAAATAAATAGGTTTAGTCATTTATTATTTTTTATTATTTCCATATGACTTTGGTTTGCTTTTCTAACATCTCCTCTAATAGGCATGAAATCCCTGTTTCTATTTTTCCTCTTTTAGAAAATAGCTTGTATTAGAACAGTGGTCCTCAAAAGTGTGGTCCCCGGGCCAGTACCATCAGCACCACCTGGAAACTTGTTAGAAATGCAATTAGCATGTCTGGCCAGATACACTATTTGAACAAGCCCTCTAAGTGCTATTGATGCATCTAAAGTTTGAGAACTACTCTATGGGTTGAAAGAATACTGAGTTGGCAGTGTAGACCCTGAATTTTAGCTCTGATTCTATTATTAAAAGGCTATGTGACTCACTCTGAGTCTTAGTTTCCTCCTGCCAGTTTTTCTGTCTGTCTTAGCATCTCTAGGGATAAAGGTGGACTATTCTCCTTTTAGTTTTTCAACTGGTGACATGGTGGAGATAACAACACCATTTATTTTACAAGGTTATTTTAAAGATCAAATAATTCACTGCATGCTCACTCTCACAGAATTCTTTTTTGAACTTCTCAGAATTCTCAAGGGAGCCCAGGTTCTCATTATTTTATGTTGGATCACATAATCAAGAAACTTTGGTTTCTACCATGGGCGTTACAGCCCACTGGGGAATGTACACACACTTGCCTATACAGTGCATTGGAAGTGTCTGAATAAACAGCACATGAGATGGACAATAAACTCAGAAGAGGAAGCAGCTTTGAGAACTGGAGTGATCACAAAGAGAAGCATATCAAAGATGGTTTTGAGACTTAAAGATAGGCTATGAGAGATGATATTGGGGAAGGGCACTCCAGGTAAACCCAGGTAGGTTAATGCCAGTATTAAATATTCAGACTAAAAAGGAGGTGCAGAGGGGGGGACAGTGAGCAACTACCAGCAGTTAGGTATGTGTTGAGAGATAGAGTGGAAGGAAGTTCAAAAAGGATGTTGGGCCAGGTGTTGAAGGTCTTGATGGTAGGCAAGGAATTTTGGAAACTCTGAGAAAACTAGCATAAGAGGTCACTGGTCATGCCTTAGATTTCTCTAAGGTCAGTGGGATACTAGTGACGTGTCTGGGGGCATCTGATCATATGCTTTCGGGAAAGAAGACAGAAGTCTGAGGCTTGAACCTTTGAAACCATTTTGGGAAACTGCCTTGGCTGGCTCAGTGAAGCCAATCTAAATGCATATGTGTTAATTAATTCCTAATAGCTTCAAAGTTTCAGATATCCCAGAGGAAAGGAAGCAAGCTCACCACGGCAGTAGTTCTCAATCCTGGCTACATATTAGAATCACCGGGGAGCTTTAAAAAATTTATATCTGGACCCTCCCTCAGAGGTTTTGATTTAACTGGTCTAGGGCTGGGTTCACGCGCTGTTATGTTTTAAAAGCTCCCAAGATGATTCTGATGTACAGCCTGGGCTGTGGACTGAGGCCTCGAAGGGTCCTGTGGATAGAAGTGTAGGTCTCAGTTAACATTCAACTAATCCCCCAAACTTGTAACATATTCTGCTCAGTGAGGAAATGCTTCTGTTGTTTCAGACATCAGTTGTCTCTGATTTTTGGTGGCTCTTCAAAGGATAGAGCAGATTGCCACGGTCTTGGCAGGCTGAGGAGTCTGGCAGACATGAGTGATCTTGGCGGGCATACTGGAAAATATGGACCCAGGAAAGAAAACATAAGGTGTGGCGGAGGAGTGGAGAGGACCCTGAGTGCGGGCACCCGAGGACTTCGGCATAATACCCAGTAAGGAGTCCGGAACTACAGATCAGGGCTGTAATTATAAAAACCTTGTCCGATTTCTTAGATTTTATAACCCAGTCACATGTGTATTTTTTATACTCCCCTCTGTAGCCCCATAGGAACTTCCAGTCAATCTTTGGGATTGAAAAAGAACAGCAAGCTTGTTGTCAGGGCCTGGAAGGAAAATGGAGGGCTTTGCGGCATAGTGTCTTGGAGGAAAGAAACACCCAGGCCAGGCCTGGGTACAGACAAGCTTTCATGAGAAAAGAGAGCAGGGCTTCCAGGAACAGCCCATTGGGAGCAGAAGTCCTTATGGCTCCATTGTGTTTAAAAGTGCAGCTACTCCCATGCCCAGCACACAGAATTTATTAAAGAAATGACTGTCAAATTGACATCTGTTCTAGTTTTGGCTTCCATTACTTCTGGATTGTGTATTCTTGAGTATGTTCGTTTATTTATTTATTTATTTATTTATTTATTTATTTATTATTTATGCCTATAGCACCTGGTCTTCCTAGGTGGTCTCCCATCCAAATACTAATCAGGCCTGACCCTGCTTAGCTTCTGAGAACAGACATTGGGCTTGTTCAGGGTTCAGTGCCAGTTGTATGATACAAGGAAAGTTTTATTTCAAGGTGAGGTGGAGTGAGGGTTTGGGGATACTGCTGACTAGGTCTTCAAGAACATGTAAGATGACACGGCATTTTAGAGCCAAAGGGTATCCCAGAGTGGTGAAGTGACACATTCACGATCAAAGAGCTAATAAGAGGTGTTGCTAAGATGAGGACAGAGAGCTGTGCTCTTTCTGTACTTCCTCTCTGTTAAGAGATGTTAACCACACACCAGCCCATATCAATTCTTCACCAGCTGGTCCCCCTCAATGGCACACATTTGCTGTAGGATGAAAGATACTTCTCCCCTGCTTATCTGGAACAGATTGATATAGTTCCAATTCTTTCTTCATTCTTAGCAACACTATAATTTAGCACAGAAAAGGATGAGAAGGAATCAACTAATGTTGCAGTTTTAAAGGCAATAGCAGGGCTTTTAGTCAAACTTGATTGATTAACGGTGGAGGCGGGTAGGCTGCAAACTGAGGACTGAAGGAATGTGGCTGCCTCAAGGTCACACAGCTGGTTACTTGATGGCTGAGACAGGAACCCAGGACTCCTGACTTCCATCCCAGGTTTCTGTCTCCCACTGTCATTGAGAGTAGATATTGCTGTGGTCAAGCACTCTTGGCAGACAGATTACTTAATGAGCCAAATTATTTTACCATAATGGCATGGATATTTCATAGTAAATCAGGTCCTTTGTCACTATAGCATACCTAATTGCCCACATGTAGCCAACCAGGGTGAATTTTCCTCTTGAAATTGCTATTTCATAGAATATTGATTCCCTAGATACTATACTGTGAGATGACTAACACTGGCCAGGGATGAGATATGAAGTCTGGATTAAATATACCTTGAGTTGCTTTTTATAACCTCTGATCCCTAAATCTTGAATTTTATTTTGTAAGGACTAAGCTCAAGGTGGATTCTAAAGGAATAAGTAAGTATAGAATTGGCTTATTAATGAATCATTTAGACTAGAATAAAGAGGTTGGTTCAAAGTTAAAAGATGATTTTTATTTCAAATAGGAAGGCATTTGAGAGTATTTACAGGCTGTCGATAGGAACCAGTGGAGAGGGTGTTAGAATCACAAGAGAGGAGAATGGTGAATCATTGAGGGAGTGGAGTGGATTTGGATAGAATGAGGGCATCATATTTTCTCAAACTGGAGGTAAGGGTAAGTAAAGATAATATTAATAGAAGACTAAGTTATGTTGGGAGGCAGCTGGGATGAGGGGAAGGGGTCACAAGGGGTGCAACTGAGGCCTGATGCCCTCCTAGCTAATGAGATGTTAGAAGTACAATTTAGGCGGGAATCAGCACCCAATGTTTAGGGAGAAACGGGAGAGGTGAACATTTCCTCCCACTCCCTAATTTAACCTAATTTAAATCCTACTCAGATTCCTAGAAGTGCTCCCAGATGATGACAGCTTACAATATATTCTTTTACTGCATCCAGGCTTTATCACCAATTTCATAACATTCAGAATATGATTATCCACAGCCCTGTATCACCCTCATCTTGTCTAAGACCTATAGGCTTTGTGTTTCTGTATCAGTCAGGGGCAGTTAGGTTGTGCTGTATTAATAACCCCCCAATCTCTCTGGATTAAAACAACCTAGGTTTATTTCTTGCTCATATTAAATGTCTCACCTGGTCAGTGGGGGATGGGGTTGGGCTCTGCTCAACACTGTCCTTTAGGGACTCAGGCTGACAAGAGAGCTGCCTTCTTGAAGCAGTTGGTCCTCATACCAAAGATAAAAGAATGCTTTGTGAGGGCTTGACTCAGCAGTTATGTGTTCTGGCTTGAAAGTCACATGAAACTTTTGCTCAAAATTCATTGGCTAGAATTATTCTTGTGCCCCACCCACCACAATGAGCAGGAAGTATAATCCCACTACATACCTTAAATGTGAAGGACTATAAATATTTAGCCAGCAGTACTAATGACAACCATATGCTTTCAGTCAGACAGTATGCTCTCTGAAGGAGAGGCCAGAATGAGCCTCCTGCCTTTCTGGCAGAGGTGCCATATTGGGCAGCTACAGCACCAGGCACAAGATAGTGATGTACTGGCTATACCTATAGAGCTCACAATCAGCCTAGTCCCACAGCCATAGGTCCCAAAGTTCATGGGGCAGACCAGGCAGGGAGTGAGTGAGGCAAGGCCTTGTTGGGGATGGCAGTGAAAGTGAAGAATCATGGGAAAGTGAGGAACCAGTAGTAAGACACAGAAAGGAGGCTGCTCATAACGATCGGGACACTGATGAGTCTGGATGAGGGATAAGGGCAGCTCAACACCCAAGAATGTTCCTTTGCAGTGACTCGAGCATAAGAACACTGGAAAGACCAGCCTCTGTCAAGGCTGGCTCTGAGAGACCATGGTCACCCTTCTCCACATCTTCATGGTCATCTCCTGAAGATCCTGGGGTGGGTTTGTAATTCATGAAGTTATTTGCACTTGTCTGTTTTTAAAAAAAATCTTTTTACAGGCCTCCTGTTGAACCCAACAACCCTCCAATGAAGTGGTCAGAAAAGTGGAGGTGCAGAGAGGAGGGTGGCTTGCTCACGGCAGGGTAGCTAATGATCAGGACTCCTGTTTCCCTCACATTCCCCATGTGTCACACACTCATCTGGCTAATCCTCAGACAGAGATTAGCTTTGTCAGAAGCAGAGTGAGAATAACTCTTCCCAAGCTTTAAGGCGCTCTTGTTATTGAGTAAGACAGTGAAGCTTCCCTCTGTTCAACAGCTCAAAGCCGGCAGACAGATCTGGGCTGTCCAGCCAGCTTTCTTTCTCTTGGCTGGCTGGGGTCCCTTTAAGATGCAAGAACTTGGAGGTAGGGAGGTCAACCACAGGCCAGTGGAAGTTTCCACACTCCGTAGGTCTCTGCTGGGGAAGGGTGGGCCCTGTTCCCACAAGCTGAGATTTATGACTTCAGTCTGGGAGGGGGACGTTGGCCTTTACTTCTTGGCATGAACAATGGTAAACACAGTTAGGAAGAAAATTTGGAACTGGTGCCCTTCAGCCTGTGTCAGGCTAACTCTCTGGTCTTTTCTTTCCTTGTGAGTCGTGTGTGCGTGCACACGTACGCGCACATACTCACACACATACTATATGTACACACTTAGCTATAAAATGAAACAGAATGATAGACTGGTTTGCTTCTAGATCTCAAATACTTGATCCAAATAAATGACCAGACTCCCATTGACCACATAAGCTGTAACTTTAGTTTTCACTTAAAAATACCTTACACACACACACACACACACACACACACACACACACACACACAATTTTGAAAACCTTTCACCTTACCTCCCAGGCCTCATCAGCACCTCTCACAAACCTGACCTACTGAGCAAAGCTGGAAGCATTTTTCAGCCTGCACTACCCTGCAGGTATCTGTTAATGGAGATATAATCTCCTGCCCTTGAGACTCTTTCCTTAATACACTGAAATATTCAGAGGCAAAAGCTCTAAGTCTTGAAGGTCCATGTGGAGATTAAACAGGAGTCAAAGATCAGTAACTAACTGGCTGAAGCCTTTATTGTTGGCAGGGGTGGTGGGTGGACAGTCACAAGGAAGGAAGTCTGGTCCAGGTCAGGAAGGTAGCAATGTAGACATGGGTGGTGGTGGTGGTGGTAGTGTGTGTGTGTGTGTGTGTGTGTGTGTGCGCGCGCGCGCGCGCGTCGGGACTGCCATCAGTTTTCTATTTAGAGGATTTTTAAATGGCCCCATGCTTTAAAGGGTCCAGTTAAGGTCCTGTACTTATGAGATAATTATCCTACTTTCTTCCATTAAAGTCAGCAGATCATAGTGCTTGCGATACAGGCTCTGAAATCAGACTACCTGAATCCAAATTCTGGCCTTGCTACTTCTACCTATGTGACTTGGGCAAACTCCATAACTTCTCTAAGCCTCAGTTTCTTTGTCTGTAAAATGGGCATGATCAGAAAATTGTCAGCATAGAGTTGAGACTACTGAGTCTTGACCACAGGGTCAGAAATCTAAAGTTACTATTATTATTCCTTGATTTTCTACCTGAACTGATGTTTCGATTATTCCACATTCTTATTACCTCACCTGAAATAATGCACAAACCATCTAGAATTCTTACTTCTGGGACAGAAATGACCCACACCTACTTTGTTTCCTTAAGGAAGCAGTGGGCAAACCTCCACAACTCCGCCATTAAAGCAAAAGACAAACTTAGCTGAATTCATCTCCCCTCTCGACACCCAGGGCCTTGTGGGTTGAAAGTGGGACAGAGCTGGAGCTGAGGCATCAGGGTGAAAGGGTGAGACAGCTTTCTTCTCTCCTGAGTCAGGATCGGCTGGGTGGTTTACAGCAACAGAGTGACCCTCAGAGGAGGCAGGAAGATGACATCAGGTTCATTTGCATTCTTTCCTGTGCCTGGAAGGGCACTCCGCCCTTGGAAAAGCAGGTCAGGGTACATTGATACAACCCTGGGCAGGCACCTGAGGTTGTGGTATGGTGGACAGCATCCTGGACAGTGTCAGGAGCCCTGGGGGTGGCTCTGTGTTCTGCCACTGACCAACTGCGGAAACTGGGGCAGGTTACCCCACCTTTCTGGGCCTCAGTGTCCTCCTCATTTGTCACCACGATGTCCTCCATTATGTTAGGCCATTTCTCCTGCAGCCTTTATGCTTATCCCTTTATTTCCTCCCTACACAGGCTCATACACATGTGCACACAACACATGCACACATGCTCACGTAGAGGCACACATATACACACACATGCACCTACAGGGTGCTACAGGCACATGTGCACGTGTGCACAAACACACACATGAACACAGGTGTGCCCTCTTCAGCCATTTGAATCATACCCAGTTCCAGTTCCACCTCCTGCATTCTTCTCGTCTCACTCTGATCACCAGCTTTTACTGCACCTCAATGGCAGTCCCACACAAAGTCTCCCTTCGATTTGGGTTGCGTGAAGTTCTGTGCTGTTTTTATGTCTCTGCAGGCATAGTTAATTCCCTAACAGCTCCAGGTTCAAGATCCTCTCCCCAGATCTTCCATAGCATACAAAAGTGAATTTTCTGTGACACCTAATTTCCAGGACCTTCCTTCAGCACAGTGTGTTTACATGGTCATTTGTTTTCATATAGTCAGTGAACGTAAAATATCTGTCCATATCACTGTTTCATTCATGTCTTATTAACTCCCTGTCATACTTTTCTCATTTCAGTGGCATGAGAATGGTCACTTTGGAAACTAGCTAAGGGGCAGTTGAGTTGTGGTACGTTTGGTTTAGGATTAGTAGGATGTATTTACATGGTGTGTAATTCACTTAACACTAGCTGTCATCGTGCAGTGAAGTCGTCCACTGTTGACCTCTGTGCAGACGCTCTCTGTGTCAGGCCATGAAGAGCCGGCCACCTGAAGGTGGTGGCCTGAGCGAACAAGTTCTATGGTGCCCAGCACTAGAAATACAGAGAGAGTGGAAGAGAAACAAGGTGTAAAGTATACAGAGCCAGAAGCTAGTTGGTGGGGAGCTCCTCAAATCATCAGGTATGGGAAATTTTGAGCAGAGGATTCTGTTCTCATCACCCCTTATTCAAAAATGAAAGTTCTCTCTTGTCAGGAATATACTCAATCATGCAAAGTAATGCAATTATAAATGCGCCATTCATTTTGTTTCCTTTTTGATGGGAATTAACTGACAGGGAATTTATCAGAATCCCCATGTTTAAATGTCTTGCTGATTTGACAGGAAATACTGACACTGATGGAGATAACATAAAACTCATTATACACCACTACAATGAGGACATCGATGACAATCTGGTTAGTAAGTTTCATAAATTCAAAGAGTATTTTAGATTTGTCACTGTAAAAGAGACGCTGAAATGCCCTGAAATCTCATAGCTCATATATGAAAGATACTTGACAGAGGTTTTCCCAAGGTTGATAACAATCCTGAAAATTCATATGGCATTACCAGTGATGAATTGTGAGATGGAAAGAAACCTTTTCAAAGCGTGAATAATAAAATACAAAATTGGATTGATTTGTTAGAGGAGACACTGAATTGTCTTCGTATTCTCTTTATAAAAATGACATTGAAAAAAACGATAGTCATTTAAAGAGATGATCAAAGAGTTTGTAGCCAAAAAAAAAAACAAAAATGTAGGAAGGAAAGTACTATGGATGAGTGTTAGTTATTCTAAATTTTGTGGTGCCTGTGGAATTTATCAGCTTTTTAAAATTTATAATTTGTTGTGATTTCTTTTCTCTTTCTAAATACAGTTTCACTTTCAAACCTAATTTTATATTTGGAATTCTTTTTTTTTAAGAAGGCACCCTAAATTGTGAAAGCTTCTGGCTCCCACCAGCTGGGTCTGCCTTGTGTACCCCTTAACCCTGAAGAGAGCTCCTTGGCATGTGGCTGTCAGTAAAGGGTTTGGATGTGGGTACAGGGTCTGGGTGTCGCTGGCAAAGGCGCTCACCAAGAGCCCATGGGGACTGTAAGTCTGGCTGACATCACACACCCTGGAGACCACCTGACTCTTTGGCTCCAAAAGGGGCCAAACTTTTGTCACGCTGCCTGTGAAGGCCCAAGCCTTTCCACCAACAGTCTCGTCAGGGCCCGACTGGGCCCTCCAGTCCCCCTGCATTTCCTTTTAATAAAATTTAATGTTTTCATTTTCAAAGACCTAGAAAATCCAAACACTTTTTAAAAGCCCCGAGGAACTATAAAAATTAATAGCACAGGGATAATTTCTTTTTCAGTGGCGACTCAATTAAACCTGCCAAAGTCAGACAGTGTGATTTAAACGCACGACTTGCAGAGGGACCTGAGCGGAGTGAGCAAACATGGAATGAAACAATAATATTTACCAATTACCCTCTTAGATGTTTCCCACCCGGCCACTTCCCCCTAGGGAGAATTTTTTCCTTCCCTCCCTCCTCTCCAGGGGCCAGAGGTCAGCATCCCTAATTGTTTTCTCCTTGAATGGTCACATTGCTATCAACAAGTGACTGAAACTTCTTCTCTGCTCAGAGTCATGGAAAAATACCACTGGGCTGGCTGCCCAGGGCAACAGGCCACGTGGACATCATCCCGAAAGTGGGGCTGAGCTCAAATTTGCAAATGGAAGTATAGCTCCCAGCTCATCTCAGCCAGGCGCTCCAGCCAGACTAGACATCCCACGTTCCACACTGAGTCCTGCCTCAGGGCACTTGCTCCTGCCATTCCCCTGCCAGGAATGCCCTCTCTCCTGTTCATTGAACACTTACCACTAAGCACTTAAATCTTATAGTTTCTTTGAGGTCTCTATCAAGATCAATTTCTTTTAAGAAAGCTTTCCTGATAAAATCTATATCCATGAAGATTTTCCACTTAATCTCACTGCCTTCGATGATGCCTTTGTATTGAGTCAACTGCACAGTATCTCTTCATTGCATATGGCTCTCTGGGCGCTGTCCTAGAGCTTTTAACATGCAGGCTTCTAACAGGCTTATCCTCGTGTTGACTGTAAGCTCTTCCAAGGCAGGACCTCCTCTGGATGTATTATTTTGTTTTTATTGTTTGCATTATTCATGGTATTTAGTTTGGCGTTCTGCGTGTGATAGAGGCTTACTAATTGTATTTGGGACTGGAATGGAGAGTCTCAACATTATCTCTACAACAGGAAAATGTGTGCTTTAGGAGATAGGTACAAGGATTTCAATGCAGCATGGTTTGCATAGAGAAAACAAAAATAATAAATAAATAAATAATTTAAAAAAGACCTGAGCTAAATGTCCATCAATGGGGAATGGAAAAAGAGAATATGGGATATGATGACATGTCCAAGAGCAGTTAAAGTAAAGGAACTGAAGGTGAATTATTAATATGTATAGATTACCAAACCAGAAATGTTGTTTGTTAAGATATAATTTATGAAGATTCAATTCCACATAAACTGATACTACATAGTGTTTTATGGGTCCTCATGAACATAACCATATGTAAACACAGGATGAGAAAGAAATTAATGCAATTCTTGCCAGGGGTTGCCTCTGGAGAGAGAGAATAAAAGGAATGGGGAATGGGACATAAGACTCTTTAATTCCTTCTATTTTTTTTCTTTTCATAATAAAAACTTGAAGCAAATAAGGGAATGTTGACATTTGCTGATTCTGTTTGGTGAATATATGGGTGTCCATGAGGTAGAGACTGACAGGATGCCTAGCAAATGGGCTGCCACTCCTCCTGGCCCACCCCTGGACCCTATTTTCCAGCCTCCCCAATAGAGAGGCGTAGCCATGTGGCCTCAGTCTGGCTGGGGAAGTGGGCAGATGGGCGGGAGTGATAGACACCCGCTCTGGGCTTGGCCCCTGGAATACCTGGCCTGAGTCAGCAGCCCTAGAAGCAGGTAAACCAACCAAAAATTTTGCTGTTACTCTCCCCACAGGGCTTCACCAGACTAAGCTGGACTGTAAGGAACAGGAGAAGGGAAAGCATGACTATTGAGCAAAGTCCATGGGCCTTCTGCTATCTGCAGGATGAGGATGACGTCTCAGATTGCGGGCTGGTCCCCACACAGACAGTTTGTCCTTTGATTCATCTTGGCTGGCTCCTCTCTGACTCCAGAATACATCTTGCTGATTCCTGACTTGCTCCCCACTTGGGATGTCCCCACTACTCCTCTGCTTTTGCAGCTCATAGTCTATTGTAAAACCCTTCTGTCCGGCCCAGGCCACCATTGCTGTGACTTCACGCACCTCACTTCCTACTCCCTCTCCAGTCCTCAGAACTCTTATCTGTACTGCTTGTTTTGGCTTTAACTGCACGTGGTAGATTATATCTGGGTGAAGGGGACAATGCCCTATCTTTGTATCTGTCCAGGAAGGACCTAAGTTGACTTTTTCAGTGCTAAGCTTCTGGAGGCAAGAAGTAATGCACCCCCAGGACTGAAAGAGGGAGCAGAGCAAGGAGGCTTCCTACAAGAAGTTGTTGGGGAAGAGAGCACAAAACTCAAGGTTGAGTTTCATTTTCATTTCAGAGAAGACCAAGGTTAATTCCAACCTGGGTTTCTGAACATTGCTTGTATTACTTCTGATTCCTTTGTAGGGACTTCAGATAAGATCCCATAGAATGCAATGGTGTTGACTATTTCAGAGACAGCCAGGAAGAAGCAGTGGGGGGCGGGGGGCGGCTTCAAGAATCAACTCCCTATTCCTTAGCCAGTCCTGGGGAAGGAAAAGAATCATGAGGGAGAACTGGAGACCATGGCTGGGAAGGAGAGAAGTACGTGGGCTAAACCCTGAGGTTTATCAGTGGAAAGGAGGTGGCAGTGGGGGGAGCCTAGGATGGAGATAAGGTCCTGGGGGCAGGGGTAGGATCCC